>OZ038482.1:114869876-114944876 GCA_964036315.1 Acanthosepion esculentum | reverse complement strand
TGCTAATCTTTAGGGTCAGGACCTTAATCTCCATTCACCATATGGTCTTCAATTAATGGACGATGTCCTGTTACATTTCCGATGACTTACCAGCTTCTCCAACTTTACAATCTGGCAGACTTCCTATTCCTTGTTTACATTATTATCATTAATATCAATTGAGAAAGAAACATTCTAACAAAGTCATATGCTAGAGTAACAAATATATGAAGCCTAATTTCTTCAGAGGCAACTTTGAAAGCCTATGGTTACTCTATGGTTATTTCCATGGAAAATGTTTGCAATAGCTCCAGTACTTAATTCCAGCAGCTCAGGCTTTAAAGGTAGGATTTGCCATGTTAAGCCAATAGGTACTCCCTGAAAATTACAATCTTGGCCTCTTCAAGTCAAAGGGTCAATCGGGATCTATCATCCTTATCCTCATAATATTCACTTTTTACCACTTCATTCATATCACACGCCTCAATTTAATTTCTCGAAGCACTTATAATGAAAATAAAAATAAATAAAAAAAGAAGAATGAGCATGAATAACTGGATAGCGTAACAGTGTTTTGGAGAGATAACAATATATATATATATATATATATATATATATATATATATATATATATATATATATATATTCTTCTGGTGTCTTATCATGTGATGGTGTTGAATGTATAATAAAGTGTTTTAAAAGGTTCAAATCAATCAAATACACTTCGTTAGGGGAAACTCTGTTACATAAGCTGGAATGACCAATCAAAATACAAGTATATGAGAATTAAAAAAAACTTGACTACAAACCTTGGCTATAATAATTAATGCTTTAATGTTAGGGTTAGAGTAAAATAGAATTCATTCTAACTAATTAATATTAAATGTTACTATTCTAATTCAAAATAATATATACATTGAGAGCTAAAAAGGACAAGGAATTGTGGAGAACCATGATAACCAACTTGCTGGCTGAAAACGGCACATAGAAGAAGAAGAAGAAGAAGAAGAAGAAGAAGAAGAAGAAGAAGAAGAAGAAGAATGAGCTTGAATGAGAGCCATGATCACCAACGCCCGAAGAGACACGGACATAGGAGAAGACGTTTGTACCGAAATCGAACCTTCTCTGGTCATTCCCAGGAACCAGAGTGCAATATGATTACAGATTAACAAACAATATTCTTCACAACAAAAATTCATAATGGTTGATAATTCTTGCATCTTATGCAACATTAATTGTCAAGAGAGACTTTAATTTCTCGAAGCACTTATAATGAAAATAAGAAAAACCATTAGATGATGTATCCTTTAGGCAAGGAAACACTGTTTTTGAATGTCGTAAGCCTATCACTACTTTCATGACAAATGTTTAGATAAGATCCATTCTTTATTTACACCAGCCCAGACGTTTACTGCTAGAACACGCCATGTTAATCCTGAAGAGTGTAATTATTTCCTCCGTATTTTAATTGCAAGGAGTAAATTCCACTCAGAATGTTTTTTCCCAAGAACAGCAGCTTTGTATAAGGGACTCTCTCGTGGACGTTTCCCTGAATACTACAAACTTAAGCAACTTTAGTCAACAGGTACTCCCCTGAAAAATAAACTCTTGATCTCTTCAAGTCAAAGTGTCAATCGGGATGTATCGTCCTTCTAATAATCTTCGATTTATACCACGCCTATTACTTATCTCGTAATGATTAGCTGCCCAAAGATTTACAGCCGAGGTACGCCATGTTATGTACACAAGTTCAACTCTTTCAGATTGCCTTCGTATTCCATTGGCAACGAGAAAGTTTTACTCAGGAAGCTTCTTCCTCGGAACTGTTACTTTGTGGTGCACTACAATATTAACCTCTTCATGATAAGCGTCAATCGTTATCTAGCCACCTTATCCTCATAATGTTCATTTTTTACCACTTTCTTCTTCATTCATATCACACACCTCATTCACCATAAATACGTTAAGAGTAACACTCTACGTTAAGTGGCTTGAAGGCGGTGGACTTTATTATGAAAAAAGAATTTAAAATATATTTTTATATTTTATGCATATTTTAAACAAAAATGTCGGATGTTTCTTGCGGAAATCTCCCTTTCTAAGAATAAATAATTATACTTACAACAAAGAATTTTTCATTTCTCTGGGGTGTAATAGCAGATATCAGAACTATTGCCAGCGAGATGTTATAACGTCTGCTTCAGTCATTTCAATAGCAGTCGTGTCTTACTAATCCGAGCGACTTGAGCGGTGTTTACCAACCATCAATCTCCATCATTCCTTTGAGATCAAATGAATGAACTTTATGCCCCGGGTTAGGAATCACTGAACAAGTGAATAAACAAAGTGCAACATATTTATAATTTTATTATTTGTTCAATGATGTTCTTGTCTTAGTACCAATCATTATTATTATTGACTGAGTGAACAGCAAGCCAACAACGTGAATCTAGTGCACAAATACACGAAGCCCAACATACTGATAATGTCACCCAATCTGATAAGACACAGGTAGGCCACCTTTTTGAGAGTACGTTCCAAAACCGACCAAAGCTTTGACACAAAGTTTTTCTACGTGCTAACAAACCTTTTTGAAACGTCAAAACTAGCAGCAACTAAGTTGGAACTGGGCCTACCTGAAATAAAGTTCATAAAAGTATCAGAGCCTGCTTATATCTTGTTCAGTCCAAGAGAAATTCATCCTCCTTTTTCCTCTTCGATTTATTTTGCTTGAGTTCTCGTGAACACTTTCAAACTTATCAGAACTCCTACAAACGATTGCTTCGCAACAGAAAATGCATGAGGCTTTATTGTGTTTATTAATCATAGCAGATTTTTCGGTCTAGTTTTCTTTAAATTCTATAACATCTTCCTCATTTGAATGACATCGTTTCTTAGTTGATGATCGTGACATTCTGCATAATCTGTAAAGGGAAGAAAATAAAAATACACGAAGAATACATCAAAGTGGACAAGAATAAAAGTGAAACATATTTATAATTTTATTATTTGTTCAATGATGTTCTTCACTTCCCACCAATCATTATTATTATTATTATTGACTGAGAATACAGTACAATGTAAAGCTAGGGTACAGATGTACAAAGCCCAATATACCCTTTATGGTAACCAGTCAGATAAGAGTGTACCAGTCACAGGCACAACTACAAAATACGCGTCATATAGTGACAGATTTGGATAAAAAACAGCGCATAAATTTGAAGGTAGAGACCAATTAGAAATACTTTCAAGGTGATTAAGCCAGTCCACTGAATCGATCTTCGATTGAGCGCGTTTTCAGGTATTTCTACGTGACTCCTAAGTCACCTTGGCTGCCCTATCATGCAAACCTTTTTTTTTAAATATCGTTCTCGCCTCCCAACTATGATGCGCCTCCATTACTCGCGCTTATCAACAGATGCACAGCGCTTCAGTGTCTAGAACACCTGCCCAACTGGTTAATCTCAGACAACTGATAAACTATGTTGTACGACTGAACGCGATATTTTCTGTAGCCCACTCACGCTATCATGGTTTCAACCATTGAGGATTTGTCAGGCGCTAGAGCCTAATTGAAAACCATGATAACGTAAAAGGTTGATCTTACTATTATTTATATATATATATATATATATATATATATATATATATATATATATATATATATATATATAAAGGCAGGGTGTGTGTGTGTGTGCGTGTGTGTGTGTGTGTGTGTGTGTGTGTGTGTGTGTGTGTGTGTGTGTGTAACGAATGCACGGCAGCAATTTTCGACGGATTTGCACCAAAATTTACATGCACATGCTCCAAGTTAGCGGCTCCCATCGATAGTGGAAATAATCGATTTTTTCATGCGTCTACGGTAGTTTTCATGTAGTTTGCAGCCATTTTCAACTGGCCAGAGGGAGAGCCTATACCTGACTGCCACGAATGGGCAGGAAGATTCTATTGACAAGCGTGTGAGCCAACAGCTGACTGACAAGAATGTTAACTAGCATTCTAGCATGCAAAAAAAAATCGATGGCTGCATTCGTCACAAGTAGGAAAAATTTTAATCTGCATAGCACTTTACTCCAATTGGCTCATTCGCTTGCTTAAACTCAAAGTTGATTCTGATTCCACAGAACTGGGTTTGGTGTGAAAAAGTAGTTGTTGTTAATATTCTTTTTTCATTCGGTTTTTCCAGTTACGAGTCCTTTTTTAAAGCTGATCGTTTTGTGTTCATTTTGTTTAGTTCTTTTTTCATAACAGATTTAATGCTTAGTATAGAGCTTAGAAAAAATTCGCTGTGTCGATAGGCAAGAAGTAAGGCATGTAGCAACATCAGCACGGCAAATGGCACTACTTTAAAGGCAAGGAAGGGCAAAAATATTTTAAGACAAGTGATAGCGATTGCTGTATTAGTCGTACGATTTTGAATCAAGCACGGACAGCGCCGGGACATGCTGCTAGTATATATATATATATATATATATATATATATATATATATATATATATTGGTAAATTAAACTAGGAGAAAACCTGTACATGTTAGCACCTCGAATCAATTACGATTAGAAGCAAGGAAAGCCATGAGGTATTTTTGGAGTAGTCATTTCATTCTTAGTGGAATTTTTGCGTAGCGTAGACGCCTTGAACTCTTTCAAATGTGTTGTGGGAAGTTTTGCTGATTTATATTAGAATGGCTTCTAATGTCTTCAAACATTTTTTGAAACTAGATGCTTCCCACACAACAAAGTAGAAGAAGTCAAAATATAGTATATTAAAAATCCTTTTTAGCACGAAAGTAACTACCCCCGCCACCCCACATTTTAAAATTTTGAACTGTGTGAGAAAAATATGGCGGAATGCCCAGCCACCGGTTGAACAGTGGGAGAGGAAAATGACGTAATGGCCAGCCATCGGTTGAACAGTGAGAGAGAAAAATGACGTAATGACGTCCACCGGTTAAACAATGGCAGAGAAATATGGCGTCATACCCAGCCACCGGTTGAGCAATGGGAGAGAAAAATGTCGTAATGCCAACCCACCGGTCTAACAGTGGGAGAGAAAAATGATGTAATACCCAGCAACCTGTTAAATATTGGAAGTGAAAAATGACGTAATGCCCAGCCGCCGGTTGAACAGTGGGAGAGAAAAATGGCGCAATGCTCAGCCACTGGTTGAACTTTGGGAGAGAAAAATGACGTAATGACAGCCACCGGTTAAACAATGGGAGAGAAAAATGACGTAATGCCCAGCCAACTGTTGAACAGTGGGAGAAAAATATGGCCTAATGCCCAGCAACCGGTTGAATAGTGGGAGAGAAAAATGACGTAATGCCCAGCAACCTGTTTAACAGTGGGAGAGAAAAATGACGTAATGCCCAGCAACCTGTTTAACAGTGGGGGAGAAAAATGGCCTAATACCCAGCCACCGGTTGAATAGTGGTAAAGAATAATGATGTGATGCAAAGCAACCGTTTGAACAGTGGGAGAGAAATATGGCATAGTGCCAAGCCCCAGGTTGAACAGTGGGCGAGGAAAATGACTTAATGTCCAGCAACCGGTTGAACTGTGGGAGAGAAAAATGACTTAATGCCCAACCACCTGTTGAACAGTGGTATAGAAAAATGACGTAATGCCCAGCCACCGCTTGACCGGTGGGTAAACACTTGTAACTATTTTTATATTTATCATTAAACGTTACATACTAATTTTTTGCAAATTTTGACACAGGATCTCAGGCAGGTTAAAATTGTTCAGGAAATATGGGCTCAAGTTTTAATAGGTGAAATGTTTCAGTTGTTGAAGGAAAAAATGAATATTTCACTGTGTCTATGAAGAGTCATTAATCAAATGTTTGTAATGATATTCGCTTTTAAGAATCATACTAATACTGACGTGGGAGAGTGTACAGGTGGGTGTAATGGATAACGTTTCGAGTTCCAGTCGAGTTTTTTACTTTCACTTACGCGCGTATACATTTGGGAAACGTATGAATCCGTCTACTCCCCACAATATTGGTTAGATAGTAGGACTATCATTCACGATCATGAGTCCCGTAACTCATTAGTGTCTTAGAGGCAACACGTGTACTGCCGCCATAGCTAAAGTGGTGTGTCTTGGGTAAAATAATCTGACGGACCCAACTCTCTCCGGGTTGGTTTGACTTCAGCATTTTCCTTCTCCTATACTGATTGCCACTAAAGGCTATAGATCCTAGTTTGTATTGCTATTTACTCGTAGCTGGAGGGAGAAGAGAGAGTGGGTTGTGTCTTCTCGGCTTTCGGGCTTGGATCAAAGTGCCCTCAATTATTTGTATTTACTCAACCGCCCACAAGGTCAGGTTGTGACACAAGGTCGGTATAAAGTGACCTCACTTATTATGAGGCATGCCTAGCCCCGGTGATTCCAAACCTGCAGCAGCACCTCCTTACTTGCACTAAAGAGTGAGGTTTGGTGGATTACCGACTCCAACGTGTCAGTGGTCGCGGGGACTGGATCATTTTAATCCTTGGCTCGTATGTATGCGTATGGACACTCTCATTAAAAACAATCTTATGTGATATCTCGCTATCATAGAGAGACATATAAATATCGAGAAGATATTTGTCTTTTCCTTTTGTGCTGCATTTAACAACGCCACATATCGGAAGTTAAGAGAAGTCTCCTGACAGAAAAGGTGAGGGAATTCCTCAATATTCCTCAGCAGATTTGAAACACAGGTGATTTACTATGAAACCCCATTTTAGATGATTTTATATCAATACCAATACAGATGATTCTCTATGAAAATTAATTGTAAACGATTTAGCAGGATTATTCATTGCAATTGATTTACTACGAAAATAAATTACAAGCTTATGGCCTCATCAAGTTGAAACATTGGTTCCCGTTCGAGCCTGGTTAGCACCTTAATGGGTAATCGATTAGGAATACCATGGGTCGTAAGCTTGGATGTGCGGGTGGTGTATTGGATAAGAGCTCGGAGTTGTTAATCGGCATGACGAGTTCCAATATCCAGTCGGGTTCGGTATATTCACATACGCGCAAACACCCTTTGGAAAGGTATGAATCCACCTCTTCTCCCCACCCCACCTATATAACGAACCCGACTGGAATTGGAATCCAAACCATTATCTAAAAAACGCTTAAAATCTAAAATTATTTAGTGGCTTTAAATAACCTGCAAAGTGTAGATAAGCCGTAAAAATTTAACCAATAAAAAAAAATCGCAGATAATTTACTATGTAAATACAATACAAAATAAAAATGCATTGTTAATTATTTATTATGAAAATTCACTGTGCATATTATTTGCTATGTACATGCATTAAACAATGAAAATGCGTTGTTAATGACTTATTATGACAATACATTGCAAATGTGTGTCTCAACGGCTGTTGTGATGCGTCTAGTGTGGTAGTCTGTAGTGGTAGTGCTTGCCGCTTCTCGCTTTCAGTTACCGCCGCTGTCTAGCAGCAATGCGAAAAGGGGAGCCGAGTGCGTAAGTCTTCCCCTGCCTGTATATAGCCTCTCCATCAGCAAGCCCTATGTAGTGCCTCCTCGTGGCGACACATCGCATCCGAGCATCTTGCTGACTCGGGCTAAACTACAGGGGACGGGGGAAGAGTTTGGCCCCTTTAACATGCGACATGCAGGCCCTCCGGTGTGTGGACACGCCCTGGTGCCCATGAACCAAACCCCAGCTATGGGTTAAATAGCTCCACTGCCATGTGGAAATCTTCGGGAGAAGGAAAGACTAAGGAGTAAACCCTACACAAATCCGGAGTGGAGGCCCTAAGGCGGATGGACGGAACTCTGTGCTACCTTCCGGCAACTCCTGCAGCCGTGCTGGTACCAAACTGTATTGGTTCGTCCTTTCCTTTAGAATCTGCAAGCAAGGCCGAGAGGGGGAACTATACGTCCGGGCAGCCCTAGTTCTCCATACATCCCGCCCAGGCTGGTAGCGCACCATAGCGCTACTCCAACGTCTCCCGAGACGGACGGATGCCGACGACGACATTGCAACTGAGTTACTATGAAAATAATGACACTATGAAAATGCATTGTTAAATTAATTACTCAAGAAATGCATTGCTGAATTTACGAAGAATGTCCATTTCAGTTGATTTACAATGAAGTTCATTGCTGATGATTTACTGGGCAAATTCTTTATTCATTATTTATAAGGAATTTTAATGCAGTTGATTCATTATATAAAATTCGCTATTAAAAACAAGCAAACTTATATTATGAAAATGCTTTCTTAATTATTTACTAATTAAAGCCATTGCAGATGATTTACTACGGATAAACACAGTTGATTATTCGGTATGAAAATCCATTTTAGATAATTTAGTCTGAACGTTCATTGCAGATTGATACCACAGAATAATTATTTTTTTTTTTTTTTTTTTTTGGTGGTGATAACCTGAATACATCTCCGCATATTAACAAATCAGCACTCAGTCCATGTTTTTAATCGAGTATGTCTATTTATGCGGAAGCCTTCATTCTTTTAAAGTTATTTGAAGAGCAAGGTCATTGACCAAAATGTCTTCATAGAGAAATCGTTGCACTAGTTTTGCTGTCCCTCTTCTGACTTCCCGCCACGTATATCCAGACGAAGACTTTCAACGTTTCCACTAAACCAAAATGGCGTACTTTTTACAGCTTCAAGATCTAAAAAAAAAAGATTCTGTAACAAAATAAATATCTCAGTGCTATACAAAAGAATATTTTCAGAAGATTAACTCAAAATTCGAGAAATTTTCTTATTCATTTATGTTTTGTGCTCTGTCCGAACATGGGCAACTTTATATCCTTTATAGCTCTAAACAATATTTATCTCTTTACTGTCTCTCCTCGCCCCTGATTCGCTATTCAATTATATAAGCTTTTAGATTAATTCACTCTATGTTTCCCTCATCATCGCCTTTTAAAACAATAAACATTGCCGAGGAGTGCAGGTAGTTAAAATAATAATGGTGTCAATGGAAAAACCGTCCTTTTGACATTCCATTTTCTTGTGGGCAAGAAGGTTCAATTTTTCCTATTTATCTATCTATCTACTCAACATACATGGTAAGGAATTTTCTTTGGTTTTCATTTTTTTAATGTGTTATATTACGTTGTTTGCCATTTGGTAATATGACACATGGAGAAAAATCCTTATAAAAGAAAATCCCACTTCATTTTTCACTTTTTAATTCTTGTCTCGTTGATAAAGGACATAGGCGTGTCCGAAAATTCCGATTTTAAAATCTTTCTCGGGTATGCTTGTCAAAAGTCCTACTAAATATTTTATTATCAATATTATTATGTTGTTTTTTATCTGTCAAATATCTTTCACCGGCTTATTATATATATACACACACACACACACACACACACACACACACACACACACACACACACACACACACCACACACACACACACACACACACACACACACACACACACACACATATATATATATATATATATATATATATATATATATTTGCGGCCAAAATGTTCAGAACGGCATTGTTTTCGTCAGAAAAGTAGGTATAAGTTTTTATCAAAGTTGTTTTATATTCTATAATTTTCACAGACAATAAATGCAATATTGATTGTTCTTGTCTGAGATGTTGGTGTAATTTGAGAGGATAATACAAAAGTTATGGATGATTTAGTGATTTACTGCAAAACCCATGCCGGCCAAAATGATCAGAACGGTTGAAAAAATAACAAAATACTCAGAAATGACAGAGAATACTGGAATTATTTAATATTTAGTGTGAAGCCATTTAGCTTCAATCACACTTTGACATCTTCGACTGCATGAGGAAATTAAATTTTCAATTTCTTGCTGGGTGATCTTATTCCATTCTTCCTGAAGGGCATTCCATAATTGCTCGGTTGTTTTAGGATTTCTGGCTTTCGAACGTTCTCCTAGAATATTCCACACATTTTTCAATAGGATTGAGATCTGGGCTTTGAGCAAGCCAATCCATAACAATAACCTTTTCAGCGTTGAGGAAGTTCATGACGACCTTAGCCTTGTGACATGGGTCATTGTCCTGCATGAATATGGGTGGTCGCTTAGTTGAATTTCTCAGCACAGGCAAGACATGATCTTTTACAAGTTGTTTATAAATTTCTGAATTTATCTTTCCATGTAATCGCACCAAAGGGTCCACACAATTTCTAGATATCATCCCCCAAACCATGACTTCAAACCATGGCTTCACTGCAGGTGCTCTTGCTTGTAGGTCATGTTCAACTAAACGACGGGACATAGTTTTTCGAGATAAAGTTTTCTTCAGTACAATGCTCATTTCCCGAGAAATAGCAGCAGAAGTTTTAAATCTGTCCTTTTTAACCAACTTTACCATAGCACGATCTTCTCTCTTGGTCGTTTTTCTTGGCCTACCTGTAGACTTTCTTGCTTCACACGAACCACAATCATCGTAGACCTTAAGAATACCGTGAACAACACTTTTTGACTTGTTAACAATCTTTGCAATAGACCCAATACTTAAATTATCCTTCTTTCGAAGCTTAATAATCTGCTGACGAATTGGCAACTGGGTAAGTGGCATTATATTAACAAAGTACACTGCAGATATTCTTACTAATGTTTAGTAAACGAACCGTCACGTAAACAAATTTAAAAAATGAGAGTTCGCCGGTTAAATATACTAAAACACAGAGGAAAAGCAACCGTTCTGATCATTTTGGCCGCCATGGGTTTTGCAGTAAATCACTAAATCATCCATAACTTTTGTATTATCGTCTCAAACTACACCAAAATCTCAGACAATAACAAATAATATCGTATTTATTGGCTGTGAAAATTATAGAATATAAAACAACATTGATAAAAAATTATACCTACTTTTCTGACGAAAACAATGCCGTTCTGAACATTTTGGCTGCAACTGTATATAACACACAAAGATAACACTCAATTGTCAGGCCACGAGCGTTGTGTTTTTGCTCGACTATTTACATATACAGTTCAGTGATGCATTGTGGGTATTCTATCGTATTGCATTAGAGGTAGTATACTGTATTATTCTAACGACTGGTTTTAGTGGGCGGTAACGGTTGTTTCGAATTATTCTCGGGACTATTAAGTGGAAATAATTGTGGATCCAAATGCAGTTTTTTTTTTGGCTATTTCTAGTGTTGTTAACTTTTTTATTTATTATTATTTCATTGTTGGTTGTTATTACTATGTTTTCTTGTGTTTATCTGTGCGTAAAGGGTTTGTTAATTTGTTTATTATTGACTGAGTTTATTTATTTGTTTGGAATAATTTATTTTATTTGTTTTTTTAATTTTATTTATTTACTTTCGTTTATTTTGTTCGTTTTCAGTTTTTGATTTTTAAGTAATGTAGTAAATATTTGTATTCGTTCCTGCATTTTGAAATGAGTTCTGCTCGTTTATTTAGTTTTGTTTTAGGATGATAAATATAGCAATTATTTCCTCCAGGCTGTTTTCAC
This sequence comes from Acanthosepion esculentum, assembly GCA_964036315.1. Classification (NCBI taxonomy): domain Eukaryota; kingdom Metazoa; phylum Mollusca; class Cephalopoda; order Sepiida; family Sepiidae; genus Acanthosepion; species Acanthosepion esculentum. Next base: position 114,933,414 of record OZ038482.1, on the reverse strand, counting down.
AGTTTTTGGATTGATTATTGTAAGCTGAGGTTGCTTTCCTTATTTTCAATATTTTTGCGGGATTCGGTTTTTGTCTTTAATCTCCAGATACTTTTAGAGAGCATTGTGCTGTTCACGTATTTACTCTTTGCAAAACATATTTTGTGTGCTTAGTTCTTTGTTTCCAGGGTCCTTCGGTTACTCCTATGTATAGGTTTTCTTCTTTATCTACTGATTTTACAGTGGCTTGTTATATTACATTGTTCTGCAAGCAATTGCTGTTTAAAGGACATTTTTCTTTGTTCTGCAGTTACACGTGTGTATTTATTCCGGTGGTTTGTTGGTTGTTTTCTTGTTGTGCTTTTGTTATTATTTGTGTCGTGTTCTCGGTGCAAATGTAACTGATTTTTTTCTGTTTTAGTTGAATATCTTGTGGACAGTGCTTGATGCGGGAAAGTAGTTGTATATGAGTTTAATGAATAATTTTCCTGTTTGTTTTTATATTTTCTGTTCTACGGTGGGTTGAACCATATTATGTTTCTCTTCTTGTTTTTCTTTCTGTTTTTTGTTGTTGTTTTTGTGTGTGTGTGTGTGTGTGTGTGTGTGTGTGTGTGTGTGTGTGTGTGTGTATGTGTGTGTGTGTGTGTGTGTGTGTGTGTGTGTGTGTTGCCGTGAATCCACTATCTTTTGGAGCTTAGATAAATATCACTTGACTCGTGAAACTGTCAACATACAGGCTTGATTTCTATGTCCACATGGTTTACACACACACACACACACATCAAGAACAATATTGGGGAAAATATTATGACAAAGTGTAAAATGTTTTCTTGTGACGTGTTTCGTCCTTTATGACGTCATCAGACTTCATTTGCTATATTGCTGCGTCTACACATACGAACGAACGAGGGATGCTGGGAATTTTATATTTTTTAAAAACGCTAGCAGATTAAATTTAGATTCTTTTATTTTTCAGTGTGGTATATCAACTAACATTCCCAGCATCCCTCGTTCGTATGCCTGTGTAGTCACAGCAATATAACAAATTTAGTTTGATGAAATCTTAACGAACGAAAACGTAATGTAAAGATCTTTCAAAAATACAAGGGTCATTCAATAAATAAGGGGTATATTTCGTTATAAGGACTTCTAATACAGATAGAAGCTTACTCTTTTTTTATTCTTTTTTGTTTTACTTCTTTTTCACATGGATTTAATATCTTTTGCAGATTAAAAAAAAAATTGAGAGTTTTGGCGATTAACAAAGATGGCCGACCAAGAAGCATGCTCCAGGATTGAACAGCGGTCAGTTATCAAGTTTTTGGTTGCTGAAGGGTGCAAACCAGTTGAAATTCATAGGAGAATGTCAACTGTGTATGGTGCCACATGTTTCAGCCAAAAAATGTCTACAAGTGGGCTAAATTGTTTAAAGAAGGACGGAGCAGTGTTGGATGAGGAGGATGAAGACAGGTCTGGGAGGCCTACAGAAGTGAGGTCTCCTGAGGTGATCGAATCAGTCAATGATCTCATTCAGTCTGACAGAAGGGTGACAGTGGATGACATTGCAAGGACTTTGAGCTTATCTGTTGGGACAAACGCAGGGGTCATCAGTCAGAAGGAGTCATCTTGCATCATGACAACGCAAGGCCTCACACAGCAGCCCAAACAGTGCAGACCATCAACGAGCTGGGCTGGGAACTGCTCCCTCATCCCCCTTACAGCCCAGACCTTGCCCCTTCAGACTTTCACCGGTTTGGTCCCTTGAAAGCGTTCATGAGAGGCACAAAGTTTAAAAGTGACGGTGAAGTCAAAAGTGTTGTGAGCGACTGGCTGAGACATCAGTCCAAAGATTTTTACGCTGAGGGAATACGGAAGCTTGTGTACAGATGGGGAAAGTATTTGACAGTGCTGGGAGACTACGTTGAAAGATAAAAAAAAGTAAGCTTCTATCTGTATTAGAAGCCCTTATACCGAAAGATTCAACTTATTTTTTGAGGAGTTTTGCTGAGGATAGTTAATTTGATCTGTTTTGAAACAACCATTACTTACTTTTAGTTTAAAATAACACAGAAAAGCGTTTTTTTAACACGGAGGTGGGTGTTTTATGAGGTGTTGACAACTATCACTCAGACTTATGTTTGGGAATTTTTTCTTCGGTGGACATACCTATAAAACTTGCTTGATGAATATAACGTGAGCAGTTTTTTATATAATTTCTAATTACAGTTAGGAATAGTTATCTTAAAAACTATATTCTAAGTAATTTAATATTTTATTGAATTTTAGGTACTTTGGCTTTAAATTTGGTATATTTACAACTCTTATTTTCTGATAAACTCATGTATGGACAACCGCATTTACAAAAATCAGCACGTTTATATAAACATAAATTCAGCACTTCAATATTCTTTTTAAAATACTGGTGTTCGCTGAATTGTACTATTATTTTTCATTTATGATGAGTAAATATAGTTTTTATTTAACAATATCATCTAATCTCGACAAATTCATGAAGAATTTTAAGATTTAAAACTTTATAAATTATATTTAACACTTAAAAAATGAAAGCAATTCTTTTTAAAATTCATTATTCATCTAAAAAATTTCCTAAGGCAATAATATCCATAATAAATCATATTAATAAAATCAATTAAAAAATTTTCAAATCGAATTGCATTTTTATTTTAAGATTCAGATAAGATTTTTGGAACTAGAATTCATGTATTTCAAAAACTTTTGATGATATAAATATTCCAAGAACTTGTGCTTATAACTAATTAAGCCCTACTAAAACGTAAAAAAATTAAATAAGCTGCGGTAACAGATGTAAAAAGAAATATTTTTACCAAGAGTTTCTAAAATAAGTTCATTCATTTGTGAATAAGCCCTGAAAGTTTTAGTAACATTCAATTATTTAATATTTCCAAATCAATGTGTTCTTTGCCGCAAAAACATACTAAAATTTCTAGTACTAATCATGGTCACACGCTGACACAAGAAAAAATATCTTAACCAGAAATTGTGAATATTCTAAAAAAGATTAAAAAAATATAATTTAATAATCAAAAATTTTTGCTCTTTCCTTTTAATAAGAACAAAAAGATTTTGACGATAAAACAATGTTTATTAAGTTTGGATCATTTTTTTCTTCACGTGTGCTCAATTTTAGTCAATCTTTGAAGGTGCGCACGCACACGCACACACACACACACACACACACACACACACACACTCACACATATATATATATATATATATATATTAAGATATATACATTTTATACTTACTCTATAACCTATTTATATGTATTATTACACGATTGCTCGCGCGTATACCTACATATATTTACCCATTCGGTCATATATATATATATATATATATATATATATATATATATATATATATATATATATATATATATATATATATATATAATAATAATAATAATAATAATAATAATAATAAAGGCTATCTTTACTCTGTCCTGGACATTGAGTTCTACCTGGAATCTATCCGCTTGGAATTATTTGTTATACATATATATATGTGTGTATGTATGTATGTATGTATATATATTTACATATTTTAAATATATGATTGCATATGTATGTGTATATTTACCACTAATATTATATATATATATATATATATATATATATATATATATATATATATATATATAAGCGTTATATTTATTGTGTAAACGTATTTTAAATATTCGTGTTTAAAATGGTAAAAATTGTGTAAAATTTTCCAGGTTTGCTCTAAATACAATGTAAATGTGAACTACATTTATTTTTTTGTTGATAGGAATTCCTTGATAAAATACACAGAAGAATCTGCAATCTGGCATCTCTGTTTCAGTTATTTTTCCACCACCATAACGTAAATTCCTTGTGATTTTTCTATAAATATTTTCATGCTAATTGTCCTGATAAGCTCTTCGCTTTTGTACCTAGACATTGTGAATGTAAGTGCAGTAATAAATTGGCAGTTAGGTCTCATCATTTTACAGTAAAAATACTAACAATTTCTTTTCTCGAAATTGTACGCACACATACACAGGCACACGCACATACACACACACAAACACAGACAAAGACACACACACACACACACATATATATATATATATGTGTATATATATATATATGTATATATATAACAAGAATAATTTTTGAAGGTATGATGTTTGACAAGAATCTAGAAAATGTAAACTATTGTTTTCTTCCATTTTATTTTTAAATTCTATTTTATATTCGACTTTGTTTAGTTTATCTACAAGATCAGGTAAAAGCAGTATCACGGGATATATTAATAGAGCATCATCAATATATTGGAAAGGACCATCTATATATATATATATATATATATATATATATATATATATATATATATATATATATATATATATATATATATATATATATTCATATATATAAGCTTTATATTTATTGTGTAAAAATATTTTAAATATTCCCCTTAAAAAAATACAAGTACCCACAAAAATAAGGTTTACCGTAATAAGAATTTTTCATATTTTAATTAAAAAATTGGGTAAAATTTTCCATGTTTGCTCTAAATATAATGTAAATGTGAACTACATACATTTTTATTTTTTGTTGATAAGAAACCCTAGATAAAATACAAGGAAGAATCTGCAATGTTATTCATCCTGATCTGGCATCTCTGCTTCAGTTACTTTCCCACCACCATAACGTACCTTCCCTGTGCTTTTTCTATAAATATTTTCATGGTAATTGTCCTGATAACCTTTTCGCTTTCGTACCTAGACTTTGTGAATCAAAGCGCAGTACTAGATTGGCAGTTAGGTCTCATCATATTACAGTTGAAATGGCCAGATGTAACCGTGAGTTCTATATTAGAAATTTATTTTCTCGAAGTTGCACACGCACACACACACACATAGGCACACACACACATAGGCACACACACACACACAAACACACACACATATGTATATTTTCATATAACAAGAATAATTATTGAGGAAAAGCTGTATGACAAGAATCAGAAAATGTAAACTATTGTTTTCTTCCATTTTATATTTAAATTCTATTTTATATTCGACTTTTTTTAGTTTATCTACAAGATCAGCTAATCAGTATCACAGGGATATATTAATAGAGCATCATCAATATATAGAAAGTATGTTGATAATTTTGGTAAAATATTTTGCAAAGGACCCTATATATATATATATATATATATATATATATATATATATATATATATATATATATATAAAATACCAATTTGGAGAAAATGAATCCAAAGAGAGCTCAATGTAAGTTACAGAGCAATATAATAATAAATGAAGAAAAACCTTAAAAATCCATCTCGATTAAAATGTATTTCATAAATATTTTAATATTCATCTCTCCGGACGGAAAGTTTTTTTTAGAAATGGAATCAATCCATCCAGACAGATGTATCGGATAAAAACTAGAAAGGGAAAAAAGAGAGAGAGAAAAGTGGAAAGAAATAAAGAAAAAGTGAAAAATATAAGAAAGAAAAATAAAATATTTCAAATATAATATTTTTTAAAATAAAGAAAGAGAAAGGGAAAGAGAAAGGGAAAGAGGAGGGAAGAGGGAGGGAGAGAAAAGATTGGAAAGAAGGAAGAAATCGAATGATCTTAAAAGGCTGACCAATATGCCGGGTAAGGGAGAGAGTGATTAGAATTAAAAGAGTTACAGCAAATTATCTGATAGAATCATACCATTTTTGGCAGCAACCATCATCACATAATAATCATCACAATTCTAAAATAATAATAATAATAATAATAATAATAATAATAATAATAATAATTATGATAATAATAATAATAATAATATCCAACATAAATAAATTTTTTTTAAATATAAAATAAATATAAATGAATTAATTAATATATAAATAAATTAATTAATTAATAAATAAATTAATAAACAAATAAATAAATTAATTAATAAATTAAATAATACATAAATTAATAAATTAATAAATAAATAAAGAAAAAAATGAATAAATGAATAAGTAAATTAATAAATTAATAAATAAATAAATTAATTAATTAATTAATAAATGAACTAATAAATAAATAAATTAATAAATAAATAAATTAATAAATAAATAAATTAATAATTAAATATATTAATAAATTAATTAATTAATTAATATATAAATAAATAAATTAATTAATATGTAAATAAATAAATATATTAATTAATTAATTAATACATTAATGAATTAATTAATAAAATAATTAATAAATAATTTGATAAATTAATTAATCAATTAATTAATAAATAAATTAATAAATAAATTAATTAATAAGTAGATAATTATAATGAACAAATGTAAAATATAAAGATAGATAAGGATAAAAAAAATAAAGAAAATGCTATCAATAACAATAAAATATGAAAAATATAAATCAATTAATTATAAATGATGTAGGCATCAACAAGACATTCAAAATATTACTATATATACATATTTGTAATAAGCAATATAACTGCATATACACATACATATAAATACACGTACACACGTATGTTAGTAGGCATACAAAAATCTTTCGGACAGAAGAGATGATTATTAAAATATTCATAAAATTAATTATAACCGAGGTTGATTTTTAAAGGTTTTCTTGGTCTAATTTATCCATATATATATATATATATATATGTATATATATATATATATATGTAAGCAAATGTCTGGATGTAGATCCGACGGTATGATGAAAATGTGGAAAAGACAAAGAAAAATCCGAATATGTGAGTTTACTGTTTTTATTTTGTTTTTGTTTTTGTTATTCTGTCGACGTCAGACGTGACAAACGTACCGATAAGCTATAGGTTTAAATAGTCCCCCTCACCTTCCACTTAGGACACAATCTTTTCCCTGTGCGCAGGTCTTCGTAGTTGCCGCCCACGCGACGCCAGCATATCCGACTCTAAGAAAGAATACTTGACTTTAGAATTTCAGTTTTTCTGTTTCTGACCAGTCCTGTATATATCGTCTCTCCATCAAACTTAAATCTAATATAATTATGTCTCCAATAACCATGTCCTGAAGAAGGTCTATTTGACCGAAACGTCTGACGTCGACAGAATAACAAAAACAAAAACAAAATAAAAACAGTAAACTCACATATTCGGATTTTGCTTTGTCTTTTCCACATTTTCATCATATATATATATATATATATATATATATATATATATAGAGAGAGAGAGAGAGAGAGAGAGAGGGAGGGAGAGAGTAAAGGTAATAAATCCGTTGGTATATAATCCAAGTGGCTCCTAGTAATATAAAATATTAAAACTGATCCACAAAAAGAGCTCAATGTAATTATTATTACAGAGAAAATAATTAATATACGATAAAATAGGAATAGCCTATTTCGGCAGACGAACATATCGGTTGTCTGTCTTATCAACCCCGGGGAGAACTGAGTTCGTGTCAGAAATAGAAATTTAACTGTGAATGCTTAAAAAAGAACAGTCGAAAAACTAATACAAAATTTATCCATTTCAATGTTTCCGTTAAATGAAAGGTACGATGCAAAAAGGCAGAGGGCAGGGAAAAGAAGCTAAACTAAAAAATATCTGAGCTATCAAATATAAACCTCAACACTTTATATATATATATATATATATATATATATATATATATATATATATGTGTGTGTGTGTGTGTGTGTGTGTGTGGACACACACAGAGACAGAGAGACAAACATATATATATAAATATATGCATATATCAAAATAAAAATTATTTAAATATAGATATACATATATATATATATATATATATATATATATATATATATATATACGGACACACAGACAGAGAGACAAAATATATATATCAAAATAAGAATTATATATACATATATATATATATATACATATATATATATATATATATATATATATATATATATATACGTACACACATTGAGACAAACATATATATATATAAATATATACATATATCGAAATAAAAAATTATTTATATATATATATATATGAAGTAATTATAAATCGCCTGACGATTGCACTAGCATGAAACAGACTGTCGCCTCTAAGTGCTGACTACCATGTCCACTTTTATATATATATATATATATATATGTATATATACGGACACACAGACAGAGAGACAAAATACATATATCAAAATAAGGATTATATAAATATACATATATATATATATATATATATATATATATATATATATATATATATATATATATATATATATGTATATATGTATGTATGAAAGACTGAGTTGGGGTTTGTATTTGATAGCTCTGGTATTTTCAGTTTAGCCTCTTTTTCATAACTGATTTTATCATCCAAGTAGAAAGTCGCATCATTATTTATGAGATTTCAGATGATCTGGAGCAGGCGTCATTTCGAATTGTGGTTTATTACGTAAGGATCGCATTTATTGCCAATAAATGGTGAGATAATCCGACGGAATACTGTCTCATATTAACTCTGCTACGTATCTTAGTTGATGTCGGGCTGTAGCGAACATCACATTTTTTTTTCAAGTAGACGAGCGGATTTTGCGTCACTTTCGCCTGAAGATGATATGCATACTTTTGATATTGTCGTTGGAGTTCATATCTTTTTTTTTTTTGAGCGAGAGAGAGAGAGAGAGAGAAATCATAGTCGTACATTTGCAAGCCGTCTGCTACGAATAGATAGATAGAGAGAGAGACAGAGAGACAGAGATGGAGAGACAAACATATATATAAATATATTCATATATCAAAATAAAAATTATTTTAAAATATGTATTCATCGGGACATAGAAATTCCACTGTTTCGAAACCGAAACCTACCTCTTAAATTTAAGATTTAGGTTTTGGTTTCGAAACATGGTAATTTCTGTATTATTATATGTAGAGAGAGAGAGAGAGAGAGAGAGAGAGAGATAGATAGATAGATAGATAGATAGATAGATAGATAGATAGATAGATAGATAGATAGAAAATGGCTGATGTTTGTAAGGACAGATATACAAATGCAAATTAGTAGATAGATAAAAGATAATGAAACAAAAAATATAGTGATGTAGACCGAAAAAAAAAAAACTCTGCCTCACTTTTTTGACTGATTAACTAGTGAAAATCAATTACAGTTATTTTTTTGTTTGTTTGTTTTTTTTTCATTCGAGACTTGTTTTATTTCTGGATCCGTTCCTCCACCAACTCGTCTTCCATTTCCGCCATCGTCTCACCTTTGTCTGTCATCATATGTCTGCTTTTCTTGCTCTTAACATTTGCTAAATGTTAATACGACCAAAAAAAAGCGAGAAAATCAGTGACAGTGCGATAGATTTTTTTCTTTCATTTCCACAATCTCTTTTTTTCTCTCAATCATTCACCTGATACGGTTAACATTTAATACTGCAGATGGCATAAGGTTTCACTTTCCGAAAGAATCAATATTCACCAATCACTTGACGACGTGTTTTTACAACAACGACAACGGCATCGACAACAAAAACAACATTTACAACAACAGCTACAATTTTGAATGGTAATAGCAGCAGCGGTCGCAGTATCACTATCATTATTAAGAGAAACAAAAAAAAAATTATTATAACGCCGCCATGATACTATTATTATATGGCTTCATCATCTGGATTAATATTCAAAATTTAATAATTAAATTCGCTTATTTACACTATTTATATTTGAAGTATTGTTCTCATCTCTATTATTACCACAACTTTTCAGACGTTGTGTTCTCCGGCCTTCCTCAGGTGTATATCTGTCTCGATAGCCAACACTGAATTCTGAACTGAATCCTTTACTTAATCTACGGAGGTTAGACTGTTCTCGTGCCACTGCTCATGTCTCAGGATGTCGTCTAGTACTTATCCTTATGTATATCTGTTCAGTTACAAATAAGAATTAGCCATCAAATTAGTTTAAAAATGTCCAAATAGTTAGAACTAAAGAAAGGAGATCGACAGGACATTTGACATGGAAATAGTCGGTTTTATATATTTAAAGATACTTAGTTCCCAGCACTGACAACCAAATTACCTCTATTATAAAGATGAAATAGGCAAAGCCATAACCAAGAGAGAAACAGAAAAAGGACAAAACTAATCCAAAAATGTGTTATATTAAGCGTAAGGTGGCAGAACAAAGAAGAAACGACGGAGGTTTAAGAAATAAACAACTGTATTAACGTAAAAATACGACAAATGGTAAACTGACGTAAATGTCTCTCAATGAAAGAAAAAGATAATTATTGTGTTGGTGCATAATTATCAGGCGTTTTTTTTAAACACTATTTATTATGAAGAAAAAAAACATAACAATTCAACACTAACATTTTTAAATGATTATTCCGGAGCGTATGATATATCGACACACATTTTTATAACCTGAAAATAAGACAATATTTTTATTTAAAAAAAAAAACAAAAAAAAATGAAACAGCAATTTTTATTGACAAAAACTTACCTACAAAAACGCCTGATAATTATGCACCAACTCAACAAAATCGGAAAAGTCGTCCGCAGAGGCGTAAGGTAGGAGAAGGAGGTTGAGTTACTGCGGCGAAGGACCTTGAGTTGTCTTTGAAGATGGTAGGTCGCGGTCTGGCTGCCGAAGATGGGCTTTTATGTCCTTTCCTTAGGTTCAGATCGGCTCCAATTTTTCTTTTCTTTCTTTAGGCGGGAGTGGGTGCTATTGGGTGGAAATTCTAGATTGTATTTTTCTTTGAGGGTGTAAGTTAAACGGAAGCTATGTGTGGAGCCGATGCGCAGTTGACGGAATTCTTAGTTAAGTCTTGGGTTTCGGAACGTTCACATCCGGCCAGTGGTGGAAATTTGTGCTATATGAATCAGAATAAGATCCGGTTTTAGGAAGATTATAACAAAACGAAAGAAAAATACATATGGTAATGTTAAGATTAGCTGTTTAATAAGGAAACATTTGGCATTCATTGACCGAAAAGTCAGCGTTACTATCGGTTGGAATTTATAAAATCTTTCTGTTAAAACCGTTTTTCATGAAAACAGGCTTTTCATGTCTTCTGTTATCATTATCTGGAATTGATATATGTTTCCTTCCTAACCTTTTGTTTAAGCTAATGTGGAATGTCAACATCATGATAATATCAATTATTTTCTCCTCAAGTTATGTGCACTAATCATTTTAGTTGTTGTTTATATTTAAAGACTTCAAGTGATGTAGTTTGTATTATTTGATAAAATTATTTTTCATTTTGTAGTGATAGTCTTTGAGAGCCAACAAAGTACAGTCCTCTACCAGACACACAGGTTTCATTTCTTTCAAGTCATTTTAATTGGTGGTCTAAAAAAATAGCTGTATACAGCTGAGAGTTAAGAGGTTTCCGAAGTCGAAAGCCAGTCATTACATCCATGTGAAAATATAGATCTGATGAGGCTATTTAAGAACCTAGCTTAAGTTTCTGTCTATATTTCTGAGATAAGGTATTATGCACATAATTTACATTATTCGGACTACTGTCTTCATCTTTGTCGCCATGTTTATCACAACGTTTCGGCCGTGGTTGGAATGTCGAACTGAACCCTTTATTTCGCTCACTGGGGTAGATTGTTCTAGTTTCACGTGCCATGTTTAATGGATGTCAGTCATCAGTTATCTCCTGTTAATTTCCCTCTGAAAGTTCTTCACCGCCATAATTGGGTATTGAACTCATACTCTTTGGGTCCTGTCACTGGATCTAACCAACGGCTTTATCCCCTATGCCATGTGTCTTTGGCTTAAGTTCTTGGGTTAATGATTTCGTTTTTGTGTCTTCTTGCGCAGCCTATTCTATGATAAGTTTTCTTATCTAATGTAGTGAACAAAAAGAAAAGTGACGAGAGGGTGGTCAGAGAGTGCAGTGCGCCGTTCGCCGGCAGACCAGCTGTTCTACCTTCGTCGTCGGTCGCCTCAAGGAAATGGATTGCGAGTCTCCCTTTCTCGGCCGTTACACCGGGCAGTCGTGAAACAGACATCAATTCAGATGCGTCTACTTCAAATTCCGTCCGTCCGTCCGTCCGTCCGTCCGTCCGTTAGTCAGTCAGTCAGTCAGTCAGTCAATTCGTACGTCCAACTCTGTTGCACGAAGTCCGCCAAATGAATGGGAGAGAATACGAAAAAAAGAAAACATTATTCAGGAGAGAGAACAATAAAAGAATGGTCTGGAGCCCCTTCTGTTTGCCTCGGGGTTCTTGATAAAATTCAGAGACGGATATGCAATGTAATTGGCCCTGATCTGGCATCTCATCTGCAGTCGCTCTCTATCTTTTTTACAAATACTGTCATGGTAATTGCTCCGATGAGCTGCTTTCGCTGGTTCCCAGACTTCATGAATTCAAGCGTCCTACGTGGCTGGCATCACGCTCTCACTCTTTCACTGTTGAAACTGTTAAATGTAGCCGTCTCTTCTACTCCAATAGCTTCATATCTCGCATCTCTCACCTGTGGAACTCCCTTCCCTTTTCCTGTTTCCTTGATAGCTATAATCTCCAACTATTCAAATGTAATGTCAATCGACATTTCCAGTTGCCTTGATCTATCCACTATCCTTCTCCTCATCCTTTCCTCTATCACTCCTATTTGATCTCGCTCCAAATCTTCTGTAACCCCTTCCGTGCTAGTGGCTTCCCGCCTTGCTTGGGGTGAAATGCTTAAAAATAAAAGAATTAAGAAGACAGAAGATAACGATTTAAATTGCATTTAAGTTTTAGATGATCAATGTTTACTGATAATCAAGATGCTGGAAGAGAGTCTCACAAGCGAAAATTATGAGAAAAGAAATTGTTAGCATAGAACCTACGGTTACATCTAGCCATTTCAACTGTAAGATGATGAGACCTAACTGCCAATCTAGTACTGCACTTAGATTCATAAAGTCTAGGTACAAAAGCGAAAAGCTTATCAAGACAATTAACATGAAAATATTTATAGAAAAAGCAAAGGGAAAATACATTATGCTAGTGGGAAAGTAACTGAAGCAGACATGCCAGATCAGTAACATTGCAGATTCTTCTTTGTATTTTATCAAGAATTTCTTCTTATCAACAAAAAATAAGAATGTATGTAGTTCACATTTAGATTGTATTTAGAGCAAACATGGAAAATTTTACCCAAAAGAGCGACAAGTTTGCGGTGAAATTAAGCTCACACGAAGATAACGAAAATATAAACACATTGCAATTGTTACAGTTAGGCAGGGTGGTAGCACCTGTTAGTGTTCCAGCTATGGGAATATAGTTAACCCCACCAAACTGGGGTAAAAAATCTATGATAGTATAAAAATAGATTTTTATAGCAAAAATACCAGTAATACATTTTTGAAACAGAAAATATTACCTGCAATACATTTGACTCCCGATAAAAACCCTCAAGGAAACCTGATCTGGAAACTGATTTCTTACAAAAAGTACATATTCTATTCATAAGAACCTATCCTAAAAATCTTGTCGGCATTGAGATTGATATGCCGTAAAACAAACCAAACCAATTGTGAGAGGTTATTTTCATATAGACGCATAAAAAATAACTGGAAATTGCTACCTCTACTTCATAACAAAATCATACAAAAATTGGCGCATCGAGGGCTCACTAAACAGTAGTGAAGATGCCATCCTTTTAGAGTAAGAAGGAAAAGATGATTCTGTGGACAAAAAAGAAATTGAAAATGACAAAGGCGTCCACTAAGCTGACAACACAGATTAAAATGTCGTAATGTTTATCTTTGACACAAACTGCAGTGAAGCAAAAATACATTCAATATCCCTGTGAATAGACTTTTTAAGCACCTAGACTCTTCCTTAGAGATTAGTTAGCTTGGCCATATTTTTAACTTTAACTTAAGCAACGTCGAATCTGGTCAGTACCTACATGGGCGGCCGCTCGGGAATACCAGGTGCTGTAAGCTTGGATGAGCCGGTGGTGGAAATTAAGCAAAGTTTGGTTGAATGTTCTTCCTAATTATTAAGCTTACGGCCATATCACGTTGAAACACTGCTTCCTGTACGACTAACAAAGTTAAGCAACGGTCAGATGTGGCATAAGGCCGAATTTAATGTGGGGTATCCGAGCCCATAGGCTCGGCCAAAAATTCCCCGGAGTCGGGTAGCTGTTTCCTGAGATGAGACTCTGCCCTTCGACATAGCCTCATTTGGGAATCCTCTCTGCCAGGAGGCAGAGAGTTTGACCAGCACAGCTGGAGTCGAATCTCCAACTGCAGACCAACATACAGTATTTACTACTGTATTTATGTGAATGGGGACATACCCATTATCGTTCGTAGGTATGCTACAACAGACAGATAGATAGATAGATAGATAGATAGATAGATAGATAGGAAAAGACTAAGATAGATAGATAGATAGATAGATAGATAGATAGATAGATAGATATGAATAGACTAGCATAAATAAATAGATTGTTTATATTTGGATAGGTTTATGCGATATGTAGGTCGTTGGAGGAATGTTAATTTTATTTCGATTCGTTGTCAAAGTTCGTAGTTTTATAGATGATGTAGATAGTCGTTTGTATGATACAAAAGATGGGACTTTTATAAGTCGTTAAGTTTCTGACTCATCGTAAAAATCCGGGGTTTAACCGTTGAGATCCCTGTCGGCGTAACAAATCAAAGAAACATAGTTCAAGTGTTCATTTTGCATGTACAAGCAGAAGGACTGTAGTAATATGTAGATTAGCTAATTAACATACCCAGGCTATATAAAGACTCCCATTAGCAGGAAGAGGGAACTACGCATGAGCATTGAGTAGTAACACGAAGGGCTTAGAACTTCACAACAAGGACATTTTGGATTTATTTTTAATTAACCGAGAAATCGCCCATCGGGCAGACTTTATGCGAACTCCTGTGGAGAGCTTTTGGGCATTCGGTTTTTTACCTTCAGCGTCCTGTGTACCCTATAAGAATTTAAAAATAATAAAATTTATTTTATCTTTATTCGACACCTTAATTCGGCATAATCTTTCTTCGTATACACAACCGATCTCCGTAGTTTTTTTTACATTTATTTTGCGCGCGATTTTTATTTTCTTTAAAAATCTCCATTCTTCATGATCCCTTCATTTAAAGTCACTCTTAAATAACATTAGGGAAGCCAAACTATGTAATATTTCGAATACGTCACAGTACGCATGCTAGATAAAGAAAAAGCAACTTATGAACAGCTTACCGTGCCCCACTTAAGTTTAATTACTGTTTAATTCAACGATATCAATTGCAACTGCGACGAAAAGCGAAATTAAAGTTAAACATTTAATAAAGAATTGTCTTTTAAACCTTTCACGTTGTTCGATATTTAAATTTAACTTTAAATTAGTTATTTAATTTTTAATCGCGTATAACTATATTAGTTACTACCTGTTACTTAAAGTACGCCGAGATTAAAAAACGGACAGACGGACGGACACACGTACACTGCGCTTTATTAGTATATGCAAAATAGATATGGATAGAAGAAGATTAATTTGAAGAAAAAGTCATTGGACGGACTTTAGGCTAGTAAAAATAATAATGCTGTAAATAACTGATGGATATTAATATTTCAATTTTTTGTCTATTTATTCGACGCGCATGCGTAAATCCCGAGATCAACACCCGGACGGACGAAAACACATATACTGCGCTTTATTATTATAGAAGAAAAAGAAGATTAATTTGAAGAAAAAGACTTCGGGCGGACTTTAGGATAGTTAAAAATAATAATGAATATTAATACTTCTTTTGCTCTCGTGATTAGTGTTTCAATGAATGCGAACGGTCAGTGAGCGAGAGTGTACATTACGCATGCGCCGCTGTGTTCATTCGATGCGCATGGCGTATGCTTAAATCCTGAGATCAAAAAAAGAGACGGACGGATGGAGACTTGTACACAGTGCTTTATTATTATAGATATTTTAATATTTCTTTATTATTTTTTATAAACTCTTTATTTTATTATATTTCTATATTACCCTTTTTTAAATTATTACCTCGTCGTACCCACGATATTATATGGGGCAGTAATCAAGAAAGACACATAATGCATTTGGAGATCGAATCGCACTGGGTTCTTCATAATTCATTTTTTTGAACATGACTAAACTAAATCTTGTAAATATGCATTTGTGACCCGCTGACAAAATTGCTATGAACGTCGACATCTTAGAATATTATGCATTTTTCTTTTTTCTTTTTTTTTTTCAGTACTTTTTTATTTCAAGGTTTGAAGCGAATTCTCCTGTGCAGTATATGGAAGCATATTCCATAAGATTGTGAAGCGACAGTTTTTTCCTTGTAACCGCTGGCACTAGAGAGACTATCAATAATATGAGACATACATTACTACAGAAGAAAGATGAGGGGGAAAGATATTAGAAGATATTAGAAAGAAAGAAAGAAAGAAAGAAAGAAAGAAAGAAAGAAAGAAAGAAAGAAAGATAGAAAGAAAATTAACAGCAAGAATGTAAAAAGAGAAAAACAAAGAAAATTAACAGAAAAAGAAAAGAAAGAGAAAGAACGAAAGAAAGAAAAAAGACGAAAGAAAGAAAGTGAAAAAGAAAAGGAACAGCAAAAGAAAGTTAACAGAAAGAAAGAAAGAAAGAAAGAAAGAAAGAAAGAAAGAAAGAAAGAAGATAGGGAAAGAAAATGGGAAGTCAAACAGAAAGGGATAACAGAAGAGGAAAATACGGAGAAAATAAGATAAATAAAGAAAAAAAGGGCTGACAAGAAAGGAATAAGTTGAAAAGAAATGAATAGGAAAGAAGAAGAAAAAGAAGAAGAAGAAGAAGAAGAAGAAGAAGAAGAAGAAGAAGAACGAAGAAGAAGAAGAAGAAGAAGAAGAAGAAGAAGAAGAAGAAGAAGAAGAAGAAGAACGAAGGAGAAGAAGAAGAAGAAGAAGAAGAAGAAGAAGAAGAAGAAGAAGAAGAAGAAGAAGAATAACAACGAAGAAGAAGATGAAGAACAAGAACGAAGAAGAAGAAGAAGAAGAAGAAGAAGAAGAAGAAAGAAGGAGAATAGGAACGAAGAAAAAGAAGAAAGAAGATAAGAAAAAGAATGTTAAAAATATCGAATGCATAAACAAAAGTGAATAGTTCAATACTCATTCAAATGACCATACGGAGGCACGGCTACATAGGTATGAACGCAAGGAATGAAAATTGCCATTACAACAGCAATGATGATGATGATGGTAGTGGTGGTGGTGGTGGTCGTCGTCGTCGTCGTAATTGTGGTAATGGTGATGGTAGTTTTAATGGTGATGACGATGATGACTGACTGAACTCATTACGAAAATAAATGAAAGGAAATTATTTTTGTTCAGACCAAATATAATCTTTCGTAAATATGGCGGCAAAAGCTGAGAAGCAATCTGCTT
Source organism: Acanthosepion esculentum (assembly GCA_964036315.1). Lineage (NCBI taxonomy): Eukaryota > Metazoa > Mollusca > Cephalopoda > Sepiida > Sepiidae > Acanthosepion > Acanthosepion esculentum. Next base: position 114,916,008 of record OZ038482.1, on the reverse strand, counting down.
CCATTTCCGGCGGAAATAACAATTTCTAAAGTCTGTCTCGGGTGAGAGCTGCGAGATACTGGCAACTAAACCACGGTTTAGTCTGTAAACAAATAAAGCTTGTGAACCATATCTCACATGGACGAAAAAGAAAAACTTCCCCTTTTCACCTTTGATATTCAACAAAGTGCGTCCGGTGCTTTTCTTCCAACGTGCAAATATTTCGGTGGTTTTAATCTTATCAGACTATACTCGATTAACTGGGAAAATATGACATATACGTTTTATCCACTAAAACAACTGAATGACAAAATGGAAAAACTTCTATGCAACTCGTTTCGACTTTTAAAAATAGGATTGATTGCAATATTACATTAAGAAAATATCATAGGTCAACCAGTTCCAATTAGCTGAATGCTTCACTTACTGATAAATCGTATTAATATAAGTGTGAATGCAACTGAAAAATAGTTGACAAGTAAATACCGTCCTGCGTATGACGATAAACTACGTCAAACAGCAAGGCCTCTGATGAGGTTTTGAGGAGCGTGGAACCACCTCTTAATTGCTGGTATTCCCAGGTCTACCCTGACCCGGGGTGGTAGCACTTGTTAGGGTCCCAGCTATGGGAAATAGTTAACCCCGAAACTGATAAAAACACTATAAAAGTGTAAAAATAGGTTTTAATACCAGAAATTCTTTGTAATAAAATTATCATCAGCAATAAATATTTGAAGAAAAAAGACTATTACCAGCAATACATTTTTGGAAAAAAATATTACCAGCAATACATTTTTGGGAAAAAATATTACCAGCTATACATTTTTGAGGAAAATAAATATTACCAGCAATACTTAAAAAAAAAAAAATTACCAGTAATAAATTTTTTGAAGGAAAAAATTATTACCAGAAATAAATTTTTGACAAAACAAAATATTACCAGCAACAAAAACTTTGTCGGCATTAAATAACCCATCGAGGTTGATATGCCGTAAAACACAACAAACCAAACCACAAGTAAATACAGTTAGGCATACTCCATCGCTCATCGCGTGAGTCAAGCAGGAAATCCCAACACCATGTGGGAAGACAGGAGGGGATCGATCAGGGGAGGCAAAAGAATAGTCGAAACCTGTCAATGGTGTAAGATTTGGCTCAAAATAAAGATGAAAATATTTCAAGGGAGTATACTCCATTGAAATCAATCAAAATTAACGTTTGGGTTTAAATTTGTTTTTCTTCTTCTTCTTCTTCTGAAGAGGCTTGTTGAGGAAATGTTTAAAAATTACCAATAATTTTTAAATTTACTATAAAAAGGGTTCTTATTTTCTGATAACGTCGTGTATGGACGCCCGTATTTACACATAAAAAATTATTTTTAAATTACTGGGGTTCGCTGAATTGTAGTAAGCTTTTCCATTTTTGAATAGTAAGTATAGTTTTTAGTTTATCAATATCACTTAACTGATACAAATTAATAAGAATTTAAAAAAATTAACAAGTTTATAAATTATTATAATTAAAACTTTTAAAAAATGGAAATAATTCTTGTAAAAATTCATTATTCATCGAAAAACATTTTCTTAAGACAATAGTGTCCATAATATATCTTATTCATAAAAGCAATTAAAAGCTTTTCTAATTAAATGATGTCTTATTTTTATTGCATTTTTTATTTTACGATCCAGAACAGACTTTCTCTAAGTGAGGGTCCTAATTTATATAGAAAATTATGATTTAAACTCTCCAAGGACTTGTGCTAATAACTAATATAATCATTAAGCGCAACAAAAATGAATTTTCCGCAATTTCATAAAAATCGAATGTGTTAGGTAACAGATATATGAAAAATACCAAGATTTTCTACAAAGAAAACATTTCTAAAATATTTTAATTCATTTGCGAATAAGTCCTGAAAGTTTCATTAAAATCCAACAATTATTTTATTTTTGCAAGAATTTCCTAACTAATTGTTGTTTTTTTGCCACAAAAAAAGCAAAAATTTGTCATACTATTTTATGATTACCGGCTGTTGCATGAAAAACAAAATCTTTACCTAAAATTTTATAGGCTCTAAAAAGGATTAAAAGATATAACTTTATAATAATCCAAAAAAATCCTTTGATCTGTTGTGTCAGATCAGAAAAACACGTGTCTCCTACTATATTTATCCCGCAACAAAAATGGCGGATTCGTGATGTGAGTCCGGGTAATAGAATAAAAAGTAACAACGAAGCTATATAGAGAAACAAAGGATAATGTCTGTATTAAGGAAACAATTGAAGATTGTCGCACGTTACAAAACAATGAATAGGAAAGAAAACGTTTAAAGACTAAAGAATGAGTTTGTGTGTGTAGTTTGATGTAGGAGAAAGTCCTAGAGAAAATGAAGTGAATGGTGCGTACGTGTGTACGTGAGTGTGTGTGCGTCCGCGCGTGTGCATCCTCCAATGAGGAAAGCGTTTTCCTCGTTCGACCTACATCTTACCGCCCCTCAGTGAAATAGGAAAAGAGGATGACAGAGAATGTCACTGCCTATTTATAGGCTTAGAGAGCGTCATCTAGCGACAGTTTTTTAGGAAAGTAAGTTGGGTAACACCACAGGTCTTTACGCTTAATAATAGAGTCAAGATTATGGCGATTAAATTTTCTTTTTATTCAATTTGACGTATTCTTCACCATATAGACCGAATTTATTGAATCTTTGGCGGTACCTATCATAAAGTCTGCACTGTTTAGTATTTTATTAACTTTTCGACTATAAACTAATTTACTGAAGAGATATAATATAATTATGTAGCAATGTTAACTTTTAACTAGAAAAGCCTTGTATGCAAACGTTAATACATTTCTAAAACTCGCTAAAAAACACGTTGAATTGTTTTTCTTTGATTTTAAAGTTACAGCTGCCCCACTCCAAAGAATCATCTCTTTCAGTAACACATCTTGGTTGAGAGAAATAACGTTTTCTTTTCTTTTTTTAAAGAACTTCATTTGGCTTCATTTTCCATAGTGTCTAATTTTTATGTTTTCTTGCAAAGGCCTTATCGCTACTGTTATCGACACACGTCTGGGTCAAGCAATAAAATAGATTTCTTTTTCATGATTTGATATTTTATGACCTCTGTCAAATTTCAGACAGATTTTCCGTGTCTGTGTAATTTTCATGTTCAGTCAATCAATCTTTAGAATCACATTTGCGAAGAGAATTCATTCCGAAAAAGTCTCTTATAAATAATTCATTGGGTCACATCAGTGCTTCATACATTTTCATTGGCTCGTTACCAACTTACTCATCAGGTGATTCTTTTTTTAACCAATAAGAAAACGTGTAACTGCCTTCTCGTCTTTAAAATACAATAACAAACAGGAAGTGATAAGTTAGCCTAACAGTTCTTCTTTATTTACATGCCGTGTTCTTTCAAGGTGTAAGCCGGACCACAACTTCCTATTTCTTTTATAGCACTAAGAACAGCTGCGATTTGTAGATGTCAAAATCAAAGGAATATAGACATATATTAGGGAAGTGTTTTGTCACATGACGGAATGCTAAAAAGTTCAGGAAAGTGTTACATGTCTTCTCTCATATACTGAAAAGGAACACTAGCGAATATAACAAAAGTATTTATTTACTCACGCACATCATATTGCAAGAGATTGTCTTCTTTTTTTCATGGAAGCATATTCTTCTTTATGGTGTTGACTTCAAAAATTGCTCACTGTCTAAACTATGACATCACTGAATAACCGCTAAGGGTCACATGAGTGCGGCCAATACCAATTAGGGAAGAGGCAAGAAAGCTACCACGAAAGCAACAAATATACAAGTTCGTTTAAGTTAAAACATCTTAGATATGATTTAATTAAAGTTTGTCTTCGCAAAATCAACCGGTCTGTGAAACAAGATTTCAAATCTATTCACTAGAGTTATATATAATATTTATTGTACATGCGTACAAATAGGGCACAAGGCCAATAATGGGGAAAGGATGAGACTGGTCATCATCTGTCTTATACTAAAACTTAGCTAGCCACAATCACTGACCCAGATTTGCTATAATAACCCTTGCACCAAAACGCCATATTCTTATTACCATTCTTACTACAACCACCAATATACCTCAGAGACCGAATAAAGTCCTAACTATCCCCATATGCACAATATTGTCTGTGGGAAGTGGGGAATACAAAAGCAACTTTTACAAATTTATAAACCCTAATGAATATTTACAATGCTAAACAAAATGTATTTACAAGAAACAAAACAAAACAGAATTAGTAATATCTCACCCACAATTTAAAATGTGGCAGAAACATCAGTTAACCAAATGAAAATAATGCGGAACTTAAATAATGAAAATAAATAATTCAAACATCCTAACACCCACAGAAACACACCCTCACCCAAACACAACAACAAATACGAAAAATCATACCCGAAAAGTGAAAGGTATCCTGCATCTACCAGATAACTGACATCTCTGGTCACCTAATGGGGAGGGAAAAGGGGGATTAAACAAACAAATTGGGGTAAGAAAATAAAAGGAGCCGTTGGGCATAGATACTTTAGCTAAGTTAACTAGGATGAATAAAAAAGACTAAAGAAAACACAAACCTAAACTAACCTAAATATTTAGTTATTTTAGTTTATAAATATAAATGACAATAGGAAAACTGTAATAGTTGCCGACGCGTTTCGTCCACAGTTGACTTTCTCAAGTTAAAAAAACGAAACGAATTTATTTAAACAAAGTAACTAATAATAATAAAAAAAATTTCCTTAACAACTGGAAGAATTTAGAGAACGCTATTTTCATACTGTTAACAGAAAATTACGTCAATTACTGTCACATGTGGAGATATTGTTATTATTGCTGTGTTGACGGATTCAACTATTTTCTTTTGATTTCACGATACTGTTGTGTACGTTTGTTTGGAAGAGTAGTAATTCTGTTAAGAAAGGTGAAATAGGAAAAAGCCTGAGCGTAGATTAGTATTTGGATAATATTCAATGGCGGCACTCTCAGGGATTTTCCTTCTGAGTGAGTTATTTTTTTTTATTAGTGTAGTATTTTTAAAATCAAAATTGTGGTTGAATTTATTTCTATGTATGACTAGTGCATTAGCTAAGTTGTTTTTTGTGAGGTCTCTTTTGTGCTCATAAATGCGTTTTTTTTAATTTCTACCTGTTTCTCCAATATATTGGGAGGAACTGTTTTGGCAATTTATTTTATAAATGCCTGCTTCATATTTAGTTGTAGTGTTTTTCAAATTATAATTACTTGAAAAAGTTCCCGCCAAAACAAAATTGTTATAGTAAATAGTAAGCATTTGAATTGTTTTGTCTTCCTCGGAAATAAATACGTATTTTAGAAACGCTCATAAAGATTAATAAGTTGGCTTGAAATGCGATTGCTGATTTGTTGATTCCATGACGTCGTAAGCTATTGGATAGCTACTGAGCGTCGTTGGGAATGAGCGAGACAAGAAATCAATGGATGAGATGTTATTAGCAGACGAGAAGTTCAACAGAAAGCTCAAGTCTCTATGCAAGTTAACAATATTAACTTGAGACGGAACTCGACGTGTTTGGGAAACTGTCAGCTAAGATATCTATGAATTAACCTTTCTTTAATAAAACCGTATTTTGTTTGTCTCTTTAAACAAATTGTCTCTTTAAAACAATTTGTCTCTTTAAAACAATTTGTCTCTTTAAAACAATATTCAGGCCCACGAATTGAATTATTTAATTCTTTCATGACTCATTAACTAGTAATAATGTTTTCAGTACAATTAGGAATAACATGTGAGTAAAGTTTTAACGAGAATTGGAACTCTTTTTAAAAATCATTTCACCCCAAGGAAGGCGTGAATATCACTAGAATGCAGGGAATTACAGGAAGTGAACGTGAAACAGAATGACAAGACTTATTATAAGGAGGATTGAAGAAATGGCAAAAAAAAATGAACAGGACTATGAATATAGAAGATGGCGATTGACATTGCATTTACATTTTTAAAGATTGTATTTACAGGGAATACTAGTAAACGGAATGGATTTCCACGGGCTGGAAGTGCGAAAAAAAAACTGTTGGAGTAGAAGTGGCGGTTGCATTTAGCTATTTCAACAGTAAAACCTATCTGCCAATCTAGTAGCACGCTTAAACTAGTCGGAGCACCGAGGAAAAAGCTCGTCAGAGCGTTTTCCATGAAAATATTTGTCGTAAAGACAGAGGAAGGCCACATCACGCCTGTGAGAATGTAACTGGAGTCGAGATGCCTGGTCAGCATCGATTACGTTTACAGATCCTTCTTTGGATTTTGTCAAGAATCTCGAGATATACATCAGGAGCACCAGACTAGATATGGCAACAGTATTCAATGCATGGACAGATGCTAGATTTATAAATGTGCAAGAGGGATTCTGACGAGAAAAATGTTCTGTCCCGACACAATGAACCAACTTTCTTTACTATAAGAACCAGAACGAGAAAGCCGAAATTTCTTAGACGCATAATGAAGAAAGAGTGCTTCAAACATTTACAGGAGAAATAGTGAATAATGAGTTTGAATAAATGGATGCCAGAATACAGACAAAGACGGATAGTAAATAGACGAAAGTTAATTAAAACAATAAAGGGCGAGACGGTTCATAGGGATATGATTACCAACATTTTAAAAGAAATATATATAAAAGAAGATTTATTGAATTTAATCAACAGCATTTTAATCACATGTCTTGACTATCACAGCATCATAACTATAAGTTCAGTTTTACACATGGTCAAATGAGAGAAAAGCACATAATCGAGACATAATTGAAATTTATACCAGAATTATTTGTCCCATGCAGATTTGAAGCAGCCAGTGTTGTATCTCGTGTTTTTGAAATAACAAAGTGAAATAAAAAAAAAGGAAGACAAACTCGTCGATAAGTAATGAAATAGAAAGTTTACTATACGAAAGTATATTTAGCAACTGACCTAATAAACGGACGATTCCATTCATTTATGTTCTATATGACGGCCAGTTAGCAGTACAGCAGTAACAAGGTATTAAAATTATCTACCCTCCTTTTGTTAAAAAATGGTTTCCTTTTTGACCGAAGAAGAATGCTGATCACTTATAAAATCTTATATTTTCTCACCAGTCAATATTACGAACTACAACTCGGACTCCTGTCGGTTTGGCTGAGACTTCAGTTTTACACATGGTCAAATCAGAGGAAAGCACATAATCGAGACATAATTGAAATATATACTAGAATTACTTGTCCCATGCAGATTTGAAATAACCAGTGTTGTATTTCGTGTTTTTGAGATAAAATGAAATACACAAGGAAGACAAACCCGTAGGGAAGTAATGCTGATCACTTATAAAATCTTATATTTTCTCACCAGTCAATATTACGAACTACAACTCGGACTCCTGCCGGTTTGGCCGAGGGTTCTCACACGATTTCAATAGTGACTTTTGAACACACTATCGAATCTCCGCGTTTTAAAATGATATTTTCATATTAATTGTTGCATCAGCGATTTCTAGAAAAGAGGGTGCATTTTTGACTTGTAAAATTACTATTACACTAACGGAATAAATAAATGCAAATAAAGAAGGCGAGGAAAATTTGACAAACACTGGACCTGTCTATATTTCTGAGATGAGGTATTATGTACATTATTTACATTATTCGGACTATTGTCCTCATCTTTGTCGCCATATTTATTACAACGTTTTGGCCGTTGTACGCTCCGGCCTTCTTGTTTTAATAAATATGGCGACAAAGATGAGGACAATAGTCCGAATAATGTAAATAATAAACACTGGACATATTGAAAGCAAGGGGACAGTGAGGAACAGTGAGGAACTGAGCTTGTGTACATGGGTGGCACAAGAAGAAGAGGCGGATGGTAAAAAGATAAGTGCTAAAAGACTAAAAGGATAAGAAGCTGTGGAGAGTCACGATCACCCACGTTCTGATTAGACATGAAACATATAAAAAGATGTACAAAAGAATATAGTGTATGATAAAGAGTACACAAATATCACTGACTTCCGCGACTAAAAGTTTCTTGTGGACGTAAAGATGGTATTGTTTCTGTCACATAAACCTTAGGTGGTAAAATGTAATATAATACTCATAAAAGCTTTACACATAGTTTCATGAGTATTATATTACATTCTACGGCCTGAGGATTGTGGGACATAAACATTACCATGTTTAGATGCACATGAAACTTTTAGTCGCGGAAGTCAGTGATATTTAAGTACTGTTTTTCATATATATTGTTTGCTTTGATATTGTATATAAATTACATGTAGCAATCTGTCTGTAGTGACTAAAATTTGGTTTTATACATACATACATATATATATATATATATATATATATATATATATATATATATATATATATATATATATATTCATTTCTGTAGTTCACTGAGATTCTTTTTTATCCTGATGATGGCCATGCTGGCCGAAACTAGTCGAGGAGAATTAACAGAAATAATAAAAACGAAACAACATTAATATACAACCAAGTGTGTTTGAATATTTTATTTTTTGAATATTTTTATTGTTCAATATATATATATATATATATATATATATATATATATATATATATATATATATATATTAAAAGAACAGAGAAACTGCGAAGGTTTTTGGTTATAATATGTGTATATATATATATATATATATATATATATATATATATATATATATATATATATATAATATTTTAATTTAAATGTTTTTGCTACACGAGTTTTATCAAGGATGTGTAGATATATAGAAGCTGCACCGAACCGTATGTGACAGTCACGTGCTAACCATGGACGAATGGTAGACTTATAGATATGTTAGATTCTGGAGGGATAAATTGTCTGCAGGACACAGTCAGCCAACTTTCTTAGCAGCCGACGTAACCCCATGTAACGATTTTGACATGTTTTCGATGTAATATCCTAAAATAAAGTATATATATATATATATATATATGGAATGAACTCTTTGAAGTGCATTGACTGATGGTTTGAGCGTCCCCAACTTTAAATTGGGATTTTATCTTGTCTGGCGTTTTGTTAACATGTTTAGGCCCCCGCACTTTTCATGTGCTACTAATGTCAGTTCAGTATTCACATACTCCAAGGTATAATCTTTGTTACCCACGAAACAATTAGAGCAGAGGTATTTATTTGACTTTTATTTTTACAAGAGTCAGATTGAACCAAAGATGACATATTGCTATTATCCAATCCTCACTTTCCAGCCTTGATAGAGTTCAAAATTGTTTAGGCGGCCTCATATTGCATTACATATTTTCCACTCTGCGGCCTCTTTCCCACGATATAAAAGATAGCAGGCCTATCGCTATTCAATTCCTATTTCCATGGAAAATGCTTATATGAGCTTCATACAGACCTCTATAACAAGGGGTCATTACGTTACGTCCATAGAGTTGAATCAGTCACAATTGCCCCATATCCCATTTTTTAGGAAAGAAAATCTGTTCCGACAGATTCTACCCAAGAAAGTGGTGCATTGTGAAACAGACTTCCACGTGATTGCTTCTTAGAACACTATAATCTTAATCTTTATCTATCTTCCTTAACTTCATTATTTCCAATCCCTTTTATCTCTTCTTACGTTTTTATAACCCTCTACCGTGAGCCGCTCTTGATTCTTGTATTGCGTGAAATTTAATAATAAAAATATCGCTATCTCATAGCTATGGAGCCTCATACTTCTGGCCTCAGAAAACCTTACTACAATACAACGGTGTTCAAGCTCAAACGTCTGTTATAACAATACTAACAAAGCTACACCTCCTCTTTAGATATTACATCACACATCCAGTTGAAGACAGTTCTACAAGTGCGGAAGTTCGAAAGTTTATGCTTATAGCCATATCACCGTGAAATACAGGTTCCCGTACGATGTCGAGCCTGGTCGGTAATTTGATGGGTGACCGCTTCAGAATACCCAGTGCTGTAAGCTCGGATGTGCGGATTGTGTAATGGATAATGACTAGGAAGTGTTAATAGGAGAGCCGAATTCTCATACGATCACTAAAGTTAAGCAATGTCGAGCCTGGTCAATACATAGAGGGCTGACCGCTTGAGAATACCAGATACTGCAAGCTTGGGTGTCATCGTGTAATTGATAATGGCTTGGAATTGTTAATCGGAGAGCCAAGTTCCATATACCCTTGTGTTCGCTTAGGCGGAAATACCCTGAGGAAAGCTATGAATTCACCTTTTCTTCCCCCAGCTATGGGTTAATTAGTAGCACTTATATAAGTAAATCTTTAAAATCTCCAAAATATTCTTACAATCGAAAAATACTTTCTGGCTTTAAATAAACTGCAAAAGTCTTGATAAACCGTAAAAAAGTAAATCAATCGATAAATCAGTACAATGAAAGCAACAACAGACTTGTTATTCTTGAAAACTGAAGAACCTAACTGAGATTTTCTACTTAAAATAAATGCTAACATAGACTATTTATATTATTCGGACTATTGTCCTCATCTTTGTCGCCATATTTATTACAACGTTTGGGCCGTTGTACGCTCCGGCCTTCAGGTAGCTTGAATGTCGAACTGAACGCTTTAGTATACATGGGACAGTGGATAAAGGCGTTAGTTAGATCCAGTGACATGACCCAAAGAGTGTGAGTTCAATACCCGGTTAAAGCGGTGGGGAACTTGGAGAGGGGAATTAACATGAGATAACTTATAACTGACATCTATTAAACATGGCATGTGGAACTAGTCTACCCCAGTGAGCGAAATAGAGGGTTCAGTTCGACATTCCAACCACCTGAAGAAGGCCGGAGCGTACAACGGTCGAAACGTTGTAATAAATATGGCCACAAAGACGAGGACAATAGTCCGAATAATGTAAATAATGTACATAATAACTCATCTCAGAAATATAGACAGATACTGAAAGGACGAAACGTTGTAATAAATATGGTGACAAAGATGAGGACAATAGTCCAAATAATGTAAATAGTGTACATAATACCTCTCTCAGAAATATAGACAGATACTGAAAGGGCGAAACATTGTAATAAATATGGCGACAAAGATGAGGACAATAGTCCGAATAATGTAAATAATGTACATAATACCTCATCTCAGAAATATAGACAGATACTGAAAGGCCGAAACATTGTAATAAATATGGCGACAAAGATGAGGACAATAGTCCGAATAATGTAAATAATGTACATAATACCTCATCTCAGAAATATAGACAGATACTGAAAGGGCGAAACATTGTAATAAATATGGCGACAAAGATGAGGACAATAGTCCGAATAATGTAAATAATGTACATAATACCTCATCCCAGAAATATAGACAGATACATGCTATCATGTAGAGGTTAGACATGTATGGTAGGAGAGATGATATCATGGAAATAAATATCACAATAATAAAAAAAATTCTTACTCGTTATTTAAATATATACTTTTGTATTAGATAATCATTTATGTCGATCAGATGCATACAAAAATGCAGGTCTATGTTAATCCCCACTGAGGATAGACTATGTATTAATACTCTTGGGAAAGGTATGATTCCACCTCTTCTCCAGCGTTAATTAGTAAAACTTGTATCAGTGAAACATTATTACCTAAAAAATATTCTCACAATCTAAAAATATTTTCTGGCTTTAAATAACCTGAAACAAAGGGTTGATAAGCCGTAGAAAACGAATCAACCAACCAATGATTCTCGAAGGCTAGAAGAAAACGCCATTTTTTATGTTTAATTCTGTGCATTTCACAATGCCGGAATTTTAGTTGCCGCAAAATAACTACTCGTACCCAACTTGATTGGTTGCATCAGCCGATTCAAAATGGTCGGTCCCTGAGTACAATTTCCGTTTCAGTCTTTAACACTCTTTCATGACCTTTATTTGTGTAAATTTTCGCAAGCCCATCGCATTATTATTGACTCGAAAGAACCAAGGCTTGAATTGCATCGGAGACCTAAATTTTATTGACCTTTATTGAGGTTAATAGGAAAGAAAATTAAGGTAAAGAGAAATGTAATGACCTGACATTTTTAAACATTTGAGCAAGCAAAATTTTATCAAAAAGAAAAAGAAAGAAATCCTCCATCAAATGACAAGATTAAGCGAATCAAGCTGATACAGAAATTCTAGGTTGTGTACTCCCAAAATATGTAAGATGTGGTACAGAAAACAAAAGGAACTTCGGGAAAACGAATAATGGTAATCGTTATATATAGCCGTTTCCATATAAGGAAGAATTTGACATTCATTGAGAAGCCGGTACTGTTTTTCGGTTGAAATTCATAAAATATTTCTCTTAAAACAATTCTTTTTTAGGAAAACGGTCTTCTCAAATCCAGTAGCTGTTATCGCTCTTTCCACTAGTGGTGAGGGTTTCTTTCCGAACCTACTATTTGAAGTGATGTAGAATATTAACATCTTGAATATGTTATCTTCTCTTTGGGTTACAACTGATATCCATTTTAGCTCTTGCTGCTGTTGGTAGTCCTCAAGTGATTTGGTTTCTGTTCTTTGGTATAATTCTTTGTTTGTGCTTTCGTTTCGTTTATTTTGTTTTACGGCATATCAACACCTCAATGGGTTATTTAATGTTGGCAAGATTTTTATGGTAGGTTCTTATGAATAGAATAAGTCTTTGCAAGAAATCAGTTTGTAGATCACGTTTCATTGGCGTATTTTTGTAAAGAGGGGTTTTTTGTCAATAATCAAATGTATTGCTGGATATTTTTTTTAAAATGTATTTTTTTTTTAACTATAAAAATCTATGTTTATACTTTGATAGATTCTTGAGACCAGTTATTTGCTCATAGTTGAGGCTCTAACCGGTTCTACCGCCCCGGACCAAGGTAGACCTGCTTTGTTTCCTTTGGTTTGTTTCACCGCATATCAACCTCAATAGGTTATTTAATGCCGACATTTTTTATTGCTGGTAATATTTTTTTTTCAAAAATGTATCGCTTGTAATTTTTTTCCCAAAAATGTATTCCTGGTAATATTTTTTTTTAAATATATTGCTCGTAATAATTTTTTACAATGTATTTCTGGTATTAAAACCTATTTACACACTTTCACACTTTTTTTTATTGTTTTGACCCAAGTTTGGGGTTTAACTATTTACCCATAGCTGGGACCCCTAACATGCGCTACCACCCCTGGTCAAGGTGGACCTGGGAACATCAGCAATTAAGAGGTGGTTCCACGCTCCTCAAAACCTTCTGATCAGAGGCCTTGCTGCCGGATGTAGTTCATCTTCATACCCAGGACGATCTTTGTTTGTGATTATGTAGCGCCAATCCACAATGTTCAAAGAAGGATAATCTTTGCCAAGACCCTCAGGATTCACTCGCTCAAAGTCATTTTTAAAAATTGCTCTTAGAAAGTGATTGTACACAACTGACAGTTTAGATGTTTCTGAATTGCGTTTGGCGCTGTGAATGACATCCATTTGAAAGTCTCGATCTGATAAGTCTTCTAAAAGAACATGGCTCGAGTTTTCAGGTTCGGTTTCGTTGTTTTTGTGGTGTTGGGCGAAACTGTCTCTTGTGCAGCCTATTCCATATTCATTTTCTTTTTCTCCTATACTTAATTTGTTATAGCTGATCCATACACCAAATTATGCCTTCAAAAAACTAAGCAATGACAAGGCAATTTCATAAAAAAAAGCTCTGAACTGCTATGTTGTATTTCACACAGTGAATGGCAGTAAATCATAAAAAGTTTGCATACAGATGAATGAGAAATTCGAAGCGAGAGAGATGTGGTTCTACCGACAGATGCTGAGAATATCGTGGAGAGAACATGTGAACAACGTGGAAGTTCTAAAGAAAATAAGGACTGTGTACTTAAAATCAGAAAGAGACATTTGAAGTTTCTAGGACATTATCAACAAAGAAGACGTTCACACTTTAATGTTCACAGGACATAATGAAGAAGCGATGAACAGAGACAGTTTCGATGAATTCATTTTCAGAACGGGGAAGTTGTGGAGGGACATGATTGTTCACGACTTGGCGTGTAAAAGAAAGAGATATTTGAAGTTTCTAGGACACATTATGAGCAAAGAAGACGTTCACACTTTAATGTTCACAGGACATAATGAAGAAGCGATGAACAGAGACAGTTTCGATGAATTCATTTTCAGAACGGGGAAGTTGTGGAGGGACATGATTGTTCACGACTTGGCGTGTAAAAGAAAGAGATATTTGAAGTTTCTAGGACACATTATGAGCAAAGAAGACGTTCACACTTTAATGTTCACAGGACATAATGAAGAAGCGATGAACAGAGACAGTTTCGATGAATTCATTTTCAGAACGGGGAAGTTGTGGAGGGACATGATTGTTCACGACTTGGCGTGTAAAAGAAAGAGATATTTGAAGTTTCTAGGACACATTATGAGCAAAGAAGACGTTCACACTTTAATGTTCACAGGACATAATGAAGAAGCGATGAACAGAGACAGTTTCGATGAATTCATTTTCAGAACGGGGAAGTTGTGGAGGGACATGATTGTTCACGACTTGGCGTGTAAAAGAAAGAGATATTTGAAGTTTCTAGGACACATTATGAGCAAAGAAGACGTTCACACTTTAATGTTCACAGGACATAATGAAGAAGCGATGAACAGAGACAGTTTCGATGAATTCATTTTCAGAACGGGGAAGTTGTGGAGGGACATGATTGTTCACGACTTGGCGTGTAAAAGAAAGAGATATTTGAAGTTTCTAGGACACATTATGAGCAAAGAAGACGTTCACACTTTAATGTTCACAGGACATAATGAAGAAGCGATGAACAGAGACAGTTTCGATGAATTCATTTTCAGAACGGGGAAGTTGTGGAGGGACATGATTGTTCACGACTTGGCGTGTAAAAGAAAGAGATATTTGAAGTTTCTAGGACACATTATGAGCAAAGAAGACGTTCAAACTTTAATGTTCACAGGACATAATGAAGAAGCGATGAACAGAGACAGTTTCGATGAATTCATTTTCAGAACGGGGAAGTTGTGGAGGGACATGATTGTTCACGACTTGGCGTGTAAAAGAAAGAGATATTTGAAGTTTCTAGGACACATTATGAGCAAAGAAGACGTTCAAACTTTAATGTTCACAGGACATAATGAAGAAGCGATGAACAGAGACAGTTTCGATGAATTCATTTTCAGAACGGGGAAGTTGTGGAGGGACATGATTGTTCACGACTTGGCGTGTAAAAGAAAGAGATATTTGAAGTTTCTAGGACACATTATGAGCAAAGAAGACGTTCACACTTTAATGTTCACAGGACATAATGAAGAAGCGATGAACAGAGACAGTTTCGATGAATTCATTTTCAGAACGGGGAAGTTGTGGAGGGACATGATTGTTCACGACTTGGCGTGTAAAAGAAAGAGATATTTGAAGTTTCTAGGACACATTATGAGCAAAGAAGACGTTCACACTTTAATGTTCACAGGACATAATGAAGAAACGATGAACAGGGATAGTTTGAATTAATTCATTTTCAGAACGGGGAAGTTGTGGAGGGACATGATTGTTCACGACTTGGCGTGTAAAAGAAAGAGATATTTGAAGTTTCTAGGACACATTATGAGCAAAGAAGACGTTCACACTTTAATGTTCACAGGACATAATGAAGAAGCGATGAACAGAGACAGTTTCGATGAATTCATTTTCAGAACGGGGAAGTTGTGGAGGGACATGATTGTTCACGACTTGGCGTGTAAAAGAAAGAGATATTTGAAGTTTCTAGGACACATTATGAGCAAAGAAGACGTTCACACTTTAATGTTCACAGGACATAATGAAGAAACGATGAACAGGGATAGTTTGAATTAATTCATTTTCAGAACGGGGAAGTTGTGGAGGGACATGATTGTTCACGACTTGGCGTGTAAAAGAAAGAGATATTTGAAGTTTCTAGGACACATTATGAGCAAAGAAGACGTTCACACTTTAATGTTCACAGGACATAATGAAGAAGCGATGAACAGAGACAGTTTCGATGAATTCATTTTCAGAACGGGGAAGTTGTGGAGGGACATGATTGTTCACGACTTGGCGTGTAAAAGAAAGAGATATTTGAAGTTTCTAGGACACATTATGAGCAAAGAAGACGTTCACACTTTAATGTTCACAGGACATAATGAAGAAACGATGAACAGGGATAGTTTGAATTAATTCATTTTCAGAACGGGGAAGTTGTGGAGGGACATGATTGTTCACGACTTGGCGTGTAAAAGAAAGAGATATTTGAAGTTTCTAGGACACATTATGAGCAAAGAAGACGTTCACACTTTAATGTTCACAGGACATAATGAAGAAGCGATGAACAGAGACAGTTTCGATGAATTCATTTTCAGAACGGGGAAGTTGTGGAGGGACATGATTGTTCACGACTTGGCGTGTAAAAGAAAGAGATATTTGAAGTTTCTAGGACACATTATGAGCAAAGAAGACGTTCACACTTTAATGTTCACAGGACATAATGAAGAAACGATGAACAGGGATAGTTTGAATTAATTCATTTTCAGAACGGGGAAGTTGTGGAGGGACATGATTGTTCACGACTTGGCGTGTAAAAGAAAGAGATATTTGAAGTTTCTAGGACACATTATGAGCAAAGAAGACGTTCACACTTTAATGTTCACAGGACATAATGAAGAAGCGATGAACAGAGACAGTTTCGATGAATTCATTTTCAGAACGGGGAAGTTGTGGAGGGACATGATTGTTCACGACTTGGCGTGTAAAAGAAAGAGATATTTGAAGTTTCTAGGACACATTATGAGCAAAGAAGACGTTCACACTTTAATGTTCACAGGACATAATGAAGAAGCGATGAACAGAGACAGTTTCGATGAATTCATTTTCAGAACGGGGAAGTTGTGGAGGGACATGATTGTTCACGACTTGGCGTGTAAAAGAAAGAGATATTTGAAGTTTCTAGGACACATTATGAGCAAAGAAGACGTTCACACTTTAATGTTCACAGGACATAATGAAGAAGCGATGAACAGAGACAGTTTCGATGAATTCATTTTCAGAACGGGGAAGTTGTGGAGGGACATGATTGTTCACGACTTGGCGTGTAAAAGAAAGAGATATTTGAAGTTTCTAGGACACATTATGAGCAAAGAAGACGTTCAAACTTTAATGTTCACAGGACATAATGAAGAAGCGATGAACAGAGACAGTTTCGATGAATTCATTTTCAGAACGGGGAAGTTGTGGAGGGACATGATTGTTCACGACTTGGCGTGTAAAAGAAAGAGATATTTGAAGTTTCTAGGACACATTATGAGCAAAGAAGACGTTCAAACTTTAATGTTCACAGGACATAATGAAGAAGCGATGAACAGAGACAGTTTCGATGAATTCATTTTCAGAACGGGGAAGTTGTGGAGGGACATGATTGTTCACGACTTGGCGTGTAAAAGAAAGAGATATTTGAAGTTTCTAGGACACATTATGAGCAAAGAAGACGTTCACACTTTAATGTTCACAGGACATAATGAAGAAGCGATGAACAGAGACAGTTTCGATGAATTCATTTTCAGAACGGGGAAGTTGTGGAGGGACATGATTGTTCACGACTTGGCGTGTAAAAGAAAGAGATATTTGAAGTTTCTAGGACACATTATGAGCAAAGAAGACGTTCACACTTTAATGTTCACAGGACATAATGAAGAAACGATGAACAGGGATAGTTTGAATTAATTCATTTTCAGAACGGGGAAGTTGTGGAGGGACATGATTGTTCACGACTTGGCGTGTAAAAGAAAGAGATATTTGAAGTTTCTAGGACACATTATGAGCAAAGAAGACGTTCACACTTTAATGTTCACAGGACATAATGAAGAAGCGATGAACAGAGACAGTTTCGATGAATTCATTTTCAGAACGGGGAAGTTGTGGAGGGACATGATTGTTCACGACTTGGCGTGTAAAAGAAAGAGATATTTGAAGTTTCTAGGACACATTATGAGCAAAGAAGACGTTCACACTTTAATGTTCACAGGACATAATGAAGAAACGATGAACAGGGATAGTTTGAATTAATTCATTTTCAGAACGGGGAAGTTGTGGAGGGACATGATTGTTCACGACTTGGCGTGTAAAAGAAAGAGATATTTGAAGTTTCTAGGACACATTATGAGCAAAGAAGACGTTCACACTTTAATGTTCACAGGACATAATGAAGAAGCGATGAACAGAGACAGTTTCGATGAATTCATTTTCAGAACGGGGAAGTTGTGGAGGGACATGATTGTTCACGACTTGGCGTGTAAAAGAAAGAGATATTTGAAGTTTCTAGGACACATTATGAGCAAAGAAGACGTTCACACTTTAATGTTCACAGGACATAATGAAGAAACGATGAACAGGGATAGTTTGAATTAATTCATTTTCAGAACGGGGAAGTTGTGGAGGGACATGATTGTTCACGACTTGGCGTGTAAAAGAAAGAGATATTTGAAGTTTCTAGGACACATTATGAGCAAAGAAGACGTTCACACTTTAATGTTCACAGGACATAATGAAGAAGCGATGAACAGAGACAGTTTCGATGAATTCATTTTCAGAACGGGGAAGTTGTGGAGGGACATGATTGTTCACGACTTGGCGTGTAAAAGAAAGAGATATTTGAAGTTTCTAGGACACATTATGAGCAAAGAAGACGTTCACACTTTAATGTTCACAGGACATAATGAAGAAACGATGAACAGGGATAGTTTGAATTAATTCATTTTCAGAACGGGGAAGTTGTGGAGGGACATGATTGTTCACGACTTGGCGTGTAAAAGAAAGAGATATTTGAAGTTTCTAGGACACATTATGAGCAAAGAAGACGTTCACACTTTAATGTTCACAGGACATAATGAAGAAGCGATGAACAGAGACAGTTTCGATGAATTCATTTTCAGAACGGGGAAGTTGTGGAGGGACATGATTGTTCACGACTTGGCGTGTAAAAGAAAGAGATATTTGAAGTTTCTAGGACACATTATGAGCAAAGAAGACGTTCACACTTTAATGTTCACAGGACATAATGAAGAAACGATGAACAGGGATAGTTTGAATTAATTCATTTTCAGAACGGGGAAGTTGTGGAGGGACATGATTGTTCACGACTTGGCGTGTAAAAGAAAGAGATATTTGAAGTTTCTAGGACACATTATGAGCAAAGAAGACGTTCACACTTTAATGTTCACAGGACATAATGAAGAAACGATGAACAGGGATAGTTTGAATTAATTCATTTTCAGAACGGGGAAGTTGTGGAGGGACATGATTGTTCACGACTTGGCGTGTAAAAGAAAGAGATATTTGAAGTTTCTAGGACACATTATGAGCAAAGAAGACGTTCACACTTTAATGTTCACAGGACATAATGAAGAAACGATGAACAGGGATAGTTTGAATTAATTCATTTTCAGAACGGGGAAGTTGTGGAGGGACATGATTGTTCACGACTTGGCGTGTAAAAGAAAGAGATATTTGAAGTTTCTAGGACACATTATGAGCAAAGAAGACGTTCACACTTTAATGTTCACAGGACATAATGAAGAAACGATGAACAGGGATAGTTTGAATTAATTCATTTTCAGAACGGGGAAGTTGTGGAGGGACATGATTGTTCACGACTTGGCGTGTAAAAGAAAGAGATATTTGAAGTTTCTAGGACACATTATGAGCAAAGAAGACGTTCACACTTTAATGTTCACAGGACATAATGAAGAAACGATGAACAGGGATAGTTTGAATTAATTCATTTTCAGAACGGGGAAGTTGTGGAGGGACATGATTGTTCACGACTTGGCGTGTAAAAGAAAGAGATATTTGAAGTTTCTAGGACACATTATGAGCAAAGAAGACGTTCACACTTTAATGTTCACAGGACATAATGAAGAAGCGATGAACAGGGATAGTTTGAATTAATTCATTTTCAGAACGGGGAAGTTGTGGAGGGACATGATTGTTCACGACTTGGCGTGTAAAAGAAAGAGATATTTGAAGTTTCTAGGACACATTATGAGCAAAGAAGACGTTCACACTTTAATGTTCACAGGACATAATGAAGAAACGATGAACAGGGATAGTTTGAATTAATTCATTTTCAGAACGGGGAAGTTGTGGAGGGACATGATTGTTCACGACTTGGCGTGTAAAAGAAAGAGATATTTGAAGTTTCTAGGACACATTATGAGCAAAGAAGACGTTCACACTTTAATGTTCACAGGACATAATGAAGAAGCGATGAACAGGGATAGTTTGAATTAATTCATTTTCAGAACGGGGAAGTTGTGGAGGGACATGATTGTTCACGACTTGGCGTGTAAAAGAAAGAGATATTTGAAGTTTCTAGGACACATTATGAGCAAAGAAGACGTTCACACTTTAATGTTCACAGGACATAATGAAGAAACGATGAACAGGGATAGTTTGAATTAATTCATTTTCAGAACGGGGAAGTTGTGGAGGGACATGATTGTTCACGACTTGGCGTGTAAAAGAAAGAGATATTTGAAGTTTCTAGGACACATTATGAGCAAAGAAGACGTTCACACTTTAATGTTCACAGGACATAATGAAGAAACGATGAACAGGGATAGTTTGAATTAATTCATTTTCAGAACAGGGACAAAGAAGTTGTGGAGGGACATCATTGTTCACGTACAAAAGAAGTAAAAAAAAAAGCCAAAGCAAAATAATTTCTACAAAACACTTTTCATTTCTACGCAACAAAAACATGAAAAGCTATTTTTTTTTTTTTGCAGATTATATATAAGACACCCTCTTCGTCATTTAAATTTAATATTACAGCATCGGTGAGATTACCATGGACGAAGCGTGTAAGCAACGAAGGAGTCTCACGGAAAATGGGAACTAAAAGATGTTTCTCATCTTCATCAGTATTATCCTATAACTTGGTGTGATTGTTGGGTCGCTGCGTAGTAGGTGGCCAGTTCCATCCACGTATTCTTTAATGCCTAGTAGACCTGACGCAGCCTGTCCCTCTCTACGTCAAGCGATGTCCACCAACTTGAAATCTCGCCTTGTTTACGGACACGAGGACATTTATTACACCGGGGGAACTCTCCGCCCTTGCCTATGACTTCAGTCGCTGAAGCAAATCGATGTTGTTTCATCGACACACTAGTTGCATGCATAGCTATGAAGCCCAGTCTGCTTCATTGTGCTCGATGGCCGTTAAGCACGCAAAAAAGCTTCTCTGCTCTTTGATTGGTCTTGTTCTTTTTTTTATTTTTGTGGGTATCTAGCGGAAAAGTGTGGTGGGGGAACCAGTTTGGTCGCCGATGACCCGAAGGCGCGGCAATTAGCACCCCGTTATATGGCACCGGAATCATTTATATATAGTGACCTGGCAAAGTTTTCTACTCATGTTGTTCTTCTCTTCAAAGAAATTATCTCATTTGAAGTCTGCTTCCTTCATTAAAACGTTTCGGCTGGTGTTTTCACCGCCCTTGCTATATTGTCCATTTATTTATTTATTTATATTTTTTAATATTTTAAGTGTTGAAACTTTTTCTTATAGAGGACATACGCATTGCTTCTCATCCGCATCACAGCCGATATATCAACTTCATCCCACTTGGACCACGTGATGGAATAGTGGTAAAATTAGTCGACAACAGTAAGTAAATCCGAAGACTTGCATCCACATATTTTAACGCCATGTCTCTTCAAGACGTCTGCGATCATAGCACTCCTTAGTTTCCTCTTTACAATCTTTGAATTAACATGACTTAAAGCGAAAGATAGTGGTCTCCTGTTGCATTCTCCACTATTCTAAATTCAGATTAATCTTTCTAGAACAGTCAATGCTAGAGAACTAATCAGCCCTGTTATTTAAATATTTATATTTCAAGAGACAAATTCTTGCCTTTCCCCAGAAAATTCCATATGACAATTCTTTTTAAAATGACATGCATGTTTTATGACTTATTTTTAATTGGCCCTGGATCAGGCGTCTCGTCTGCAGTCGCTCCCTCACAGACGTGCCGTCGCCTCCCTCTGTCTTTATACTTTCACGGTAACTCCTCCGATGAGCTGCTTTCGCTGGTTCCCATACTTCATGAATGTAAGCGTTCAGCTAGGCTGACATCTCGCTCTCACCCCTTCACTGTCGAAACTGTTAAATGTAGCTGTCTCCTCTACTCCAATAGCTTCATGTCTTGCCCTTCTCGCCTGTGGAACTCCCTCCCCATTTCTTGTTTTCCTGATAGCTATTATCTCCAACTATTCAAATGTAATGTCAGTCGACGTCTCCAGATGCCTTGATGTCCTATCCTTCTCTTCATCCTTTCCTCTATCACTCCTATTTGCTCTCGCTCAAACTCTCTGTAACCCCTTCCCGCCTTGCTTGGGGTGAAACGCTTAAAAAAAATGACATGCCCTATCATGTCATAGGTGATCATGACTCTCTATAGATTTCTTTTATTTATTATCTGTGAATTGATGTCCTGAGTACGACGTTAAACTGCATCCAACAGCAAGGCCTCTGATCAGGAGGTTTTGAGGAAGCGTGGAACCACCTCTTAATTGCTGGTGTTCCCAGGTCCACCCTGACCCGGGGTGGTAGCACCTGTTGGGGTCCAAGCTATGGAAAAATAGTGAACTGCCAGGTCTTTTCCAGTACATTGAAACAATGATGTTGCCAACTACACTTTTTTGAAACAATGATGTTACCAGCTATACTTTTTTGAAACAATGATGTTGCCAGCTATACTTTTTTGAAACAATGATGTTGCCAGCTATACATTTTTGAAACAATGATGTTGCCAGCTATACGTTTTTGATATATTTAGTAAATACTGGATCTGGCATTAAATAACCCATAGTGGTTGATATGCCATAAAACCCCAAACAAACGAACAAACGAAAACGAATCTGTGAATTGCTATAATTCTTGCGAGAGATAATGGAGGAGTTGTTTACCGTTACCTTGTCCACACTTTTGGAATCCAGAGTTTATCCTGGTATTTAATCCCTAGCTGGTGAAGAAGAGATAATCTACCAATGCGCCTAAATTTGTAAAGTCGAGATGCCAAAGAGAAAAGCTCATCAGAAGAGTTACCGATTTCTTTGCACAATTCATTTCAGAATTTCTTTTTCTTCATAATTAATTTTCTTCTGCTACCATTTTTCGTTACACGGGACCCAGTAACCGGGACCCATATATTTAGCTACACCCTTGTGCAAATTAATTGAAGCAACCGATTTACTTTCCTTTCTTTCCCCCTACGCTCAGTTTTAGACCCACTGGAGTGACAGGGTGTAATCGATTTATATTTTTCCTCAAATTAGTGCATTTGCAGTGGTGTGAAGTAATATGTATCTATTTTCGGGGTGTACGATAACATTTATTTAGCCTTGAAAAGTATTGCGTCATCCGTGATTGCATCAGATTTTTATAACGCCCAGACACTATTGTCTTAAGTATCGATTAGTTGTTCTACGGTCATTGTCTGTGATGGACGTTACTCCAGGGAAGCGTACGAAAATTGTAACACTACGCAAAGATACTGTCAAGCCTTACCAGTGAGCAAATGAAAGTACTATAGACTAGCTCGGAAACTCTCCTGATTTAAATCCAGTCGAGAATCTGCGGTCAGTCTGCAAGGAACGACTTCGTGGAATGAGCATACGAAGTACTAACATGTGAACTGGGTCATATTTCATTGGAGAAATAAGGTAAAAATAATAACGGAATTATTCGATTTGTTTCAGTTAATCTGCACAAGGGTATACATTCTATTTCGTAACACTTTTTAGTAAAAATGAAGCGAACTGAACTTTTTGGCTAACTTTTTCATTTCTTTTGCTTCATTTTTTATAGATCAGATTTATTGTAACATAAGAGGAACTAATAACAAATACACGACTCTCTTCTGCTTGCAATCATGCGATATTATTTAAGAGAATTTATGATAAACTCATTTCAACACCGAACAATAACTAGTAACCTTGCTTGCAGTAATATAATTGTTATCTGTCTGGGTAATTTATTCTGGACACTTTTTGGCGGCAGCAATTTAATTGTCAGTTCGTTAAATTGTTGAAGATTGCTATCAATCCGATGTTGAATCAACGGTATTATTATGAATCGGTTTGATTGCATCATAATTAAAATCAATAAATTTCTTTCTTGTTCAATCTGTTTCTCTTTTGTCATATATTATCAAATGATTTTGATGGAGGACAAGCAAGACATTCATTCTTAACGTAGAGCTTATACGCAGTAAATTATCAACAATAAATGCAAATAAAATTCAATAATTATAACAATATGGTAATGATAATATTAGCTGTTTCCTTATAAGGAAACATTCAGCATTCATTGGTCAAGCAGACAGTGCTACTGTCGTTTGAAATGCCACGGTATGCCACTTAATATGCAGAGGGTTACAGAGTGGGAGCGAGAGTAAAGAGGTGTGATGGAGGAAAGGATGAAGAGAAGGACAGAGAATAGATCAAGACATCTGGAGATGTCGATTGACATTTCATTTGAATAGTTGGAGATTACAGTTATCAGGGAAACAAGTAATAGGAAGGAAATTCCACAGGAGGTGCGAGACATGAAGTTATTGGAGTAGAAGAGACGGCTACATTTAACTGTTTCTCGACAGTGAAAAGGTGGAACCGTGATGCCAGCCTAGTAGCACGTTTAATCTCATGCAGTCTGGGAACTAGCGAAAGTAGCTCGTCGGAGCAGTTACCGTGAAAGTATTTGTCGAAAGGACAGAGGGAAGAGACCGCATGTCTGTGAGAGAGCGACGGAACACGAGATACCAGATCAGGACCAACCACATTGCTTATCCGTCTCTGGATCTTGTCGAGGACCTTAAGGAGAACAGTGGGGGCACCAGGTCATATATGGCATCAGTATTCTATGCTAGGGCGAATGGTTGATTTGTAGATTTGAAGGATGGACTCAGGCGAGAAAAACTTTTTGGCGCGATACAGGGAACCAACATCCCTTACGGTGGATGAAGCTATTGATTCAATGTAATTGTTCCATCTCAGGTCAGCGGACAGTGTGAGACCAAGCAGTCATAAAAAGCTGTTCTCGTGGAGTTGAGTATCAGACATTCTAATGGGCGGCAGTTATTTGAAGTATTGTGGAATGTCAACATCTTTATATTATGTGTCTATATTTCTGAGATGAGGTATTGTAATTACGTACATTATTTACATTGTTCGGACTGTTGTCCTCGTATTTATTGCAGTATTCACGACGTTTCAGTCGCTGTACATTGTGACCTTCTTCAAACGATTGGAATTTCGAATTGAACCCTTTATTTCAACAAACCGGAGTAGGTTGTTCTAGTTCCACGTGCCATGTCTCTTCCAGATGTTTCAGTTATCTCCCTTTAGCTCAACTCTCCAAGTTTTTGTTCGCTACTGCAGTAGCCAGTTCAGTATATGAAATTCCAATCACCTGATGAAGGCCGGAGCGTACATCAGCCGAAACGTCGTGAATATGACAATAAAGATGAGGACAACAATCCGAACAATGTAAATAATCTTTATTATGTCATTATTTTCTCTTCAAGTTACCTGTGCTATCCACTTTAGTTGTTGCTGCTGTTGGTAGTCGTCAATTATGATTTCTATTGTTTGATACATTTCTTCGCCAATCCACAACGTTCAGAGAAAGATAGTCTTTGCCAAGACGCTCAGGCTTCCCTCGCTCAAACCCATTTTTAACAACTGATCTTAGGAGGCGGTTGTATTACAACTGACAGTTTAAATATTTCAGAGCTGGTTTGGCGCCATGCATGACATCCATATTCAAGTTTGAGATACGTAGAGTCCACAGAGAGAAAGATAATTACGGCTCCACTTATAGAGACTTGTACATATATTTTCTACTAACCCGTATTCCTGGACTACTAATCTTCATTTCAAGTTTGTATTCTTACATTCACTACACTTATTTTCCTATTTCAATTACTGGTGTTGTTTATTTATTTGTGTCGGATTCCCTCCCCGGAATCCACAACAATTACATAGGATGTTGAGTTATCGATAAGTTTTGTTTTTTTTGTTTATCAACTTCATTCTTAGAAAAATAAACTACAAACATGTTTTATTCAATTATATATTCGCCCGTATTTGTCGAAATGCACCCTGTACTCATCAATAGGAAAAATGCTGTTCTACATGACAACACAAGGCTATATGCAGCAAGGATAACACGGTAAACAATTGTGGAACTCGGTTGTCTATTCAGCTTATCAGTGATAGTTTTAGTAAAAAACAAACGCCCATTTTTATATGAAAAAGTATTCAACAGCTATTGAATTTGGTTTTCAGTAGAGATAGTTTTCCGCGTCAATCGTTTTCAAGCTATCGAAAAAGCTAATAATCGGTTGGTGCAAGATCAGGCGAATACGTTTGGTTGAGTAGAACAGACCAACCGAATTCCACAATTGTTTACTGTGTTATTCTATAATACGGCCTTGTGTTATCATGGAAAACAGCATTTTCCTATTGACAAGTACAGGGTGCATTTCGACAAAATATTTTATGGACACACTGCAGCTCCTAGATCTATAATTGTGCATTTGTTGTCTCATTGCGTTTGAAGAACTTAAAGAAGAAGAAAACTCCGCTGATCACACCTCGCACAACATTATCTTTCTCAGTTCTTGGAGTCAAGTGTGGAGGTTTATTCTTGTCAGTCCACTATCTTTTACATTTAACATTGTTTTAAGTAACCCAATTTTCATCAACTGTTATGATATATTTAAGAAACAGTCACGGTGATACATTCATCATTACGAAAAGGAAATAACTTATGACTGAACCTAGTAGGAGGAAGTAAGTGCAAATCAGGAAGATATGCTGGATAGATAACAGTTGACATTTGATTTGAAAAGGTTTAGATGGTAGTGATCAGTGGAAGCTTTTGTGTAGCGATTTTCAACATATTTTATTTTGTTTTTATTATAATCTTATTATTATAAAATAATAATAATTATATATATATATATATATATATATATATATATATATATATATATATATATATATATATATATATATATTCCGCAATCGTCAATGATGGCCTGTCTATTTTCCGCTTTATCATGGTATGAAAAATAACTCACCCACCTCCACCCTCTGAGCTTACTTTTCTATTTAGCGCAGATCTGACATTTAATTGGTTAATCAAGCCACACCCACAAGTATATATTTAATTCTGACCTGATGCCCCTCCCACCTTAACTTTCGGAAAAGAGGTAACGCTTTGTTTTTAAATTGCCTTAAAAATCGCTTAATCACCAGTTACTTACCATCGCCTGAAGAAGTACAATCATAGTATTGAAACATGAAAGCTTTTGTATAGCGATTTCAACATGTTTTTATTATAATCTCTTATAATAAAATTAATAATAATAATAATAATAATGATTATATATATATATATATATATATATATATATATATAGAGAGAGAGAGAGAGAGAGAGAGAGTTATCAGAGAATTATCCTCTCGTGAGTCTGTTCCGTAAAGTAGCCGTTTGTGAGAATAAGCTTTCTTAATGGAATTTCTTTCTGACCAGTAGAATAGGTAGGCAATGAGGATGATTCAACTCCTTGGATGTGGCATTACGAGTCTTAGTTATAACTGTCTACACTGGTAGAACTAAAGAATGTATAGCTCTTCGAAATATTTGCAATGTAAATAGCGATATAGTCGCGAAAGGTGTGCAGTGGTTCGTCTGTTGGAAAGGTGCCGTAAGGTTAAAAAAAATTCGACGCTTTTGAACCCTGTCGAAGCTGGAAAGCTTAAATTGGGCATCTCTTGTCCATTTTTGGTTTGATCTGATTTTTGTAAAGATAAAGTATGTCACGAGAAGTCAGGTGCTTTCTGCAGCTGTACAAGGAACCGATAATTTCTCCTCAGCATTTTTATATGAGTCTCACCTGGGGTCTGCAGTGAGCTTGAATCACAATAGACGTTAAACTAAAAGAACATTATTGGGGCGCACATTATTTTAACATAATAGAAAAAATATTCGAAATACTGTCCTAATAATAATTTATTTCATGAATATATTTAAATATTCATCTCATCAGATCGAAGGTTTATTTTAGATATGAAATCAATCCGTCCAGACGATAGAAAAAAGTAAGAGGGAAAAAAAGGAGAAAAAGGAAAAAGATTTTATATTAAAAAAAAGGGGGGAAGAACGGAAAATAAAAAATTTCAATATAACTTTTTTTTTTTAATTGTAGGGGAGAAAGAAAGAGAGAGTGTGAGAGAAATGGGGGAGAGCGTGAAAGAAAGAAAGAAAGAAAGAAAGAAAGAAAGAAAGAGAGAGAGAGAGAAAGTGAGAGAGATGGGGGAGAGCGTGAAAGAAAAGAAAAGAAAGAAAGAAAGAAAGAAAGAAAGAAAGAAAGAAAGAGTGTGAGAGAGATGGGGGAGAGCGTGAAAGAAAAGCATGAAAGAAAGAAAGTGTGTGAGAGAAATGGGGGAGAGCATGAAAGAAAGAAAGAAAGAGAGAGAGTGTGAGAGAGATGGGGAGAGCGTGAAAGAGAGAAAGAAAGAAAGAGAGAGAGTGTGTGAGAGAGATGGGGGAGAGCGTGAAAGAAAAGAATGAAAGAAAGAGAGAGTGTGAGAGATATGGGGGAGAGCGTGAAAGAAAAAAGAAAGAAAGAAAGAAAGAAAGAGAGAGAGAGTGTGAGAGAGATGGGGGAGAGCGTGAAAGAAAAGAATGAAGGAAGAAATTAAAAAAGACTTTTTCCTTAAAGGGTTGAACAATTTAATATACTGGGTAAGGGAGGGGATGAACAGAATTAAAAGAGTTACAGCAATATGTCTAATATACAAGTCAGTTTAGAGAGCAAAAATCATCATCGCATTATAATAATCATCACAATTTTAAATTAGCAATAGGTGTACTTATCTAACAATATTCTGCTCTTTGACTGACTTCTCTTTGAGTGAAAATTTAAAATTTATCTTTTAGCGGCTCGCTGGTTGAGAAATGACTCGAAATATATTTTTTCCTTCTCTCTACATCTTTGTTTAATAAATTATTTGATAGTTTTTTCCGCTAAACTGTAGTAGGTGGGTTGGCCTACCTTATAAAACTTGATAACTATCAATCGTTGGCGTCGGCAAGTTGAACATTTGTGGGAAAAACTTGTGCCGTCCTTTCAACATGTAAGAAATCGTAAATGTTATACCATTTTAAATGACGTTTCCTTTTCTTTCATATCATTCTAAGTCTCTTTGACTTTATTTAACTTTAATTCTTCATTTTAATTTTTTCTCTTTCCTTTCCTTCTTGTTTTTTTTTTGTTTTTGTTTTTTTTTGTAGAATAACCCTCAATATTAAAATATGATATTCCCTCTGGCAGTGGTCACTCCGACTTATACTAATGTTAAAACTTAGTATAGTGAGTGCCATGTATATACGTATATGCTACCCCACTGAGTAAATACTCTATTATGAACTCTTCAACCATGGACATATGAATATAATCCCCATTCGAACGGGTTGGACGTGCTCTCAGGTCTTCTTCGATTGTCGTCCTAGAGCTGGTAACTTGAACATAAGTACCCCTGGCAGTCAAGTTTAAAACGTAAAATTCTACCAATTTCAAAGATTACGAATAAAATTTCATACCGGATCGGTCGTCACCCGCGTCAACAAGGGCCGCGTGCCTCAGAGAGGAACCAGTCTGGGTCCGAAATGTCTATCACTGGAACAAACTCTTCCAAAAACAAGGAGACACTAGGTCACCAAACCCGGACTGTTGCCAAACTTGGACCAAGTGACTCAATACCAAATCATCTAATAAAAAGAAAAAGAACGAAATGGTCTCGCGAAGAATATCAACAAGTCATGACATCATTTTACACTGCACTCGAAAATCCAGCAAAGAACACCACGAGACATACCAAATATAGAGAATTACGGTAGGAAGTGATATAAGACCTCACCTCAACCCGAAAAAGCTTGCCAATGTCCGCAGGGACATTGTGTGAGTCAAAAAAACTCTCAAAGGCAGAAATAGATGAGATAAAATTAGATATAAGGCAAAATACTATAACCCATCACTCAAACTGTAAAGAGATGAAAGTTGAAATAAGTAATGTGACAGAGGATGAGGTAAAAACTGAAACAAATGAAATACGAAATAACTTCCCAAGAAATAAAATCGAAGAATCTACCTGTGACATAACCTGCAGTTGTTGTCCAGACGATGTCACGGAAGATGACTCCAGCTACATTAAGTTAGAAATCACCAAAGCGAAATATAACGCTCACACAATTGTCAAACGGATACCAGCTCCCCAAAATTCTTATGAAGAATTCCAGTAAGCAGAAATATACAACGCTGCTCTGGAAAACACTGTTAACAGATAAACCACTGGGAAATATCACAGAAGTTAACAACGTCATATACGCAACAGCTTTAGCAGCTACTCGGAAGCTTGGGGTCAAGACAATGAAAAAAATTAACAGACATGGAGAGTCAGCTTGGAAGGCAGAACTGATGCAAGAAATAAAGGAAATCAGATGTCGGCTTTCTATATAAGATGAGCTCACTAGAAATCCAAATGTCTCCACACGCAAATGCAATATCAAACGGAAATATAACATTAAATCCCTAATTGAAATTCTATCACTCAAGGAAATGCTGAAGCAATAGCTTCAGTTAAAGGCACAGAGAACAAGACGATACGAAAAACGTTGTAGGTTCTATCGGCAAAATGAAATATTCCAAATAGACCTTAAGGAATTTTACAAGGAAATTGGAAAAGCACCTCTACATGTCGAAAAGCCACCATCTATTGACAATGTGCAGACATTTTGGAAAAATATTTGGAGCTACCCAAAGGAATATGACCCAAATGTAGAATGGATCCAACGTGAAGAACGAATGCTGGATACACCTCTGCAAATGGGAAAATGTAACCACATATAATGTTAGGCAAGCTCTAAAGAAAACTCAAAAATGGAAATCTACAGGAAATGACAAGGTGTCCATTTTCTGGCTCTAACATCTCTCATCAATCCATAAAACCCTTGCAAAAACTCTATCAACGCTTGTAAATAATCCCAATGAAATCCCGGAATGGATCACTGAAGGTATTACATATCTCATGCCAAAAACGAGTGAAATAGATGATCCGAAAAATTATAGGCCAATAATATGTCTGTCCAGCACGTATAAATTGATCACGTCTGCTTATTGACGCAAAAGTCGACTCTACAGAGCCTCGAAAATTTTCAGCATGTTCTATAACTGCGACGAGTTACGTGAAGAAAGCTCTACAAAGCGAACTTGTAGGCCCAACACATACCATAACTGGATCTGGAGGATGTAGCGACCCTGGGAAAATTACTGAAATCTTGTTCATGTTCAAGTAACCACACTGAACCAAATTTTCTTAATTAAAAATGCCAGTGTGCGAAAATGAAATAAAATCAATAATAATAATAATAATAACGTATAAGTTGATCGCGTCTGTCCTGACGAACCGTAGTTATTCCTTTTTCGAAACAAACAACATTCTTCCGCCGGAACAGAAGGGATGCAGAAGAGGTTCCTATGGCTGCAAAGATCAACTACTGATAAACAAAATGGTCCTGGAAAATTGCAGGAGACGACGTAGAAATCTTAGCGCAGCGTGGATTGATTAGCGTAAAACCTTTAATAGTGTACCACACACTTGGATCCTGAAGACTTTGGAAATGTACAAAGTTTCCCCTGTAGTAGTAAATTTTCTTAAGGACGGCATGGGAATATGGAACAAAACATTATACCTAAATCACACCAGATGCACTGCCATCTCCAACCATCTAAATATCCGACGCGGAATCTTTCAAGGAGACTCCCTCTCACCCATTCTGTTTTGTTTGTATTTTATCTCCATAACGCATGAACTAAACAACAGTACCTATGGTTACAAATTAAATAAGGAAGTACTCAATCACCTACTCTACAGGAATGATCTCAAACTCTTTGCCAGAGACGACAATGAGTTGAAAGGCATCTTCAATATTGTAAAATGTTTCCGTGGCTACATAGGCATGGACTTTGGATTATATAAATGTGCAAAAGTAGCATTCAAGAAAGGAAAAATTACAGAAACACCCTCAATAGATTTAGACTTTGTTGCAAAGATTAGGGAACAGGAACAACATTAAGCCTATAAGTACCTAGTAATTAGCGAAGGTGATACAACATAATCAGATGAAGAAGTTAAGAAAGTACTACAGGCGTGTTCGTCTGGTACTAAATACCGAGCTGAACTCAAAAAACAGAATATCAGCCATAAACACCTTGGCTGTCCCTGTGGTGCAATACAGCTTTAACATCCTTAACTGGACCATAGCTGACATTAAGTGAATGGACGCCAAAACGAGAAAGCTCCTCACTTGCTACCGCATGCATCATCCCAAAGCTGATGGTGATCGTCTGTATGTGCTCAGATCCGAAGGAGGCAGAGGATTAGTTCAACTAGAACTGCCTTACAAAACTACAACAATTGGCTTCAAAGATACCTGGAAACTACAGAAGACTAGATGATATATGTCAAAGAACATGAAAGTAGTAAGCGTCTTTATTCTGTAAAAAAGGAAGCCAATAAGTTCAAAATGGAGTTTCAAATGGTTGCAGAATTACAATTAAAGCACAATACACCGACTGAAGCTACAAAATACTTAAAAAAGAGAGCAAAGACAAACGCAACCGACCAGATACAGAATCAATGGCAAGATTAACCACTTCACGGCCAATACTCTGCCCGTACCAAACAAGCTGATGTAGACAAACCCCGTACCCATCAGTGGCTACGTAATTCAGGGTTAAAAGCTGAAATTGAATGTTTTATCCTTGCTGCCCGGATCAGTGCTTGTTAACTAGAAATTATCAAACACACATACTAAAATATTGTGTTAGACCAAAAATGATTCCGTGAATAAATATCCATAAACATTTGATCATCTTGTATCAGGTTGCACGATATTGGCACCCACCGAATATAAAACCCAACATGACAGAATGGGCCAATATCTGCATTGGAAAATCTGCAACTTCTACCGAAAGGAAACAGCAAGAAATTGATATGAACACCTCCCAGACCTGGTTACGGAGATAGGACCTGTTACAATTTTATGGGACTACAGAATACACACAGACAGAACGATCAAAGCTAACCGCCTAGACATTGTTATTAGAGACCGCAAACAAAAAAAGTGCCTCCTTATTGATATGGCACTCCCTGCAGACTGCAATATATCTTTGAAGATCTTCAAAAAGCTATCAAAATACAAGGACCTTGAAATCGAAATCTCAAAAATGTGTCACATGGGAACATCAACAATCCCTGTTATAGTTGGAGCCTTCGGATTGGTTTGAAAGGATTCCAGTAGACTAACTGAAGGGATTCATGGAAGCCCATGCCTTAAAGAATTACAAAAAGATTGTTCTCACAAGTACAGCTCACATCTTACGAAGGGCTTTATCTATGTAAAATATGTTACTGTTTTTTACTTTGTTTTTTTTTATTCTTTAATTCGTCAGTGGAAAATATCATGATGGCATTTCTAAGCTTAGGTCTCTGGGTGGGACCCGGAAAGAAATGTGTACACACCAGAAATCAAAGTAAATAAAATAATAATATCCAACATCAATAAAATAAGGTAAATTAAATAGAATAAATAAATCAAAAAATGAATATTTAAATTTTCTCATGAAATAAATTATAACTGAGATGGATTTACAAGGATTTTCTTGATTTATTATTATAATATTGCTCTGTTACTTACATTGAGCTCTCTTTGAATTAATGTCCTCCTTGCAATTATCACTACTAACTATCAATTGGCATTATATATATATATATATATATATATATATATATATATATATATATATATATATATATATTTCGACATTGTCTTGTAAAGATTATCGTCGTCAAACGAGCATTTTCTCTGTCCGTTTAAGTATGAACCCACCCCACACTTGATTCCGTCTTCCTTGTGTATGTATATGTAATTTTTAATGTATTTCAAAATTTTTATTTTTTTATTTTTATTTTTTTTTTTTGTATTTATTTATTATTTTTTTTTGCTTTTTGTTAACCGCCGCTATTGGACCCCCTAACATATCTTATTTTAGAACTAACTATTCTAACGTAACTGGTAATATTACATTTTAACCGAACCTGAAACCCGTTTTTGAGCGTAAAGAATGGACAATGTTTGAGAATTTGCTTGTATTTCGTCAGTAAATTCCAATTCCATGTTGGCCTATTCTCTGCCTGCTTAGTTGAATTATTAATTCGACACGGAATTCTGACCGTTTCTTCGTCGTGTCGATTTGAATATTCTCCATTAGTAGCACGCTAGCCAAGCCCACTGTTGGGGTGGATGGGTCGAGGAATGGCCGCCTGATCGCCCCCCCCCCCCAGCACTGCGTTCATTATAACTTGTTGCTTGGCATGGAATAGGTAAGCCTTAAATTTTCGGCATTGTCTTGTAAAGATTATCGTCGTCAAACGAGCATTTTCTCTGTCCATTTAAGTATGAACCCACCCGACACTTGATTCCGTCTTCCTTGTGTATGTATATGTAATTTTTAATTTATTTCAAAATTTTAATTTTTTTTTTTTTGTATTTTTTTTTTTTTTTTTTGCTTTTTGTTAACCGCCGCTATTGGACCCCCTAACATATCTTATTTTAGAACTAACTATTCTAACCTAACTCGTAATATTACATTTTTTTTAAATATAGGTCAATGGGACATTAACTAAGTTAAAACTTAAAGTTTGTTTTGTCATCGTGGTACATGTTATATGTAATAGGAGTAGGTAGGCTTTTCTACCTCCCGGTCTACACTCCTCCCCCCTCTATTGGACACGATTAGAGGCTCAAACCTTGTTTCGTGTTTAGGAAGGGGTTCCCGGATCACTCTCTCTTTCTCTCTCTCTCTCTCTCTCTCTCTCTCTCTCTCTCTCTCTCTCTCTCTCTCTGGCCTCTGTACTGGTGCCGCTGTGTTTCTCCCGTGATGCGTGTAGTCTGTGGCATTGCCTGTTCATTCTGAGGGTAAACGGTTGACAGTTCCCTGGTTGCTGTTTCCGACTGGTAGTTAGGAGCCCTAACTCTTGCGTAGCGTCTTGAGCGGCCGCTCTGATCAACAGTTGCATAATATCGGGGTGTCTGTAGTGCCATGTCGCGCATGGATAGGTGTCCCTGCAGTCATCTCCGGTGGGCCACATTATGATTCAGGCTGTGCCAAACCCCCTCTCTGCCCGCGTCATGGGGATAACCGTCGGCTTCCTTTAACCCAGACCTTCTCTTTTTCCAACACCAATTATCCACATGAATTACAAAAACCAGAAATATAAACCTAAACCAGCCTTCCGAAAATCACCCAAACCT
Source organism: Acanthosepion esculentum (assembly GCA_964036315.1). Taxonomy (NCBI): domain Eukaryota; kingdom Metazoa; phylum Mollusca; class Cephalopoda; order Sepiida; family Sepiidae; genus Acanthosepion; species Acanthosepion esculentum. The sequence goes on along the minus strand of OZ038482.1, from coordinate 114,880,531 downwards.
TTAAATATCTCCTTCTCCAACATCCGTGGCATTAGAACCAACTTCTGCAGCGTTGAATCTTTCCTCATTGCTAAGTGCCCGGATATACTGGCCCTGTGTGAGACCAATCTTGACTCCTCTGTCCCTTCCTCTGATCTCTCGATCCCTGGATACCTTCCTCTCCTCAGAAAAGACTCTCTAACCCACATGCATGGCCTGGGTGTCTACGTCAAGGACCATCTCCCTCTGGCTAGAGAGTGCTCTCTCGAATCGCCGGATCATTCGTACTTGTGTCTCCGGCTATCTCTTCTCAATGCTGAAAGCTATCTTTTCTTCCTCTACCGCTCTCCATCCTCTCAGGACTGTGGAATACACAATGTCATTTCTGACAGCATAGATAGGGCCCTCTCTCTCCATCCATTCGCTCACATATTTGTGTTTGGCGATTTTAACGCCCATCACAACCAGTGGCTTAAGAACGCTACTACCGACCTCGCAGGCATTCATACTCTCAACTTTTCAGTCTCTCAATCCCTCACTCAGATAATTGATTTCCCCACGCGTTTTGATTACAACCGTGACTGTAAGGCCTCACTCCTCGACCTGTGTTTTACCTCCATCCCTGAGTCTTGTAGTGCCACGCAGCTCTGTCCTATCGGTAACTCCGATCATGCTGTAGTGTCTGTTAGCATCTCCTTCAGCCCCACCCCCTGCAAGGAGCCTCCTACCACCAGAACCACATTCTGCTACCAACGGGCTGACTGGGACTCGTTTCGTGACTTCCTCCGCGATGTCCCCTGGGATGCTGTATTTAAGCTCCCCATTCAAGATTGTGCTTCAAAGGTCTCTTCCTGGGTTAAAACTGGAATCGACGCTTTCATCCCGTCCAGGAAATTCAAGGTCAAACCGCGCTCCTCCCTCTAGTTCACAGCTGCTTGCTCAGCCGCCATTGCCCATAGGAACCACTTCTTCCACCGTTTTCGTAGTGATATGTCCGACTTCAATAGACGTCTATTTACCTCTGCCCGTAACGAGTGTAAGTGTATCCTCGAAGATGCCAAGTCACTATTTGCTGCTCGGATGAAGGAACGTATTGCATCCCGCAAATTTGGCTCCAAAGATTATTGGCGCCTCTGCAAGAGCGTCCTGAACAATAACAAACCCTCCATTCCTCCCATGTTCAATCAGTTTGAGGTCCTGACCACCTCTGCCGACAAGGCCGAATGCTTTGCTCGGAATTTTTCTTCCAATTCAACGCTAGACTCTTCCGGGGTACCCTTGCCCGATTTCCCTCCCAGAACTGAGGCCCTCTTGAACGGATTGCACATAACCCCGTCGTCGGTATTGGGCATTATTTCTAACTTAGATCACAAGGCTACTGGTGGTGACGGGATACCAGCCATTGTCCTGAAGAAATACGCGCCTGAACTGGCGCTTGCTCTCTCTAAATTATACAACCGCTGCCTCAAGGAGTCCTGTTTTCCTGACTGCTGGAAGTCCTCAACCATTGTTCCAGTCTTTAAGAACTCTGGTGCCCCCACCGACCCTTCCAATTACCGTCCTATCAGTCTCCTACCCATCCTCGGCAAAGTCTTCGAGGTCATTATCAACACCGAAGTGATTAATCATCTGATATCCCATCATCTGCTTTCAGACAAACAGTATGGTTTTCGCTTTGCCCGATCTACGGCCGATGTGCTTACGGCCATCACTGAATTTGTCTACCAAGCTATCCATAATAACGGTGAAGCTCGTGCCGTGGCCCTAGACATCTCCAAAGCGTTTGATAGAGTTTGGCATGCCGGCCTTCTTCGCAAGCTCCAGGGTTATGGTATCACAGGTCGATTGTTTGACCTAATACAATCATTCCTGTCAAACCGGGAATTGAAGGTCGTTCTCAGTGGATTCATCTCCAGCTCCTATCCCACTAACGCAGGTGCTCCTCAAGGCTCCATCCTAGGCCCTACTCTGTTCCTCATATTTATAAACGACCTTCCTGACGCCATAGACTCCTAAGTCGGCATCTACGCTGACGACACCACAATTTACTCCTGCCTCAAACACAAATCTAGTGATGCTGACAAAATTAACCTGGCAGCTCAAATTGAAAAGGACCTCCAATCGGTTGTGAACTGGGGCGAGAAATGGATGGTTAACTTTAACGCCTCTAAAACAAAACTGCTCTCTATTAACCACCACAAGGATCCATCCCTGCATCCCATTAGAATGTCTGAAGACCAACTTCTCGAGAGCTCCTCTCTGCGGCTGCTCGGTCTCACGCTGTCCACCGATCTGAGATGGAACAAATACATCGAGTCAGTTGCATCATCCACCGCAAGGAAAGTTGGTTCCCTATGCCGAGCCAGGAAATTTTTCTCCCCGGAATCGATCCTCCAAGTCTATAAATGGACCATTCGCCCTTGCATGGAGTATTGCTGCCATATATGGTCTGGGGCCCCTGCTGTTTGCCTCAGGGTTCTTGATAAGATCCAGAGACGGATATGTAATGTGATTGGCCCTGATCTGTCATCTCGTCTGCAGTCGCTCTCTCACAGACGCGATGTTGCCTCGCTCTGTCTTTTTTACAAATACTTTCACGGTAATTGCTCCGAGGAGCTGCTTTCGCGAGGCCTCATGAATTTAAACGTCCTACGAGGCTGGCATCCCGTTCCCACTCCTTCACCGTTGAAACTGTTAGATGTAGACGTCTCTTTTACTCCAATAGCTTCATGTCTCGCACATCTCGCCTATGGAACTCCCTTCCCTATTACTGTTTCCCTGACAAATACAATCTCTAACGGTTTAAGTGTAGCGTCAATCGACATCTCCAGTTGCCTTGATCTATCCACTTCCCTTCTCCACATCCTTTCATCTTTCATTCCTATCTGCTCTCGCTCCAAATCTTCTGTAACCCCCTTGCCTTGATCGACCCACTGTCTTTCTCTTTCTCCACATCCTCTCCTTTACCACTCCTATCTGCTCTTCCTCCAACCCTTCTTTAACCCCTTGCGTGACAGTGGCCTCCAGTCTTGCTTGGGGTGATACGCTTAAAATATATATACATATATATATATATATACCGAGTGTAACAGCAAAATTGTCTAAATCGTGTTACAGCATATCCTACAAAATGTTTAATATCTAAAAAAAAAATGAATAGGAACAACTGAAAAAACTTTTGAGTTATTCAGCTAGAAAGGGAACAGGTTAAAATGCTGTTGTGTCAGCCCCACCGTTTTCTTAACTGAGCAATGGTGAAAGGAAAAAAAGATCATTCAGGCCTTCAGTCATGGTACCAACATTCACAATCTGGCTTACATTTTAAAGTTCTCTCGAGAACCATCAATAGACCGCTGAATAAGTTTAAAAAAGAGGGAACATTAGAGAGAAAAACTGGATCAGAAGGTCACAACAGGAAGAGGAATCATCATTTCAACTTAGACTTAAAGAGACCAGTTAGAAGAAATCCAACTCAACCGATAAAACATTTGGCACGTGAGAGAGGAGTTTCACCTATGGCAGTCCAAAGAGAACCGAAAAAAGACTTGAAAATGAAATCGGACGTGAAACATTTGAAGAACCTTGTTACTTCAGGCTAGAAAGTTAGAAAGTTAGAGAGGGTAAAGATCATTTTCAATAAGTCAGAAAATAATCCGGGAATAATATATATACATATATATATTTGAACTTTATTTCAATCTTTCATGCTTAGTTATGATTAAGGCCATTTTCGTTTATGATTAATTTCGTCACGATTCTAATGTTAAGCTTGGAGAGTAATTATACATTCTTATGGCTAAAAGTAGAGTCCAGTAGCGTTCTAAAAACCTCGGAGGATTCCAGGATAAAAAGGTAAAAGACGATAGGAAAACTGTATTATTATTCGCAGTGTTTCGTCCACTGTGGCCTTTTTCAAGGCAAAAACGAAATGAATTTAAAACAAAGTAACTATTAACAAAAAACAAAATGTCCTTAGCAACTGGAAGAATTTAGAAAACTCTATTGTATTCTTCCAGTTGCTAAGGATATTTTGTTTTATTGTTAATAGTTACTATGTTTTAATAAATTCACTTCGTTTTTGTCTTGAAAAAGTTCACATTGGACGAAACGCGTCGACTAATAATACAGTTTTCCTATTGTCTTTTACATTTAGAAATATTGTCTTTTTCTACAGGTTAACTCTGAGAAATTTTTCATATATATATATATATATATATATATATATATATATATATATATATATATATTATCATTATTATTATCATTATTATTATTATTTTTAAAGACATGACTTTTCGCTCATTTATACTCTCATCAGCTTCACGTGTCAATTACTTTGACTGATCGGGGATATCTAGCTTTTGTCCTCGTGACTTTTTTGTTCTATTTTAAATTTGTCCCTGTGACTTTTTTGTTCCTTTTTAAATTTGTCCCTTTGACTTTTTGTTCCTTTTTAAATTTGTCCCCGTGACTTTTTTGTTCCATTTTAAATTTGTCCCTGTGACTTTTTTGTTCCTTTTTAAATTTGTCCCCGTGACTTTTTTGTTCCATTTTAAATTTGTCCCTGTGACTTTTTTGTTCCTTTTTAAATTTGCCCTGTGACTTTTTTGTTCCTTCTAAATTTCATCACCTGTTTCAGGAACTGAATACAGGACTGTTCGGTGACAACAAAACCTGATTAACCAACGCCTATATTCACTATATCACCCTCACGAAAGACATCAGTGACATATTTTGGGAGACTTTTAAATGCACTTACTTGTCTGACACAAGATCAAAATTATAGAGCACTTATTTAGTTATTTAACTTTGAATCTCTGTTGATGATTATGATGACAATGATGATGATAATGAACACTTTTGAGGAAAATAATAAGTGAAAGTGAAAGTGAAAGCAACAGTGTTCTGGTGGAAATGTTCATTTTTAGTTAAAATGATTCTGTTTTTATTTTTCTATTAAATTCATAAGAACCAATTTGGTAACTCGCCAAGAATTTGTAGAATAAAGAAAAACCAAAGAAAAGACCAAGTATTTTCTACTTTTGCCACAACCATGCTATAAAAAAAATGTCAGTGAATAGAAAATTTTAAACAAAAAATTACAAGCATTCAATTTTAATTGAAAAAGGAAAAAAATCATGACGTCAAAAATTTGCATTTGCGATTTAAGATCTGAATTTTCGTGCTGATCTAATGAATAATACAAATTTTGTTCCATTTTTAGTCATACATTTTCTTTTTGGTTTTAAAATATCTTCAGTTGACATTCATGAAATATAGCCGAATAAAAAGAATTTGCACTCTAATGGGTAAATAAAACGGCTACCATGACGTATTTTCGCCGCTTTTTAAAAATATCATTAAAGTTTAATTTTTCTTGTTGTTTTGGCTGATTATATATAAGACACACACTATTTAAATTTAATATTACAGCAATCTGATATTACCGTGGACGAAGCCTGTAAGCAACGAAGGAGTCTCAAGGAAAATGGAAACTAAAGGATGTTTAAAATACCATGGACAGAACAGGTGAGCAACGATGAAGTGTTTGGGAAAATGGAAACAAAAAGGTCACTTTTACTCAGAATCAGAGAGAGACAACTGAAAGTTTTGAAGGGATTCTATACATACAAGAGGATCACAGCATAGTAGAGTAGGGCGTGTACAATATAGTTAATAGTATTTTGGTAACCATGAGATTAATGGCTTCGTCAATTTTGCACATTAGCGTCTTTTCTATCATTTTTTTGTGCGGAAAAGGGGAGTTTTATGTCTCATCCTATACTGTACATAGTATAATGGAACTGAGAAACCAAAAAGAAATCCTCTTGAAAAAAATAACATTGAAAATCTTCCCTCTTATTTTAAAGTTTAATATTGATTCATTTTATAAAATAAAAAGACAAAAGCATTTAAATATAATATAATACAATAACTAACAATGTTTTTTTTATATTTTGTTTTACTAATTTTCACCTAATGCAAAGCCCAAGAGGCACTTAAGGTAGAGGGTTACTGTGTGGATTATATTAGCGTAGGAAAGAACAAGCACCAGGAGTTTAGAGCTGAAGCAAACTATATATATATATATATTGTTTGTCACCTATCGTGATTGTTCCTTAATCGATTCCGCTCCACCGTGTCTGATCAATCGGAAAGAGACCCTTGGGAAAGAAATATATTTTACGAAAATAGAGTAGATGTTAAAAAAAAATAACACAGATTACGATCCTCCTCTACCTCCGCTATCGATAGTGTTGGAGGACGGGGGGAGGGCCGTAACAATACATATATATATATATATATATATATATATATATATATATATATATATATATATATATATATGACTTTGAATTATGACACTTTATTTTGACTGACCTATCAACTACCTGATGAACAATCATGAACGTTCTCAAATATAGAAGCCTTGATAAACCAATGACATCCTCGCTTTTGTATATAAACACGTGCAACAAAATAAATCCTATATCGCCTTCTTAATATCCCTCAGAGGACGAAACGCGTCGTCTAGGCTAAGAATAGTTTTTCCTCTTGTTTTTTTTTATTCATATATATATATATATATATATATATATATATATATATATATATATATATATATATAGCTAATATGGCTGCATTACTGTAAATGATCCCGTTAAAAATCAATATGTGCACAGGTTTCAATGTAAGGGGTGCATCAATAAAACTCAAATCACATATTAATTAATACATTGTTTAGCTTCCCTGAGAATTAACATAGGCCAGTACTCTTGCATTTAACTTATCAACATAAGTGATTAACCTAACACAAGTCGATATATTAGGTTGGTGCAAAAATAATGTCGTTTTCTCACATGAAGTTGAACGTCAAAAAACGACATTACTTTTGCACCAACCTAATATTTAAATAACGAATAAGCATAAGATTTTTAATATTTCGATATTTATTTGCTCGATATCATCTCTCCTACCGTACATGTCTAACCGCTACATTTTCGCATGTATTCTAAATAGCAAATCATATTAAAATCAAGATCAGTTAGGTTCTTCAATTTTCAAGAATAACAAGTCTGTTGCTGTTTTAATTGTAAAGATTGATTTGCTTTTTACGGCTGTAAGTTATTTAAAGCCAGAAAATATTTTTTGATTGTAAGAATATTTTACAGATAATAATGATTAGTCCTACTAATTAATCCATAGCTCGGGGGTATTTGCACGTCAGCGAATATAATAACCCAGACTGGAATTGAAACTTGGATCTCTGATTTCCATGTTTCTTATCTATTACATTACGCACACACCCAAGCTTACAGCAGGAGTCATTTCCAAGAACTCATCGATGTTGACCAGGCTCAACCTCCCTTAACTTCGGTGTTCGAGCGAGAACCGGTGTTTCAACATGATACGGCCGTAAGTGTCAAGCGGCAATGGCATAAGAAGAACAATAAACAAAACTAAATATTTTTTAGCGACTCTTTTTTCCTACAGAATAAAATCTCAAGTAAAATATCTTCCTTTTTGGTGGGGCTGGAGAACGGGGGGGGTTGATGCATTTGTATTGAAGTATTAATGGTGAAATCAGAGAGACAGAAGATCGAACAGAAATTGACAAAAATAAAAATTTCAAAGAGAGGAAAACTGACACTTAATTGAAAATCTCATGTCAGACAAAAATAGAATATACCAAAACAAAATATAAATAATAATAAATAATAAAAAAAATATGTGGACTATCACTTTAAGGCCATTGTTAGTGATCTTTCCTCTCTTTGTATGGTCTGTACGCGTAGACTTGTTCCGGTACTAAACCCTGATTAGTAAATTACTGTATGTCTTTGTCACATAGGAAGAAAATGAGTAACTACCGACACCGATTTTTGTGTGTGACACTCTGGAATTATGAATATGTTTTCCGCCAGGTGTATAAATATATAGTGTCAGCGGTGTCAGGCTACTGACTGCAGTGATTATTGAGTGACTATAGAATGGAACTATCCAGTCGAATTAGTGTGAATTATTGTACGTCGATGATTTGGCTTTTCATTTACGATTTACCGGACGTTAAGCCAGGCTGTGCTACTAACAAGGAATTCACTGAAATGGTTTATTATCTTTGGTTGACTTTTACTTCTTTGTTCTTGTTAAGTATTTATTTGTGGTTGTAATTAAATACTGTTTTATCTTAACATTAAATCTTGAGTTATACTAAATTATTAACAGCCAACGTACATCACAAATGTCTTTAAATGCGATTACTGAGTTAGTATATCTGACCATTATTACTGTTTAGTAAGTTTTATCTTTAATGAATACACTCAACTCGTGGCCTTCTGTCAGACTAAGCTATGCTGAGTAAATTCATATGGCAAAAACGTAGAAGTAAATAATGAAAACAAAATAAACACAAGTAAAAATGTTGACAACAGATTTGTGTAAAAAAAAAACGTGCAAAAAGAAAAAATTAAAAAACATACTAGAAGTTAAGGAAGAAATAAGGCAAAACAAATAAAAAAAAAACTCACCCAGTGAAAAATTTATGCAAATGGCGAATAAGTGAAATGAGCTTTAAATGTAAAAAAGACCGTAAACAAAATGAAAAAGAAAGAGAAAAACAATTTCTGTAACAAAATAAACAAAAGACAATGGTAAAGAGGAAAGAATCAATCTTCAATTGTTCCAAATAATTGCCTTCAAAGTAATGGATAAAAAGCAAAGCTCTTTCAGAAGAGAAGAAAAATGGAAGAAAGACGTTAGAGACGAGTAAAAAATTATAAAAATAGAAATAACAATTTCCAGCAGAGAACAAAAGATGTGAAAAAATATTTTTAAAAAGAAAAGAATACTTCTGCTATTCAAAAAAAAAAGTCAAAATAAATGAGAATAGAAAAGGGTTGGAAAAGGGTGGTGTTGGTAGAAGAGAGGTAATAGAAAACAATAATTAAACAAATATGGGGAGAGACCAACTTAGAGACATTTAGAGAAAAGAGCATTTTAGTTTTGATAATCACTACAGAAATATGATTGGTTGCATAAGATATTGCTTATAAAAAGGAGAGAGAAATTGAAAGTGAAAGTGAAAGTGAAAGTTATTTAGAAAAGAGATAAAGGGAGGCGGGATAATCGGTTGAGGTAAAATATAAAAAGGTTTAAAAAAGCTTTTGAAATTAAAGACCTTTCTGACACATCTACTAATGATAATGACACTAAATGGGATGCAGAAATGAGTTTTATTTAATTACATCAAAAACGTGAACATACACAAAGTAGCTGCGAGTACAATTGACTTAAAAAGAGATAATGGATGAGATTTTTGGCATGGTGACACCAACATGAGTCATGTTCCAAGAATATAGTAATACCAATAATCAAGTCACAAAAAAGGGGTAAGTACATCATCTGAAATGGGGCAACAAAAACACGGATGTTTTTTTGTAAACATCCTTGATAATGGCGAGTAGAATAACGGAAAGCACTCAGATTTATTGAACATTTGGTGGAATTTTATACAGTTTGGGTTTAGAAAAGAAAACACATATGAATTTAAACTGAATAAAATCTTAATTGTAGTACCTGATCAGTCGTAATCCACATACAAGCCTGTTTGGCTGTATAACAGTGTCATTAAACATCCGATTGCTTCATGCTGGGATCGAAACCTGACCAATTTGGTATCATATACATATTATACACACACACACACACACACACACACATATATATACATATATATATATATATATATATATATATATATATATATATATATATATATATATATATATATATATATGATTCATTTATATTTGGGAAGCAATCTCTCTTTTAAACACCTTTCATTAAATATGACAGAAAAGGAAAATTTTATTAAGTCTTTATTTATTTTTTACACAGTTTTTACATTTTTTTCCGTTTGGTGCGAGTGAGGGAATACAAAAGTTCTATAAGAGAGGCACTGTATATTAAACATCTCTCTCCCAGTATCAACCTCACCTTCTTTGACAATGGTAGTGGTGTGCTGACATTTTTAAAAATATAGAAAGACTCTAACTCAATTTCCAGCCGTGCTCAACACGCAAAAAAAATGCATCTCAAAAAGTCAAAACATGAAGAGAAATTGACAACACCAAAATAAAACTCCTTGAAAATGTCTAAAGAAGTGGCGAAAAGTGGTTGCGACAATGGACGGTATGGACAGTTTTTGTACTCCAAATGGAAAAATGTAACACTGGAAAAACTAATTAAAACATTAAAAACAAATTAAAACATATATATATATATATATATATATATATATATATATATATATATATATATATATATATATGTATGTATGTATATACAAATAAAAAGAAAGAACAGTAAGATATATAATCCGGTGTTCTTATAGTTATTTTTATTTTTACACAATAGTGCTCAATGTAAATTTACAGAGCATTAATATTATAAATTAACTGATTTAAAATATGTTTTTTTTTCACTACAGAGTAATAACCATGTTTCAAAAATTGAAGATAAAAGCTTTAAATTTAATTTTGTTATTAAATTAAAGACATTAGGTCCATTCCTTGTCAAGCAAATTTTGGAGTCTTTAATTTAATAACAAAATTAAATTCTAATCTTTTAGCTTCCATTTTTGAAACATGGCTATTACTGTGTAGCGAAAAACCATA
>OZ038482.1:114854876-114859876 GCA_964036315.1 Acanthosepion esculentum | reverse complement strand
ATATCTATCAGGTCATCCCATAAGTTCTGTCTGAATTTTGAATAAAGAAAACAAGTCATCAAATGTTACATTTAATTACAGATTCAATCAACAATGTATTTTCCCTGATTATCTATGACTTCCTTCCATCTATTAACAAGCTTACTAATTCCATTACTGTAAAAATTCTTTTGGCTTTGATTCCAAGAACTCACAAATGTCAGTTTTAACCTCTTCCTATGTTACAAAAGCTGTTTCTTCCAAATGATTCTGTAAGCTACGAAACAAATGGTAGTCTGAAGGAGCAAGGTCAGGAGAATAAGGTGGATGAGGAATTTTCTCCCAACCAAGTTCTGTGACGTGATTCTTGCTGTGTGTGGTCGCGCATTGACCTGATGAAACATCACCCGTTTTCAATTCACTAGAGCAGGTTTTTTTTCCTCAAAGCTTGGTTCAAACACTCTAATTACTGACAGTATATTTGAGCATTAATTGTTGCATTAGGTGGTAAGAATTCAAAGTGGATTATTCCTTGGCAATCCCACCAGATTGAAAGAAGAACCTTTTGCCCATGAAGTTCCCTTCTCGGCTGTGGCTGGGGTCCTTCCCCTTTACCAAGCCACTGTCTACGATGCTTAACATTTCGATAAAAGATCCATTTTTCATCACCAGTCACAAGTCTATCCAAAAAAGGTGAAACAAGTTAGTGAGAATGGAGAGAAGAGCAGATGTCAACTCGGGATTTGAGGTTGTTTTCAGACAATTCATTAGGCACCCATTTTCCAAGTTTATGAACTTTTCCAAGTTGTTGAAGATGACGATGAACAGTTGCATGGTTTGAACTGAGAACCACTGCCAATTCCTCAACTGATAAAGCAGGATTTTCTTCAAGGGCTGCTTCAAGAAGCTTTTCATCAAACTCAACTGGACGTCCGGTTCGATCTTCATCTTCAAGGGTGAAATCTCCACCTCTGAATTTTGCAAACCATCTTCTGCAAGTGCTTTCATTCACACATTCCTCTCCATAAACTGAGTGAATGTTTCTAGCCGCTTCGGTTGCTGAGTTTCCTTTCTTGAACTCATAAAGTATTATGTGCCTCAAATGATTCTTGGGTACTTCCATCTTAGCAGGGTTTTGATCAAACAAAATTTATTGTTCTCTGAAATAAAATTTGATGCATCTAAACATAAAAATAATGTTCAGCTCCATTAGACATTATAAAATACTCTTTAAATTTTGTTCATTTTAACAAAAAGTTAAAATTCGGACAGAACTTATGGGATGACCTAATATAGTCAGTCATTAATTAAACAGAATTAGAAGATGAACGTAAAGGTAAAGTTAGTAATGTAATGTCTTTGGTCGGTTTTAGTAATTACTGAAATGGTTGTAAAAACCAGTAAATATTTAGGTAATCGATTGGTTTTTGAGTTAGTTTAAAAGAATGTTTATGTGTTCATATTACATCAAGGTCACCAGTCGTGGAAATTTGAGAGGTTAAAAATTTGGTCCTGTCAAAATATTTAACTCATCCACAAAGAAAATAGAAAGAAAAAGAAGGTTGATGAAGTGTAAATTATTTTTTTTTATATATTCCAGACATTTTTGAGGTGGTTTACAAAAATTTATTTTCCTTTTTTGAGTCCAGTTTCTTCTTATGGTGATAGTTTTCATACAACAGGGTATAGATGAGTCATAGGAACATTTCTTAATTACTTCAACTTGGACTGTTATGTTAGGATGCTACTCAGACTGTCACTTGAATGACTTGGACTAGGCAATTACTTCATACATTATCCTTTTATTTATACCTAGCACATAGGCATAATAGTAGATATAACAATATGTGCATGAATATTTAATGGGAAAATGCTCAGTTTCGTTTTAAAGTCTGTTACTTAAAGTAACAATTGATGTACATTGTGGTATAATGGATATTGGCTCAGTGTGAGAACTCGAAGAGCCAAGTTTGAATTCCAGTTGAGTTCATTAGATTCACTTATTTACATATACCCTTGGAAAATATAAATTCCCTAGGAATACATATATATATATATATATATATATATATAAATTCAAGCGTTGTACAAGGCTGGCATCCCTTACACTGTTGAAACTGTTAAATGTAGACGTCTCTTCTACTCCAATAGCTTCATATCTCGCACCTCATGCCTGTGGAACTCCCTTCCTTATTCCTGTTTCCCTGACAACTATAATCTCCAACTATTCAAATGTGATGTCAATTGACATCTCCAGTTGCCTTGGTCTATCCACTATCCTTTTCCACATCCTTTCCTCTATCACTCACTCATATCTGCTCTCACTCCAAATCCTCTATAACCCCTTACGTGCTCGTGGCTTCCAGCCTTGCCTGAGGTGAAAAGCTTAAAAAAAAAAAGAAAAAGAAAAAAAAAAAAAAATATATATATATATGTATATATCTATATATCTATATATATATATATATATATATATATATATATATATATAAATATGATTAAAGAAGCAGTCGAAACCACTTTGGGATAATGGGCATTATAGAAGGTTTTTTTCCACCATATGGAAAAAATGCAAGAACGTTGAAAAGGCTAAATAAAAAATTAATTAAGTTTTCATTGTCTGCCATATTTAATTAAAGATGTTTAAGAAAAGGTTACTGACCAAATATACATTACTATATATATATATGTATACTTTTAATCAAAATTTATAAAATCTTTCTATTTAAAGCATTTGTCAGGAAAATAATTTTCTCAAGTCCACAAATTATCGATCTTTCCACTATTCCAGTCATATTTGGAAAAGGTATGAATCCATCTTTTCTCATCCCCCCCAGCTATGGGTTGAATAGCAGAACAGACTAGGTTTTCTAGCCTTGGTTGGCAACCAGTCTAACACAGAAAGAAATGGCAACCTACTGCGGGAAAAAATTCTGCCTCATCAGTCATGTATCGAATGATACATAATCGCCCAAAGAGCATAATATTCCTTTTATATATAGTTTTTCCTATCTACATACTAATTTTATATTTTATCTTTACAAGAATGAGGTAATCCATTACCGTTAGAATTGCACACCGACAGGGTTCAAACCACCACCCACCGCACTCAGTTCAGGATCATCAGAGTTCAGTAGTCAAGGCTTGGGAACAAAACTTTTTGTTACATATTTTAGAACTTTTTTGAAATAATGGACATCTTACATCGTACCTGCTTGAAAACATCAGACACGGAAACCAGGTTCAATGAACAGTTGCCTGCTCAAATAGGTTTCTTGCTTTGAACGTCTATCGGGAATCAAGTTTATTCTTGACCTCAAATAGATCCCCTATATATGATCCATCACCAAATATACTGGAAAATGGTTAGCACTTTATAATACTCTAGGAATTCCCTGATCTCTTCTGCTATGATTTATGATTACAAGAGTCAGACCAGACCAAAATGGATTTTTTTTTCTATATCTAGACTAGACTATATGCTGCCAATTCTTCACTTACCAGGCTTGACTGGGTTCAAAAATGTTTTTACAGTCATGTGAGTGATTAATTGTTTCTCGCCTTACAATCCTGTTTCTACAAAGAAAATATTGCCAGCCTCTCACTACTCTATCACTGTTTTCGTGGAATGGTTCTGATGAGCTATATTCCTTAGTTCCACCATTCCAGACTTCGACGGCCAATACCCACCATGCCATATACACAGGAGAAACCATCTTCATTCATTGTCAAGAAGAATGTTTCATTCAGACGGCTTCTTTGTAAGAGCCATTGCTTTGTGAAACAGACTCCCAAGAGAATGCTTCTCCAAGCACCATAATCTTAATCCTTTTAAGTCTGAGGTCAAATATTATCTATCCTACATATCTACATAATCTGTACTTGGTTAACACCACTTCTTCCACCACTAAAATAACCTCATTCTTTATTCCTTTAACTTGAGTGGCTATTGGATCTGCTATTTTGGGAGCAACAGCATAAAGAAACTGCTCACCCATACTATAATTTCAAGTAGTTTATATCAGGGGTCGACAACCTTTTGCTATGTGCTGACTTACGATTTTAAAATCATTCAGTGTGTCAACAGCATACAGACCATCTATTTACATTTGCCCTCCTATTTTTTTTTCTATAAAGGTTCTTTGCATATCTTCTTTTTATATTTTATATGGGTATCATAAGTTGAAATGACTTTTTGATACTCAAATCCTATATCACCCACCAAAATTTCCAATCACGCACCATTTTCTGTTCAAGTGCCCACCCAACAGTTGAAATTGCCCACTGGTGGGCGATATTGCCCTAGTTGGAAAACCTTTCAATATAACTCAATATTTTCAAAATCAGCCATGAATATGAGTAGAAATTTACAGAAATTAAGAAAATAGCTCCCGAAGTTGGAGAAAGAGAATCAATATGAGACAAGAGTCTTAAAGTCATTTTTATTTTTAGTACCATATCCCAGCAAGAAATGGGTGATCATGGCTCTCCACAGACTCCTGTTCTTTATTATCTATCAATTGTCATGCTACTATCAAGACAAAGATAATTTTTCATTACAAGAAATGGAATCATGCCTTTCTTAAGTGAACAAAACATACGAGGAAGAATATTTTGCTTTTGAACTCAACCTGCCAACTTCATGATTCTTGACATTATGACTACATCAATAGAGACCCACCTCTTTTCATCCATTAGAAAGAATCTTCCAAGCCCTGACTTCACTGGATGTCGATATCTTATAGAGGAATGATATTAGCCCACAAATTTGTAGATGTCTGGTGATGACCCCAATGCCAAAGCATTTCAAACCTCATCAGGAGTACAACAAGGAAGAAATGAGAGCCTCAATCTATTATTATTCATCTAAACTACACCGTGCATATACAAGCAGAGATACAAGCACAGATATAAATAGACAGGCACTGTACATTTAAAAATTCCATACTACATCCAAAATGAATCTGCTAATAGAAAACGATGTTCCTGTTTTCCATCCTGCGGCCAAGGTACTGATGATG
>OZ038482.1:114819876-114852376 GCA_964036315.1 Acanthosepion esculentum | reverse complement strand
ACTTGATCAGTACCTAAATGGGTGACTACTTGGGAATACAAGGTATTGTTAGCTTGGATGTGCAGGTGTTGTAATAGAAAATGGCTCAAAATTATTATTCAAAGAATCGAGTTCCAATTCCAGCTGGGTTTGTTTTATTGATTTACATGCAAATACTTTAGGAAAGATGGGTATCCATTTCTTATACCCCCAGCTATGGGTTAAATAGTAAGATTTGTATCACTAAAAACCTTATTATCTCTGAAAATGGCATACAAAATATTTAGATTTCAGCATTAAATAACCTATAGAGGTTGATATACTGCTAAACAAAAACAATCAAGCAATCTTTCTTTTTTCTTTCTTTCTTTCTTTTTTCTTTCTTTTATTCTTTATTTCTTTCTTTCTTTTATTCTTTCTTTCTTTTATTCTTTCTTTCGTTTATTCTTTCTTTCTTTTTTCTTTCTTTCTTTTATTCTTTCTTTCTTTCTTTCGTTCTTTTATTCTTTTTTTCTTTAGATTATTCTTCCTTTCTTCCTTCGTTAAATAATTTCTTCTTCTTTTCTTCCTTTTTTCTTTGAATTCATTCCTCACTTCTTTATTCATTTACTCTTCCTTTAATTTGTCCTTTTCTTTTTCACACTAAAACCCGACAGCATCTTTGATATGTATTTTCTTCTGCCTTTCCTCATAATAAATTATAGATCTGAGGTAATGGCAGGAAGTAATGGGCACATGAATGGGGGAACATGCAGAACAATAATAACAACAACAACAACAACAACAACAAATGCAGATTCTGTGATGAACATCCAGATACAGTTGGCCATTTTGTATCACGGAACAAACATCCAGCGAATATGGCACTCAGCATGACAGGGTGGAGCCAATATCTACACTCCAAAGTTGTAATTTTTAGGGTGCATAATGAGGAAAGAGGGATTGGAAAATGTGAGACTCACAAGGCATATTGAACAGAAGAGGGGGGCATCAGAAACTGCAAGAAACTGATCTAACAAACTGGTGTGAATGGATGGCAGAATAGGGACTGGGAGAGATAATGAGAAGACACAATTTACTAAGAACTACAAAGGATAGGAAGTTGTGGAGATACATGACCGCCCACGAACTGAAGAGACGTGATATATTTCTATAAGATCCATCCCAGTTACCAAAGTTATCTCGAAAGTTCTTAATGTAAGAAGTTACATTTAATTCAGAATTAAGAGCATTTGTTCGAAGAAACAGAAAGATGGAAATGAAGAGAAACAATATAAAACCAATGGACCTATCGCAATAAAATTAATATTTTATTTTGATTCTTCTAGAGACCAATAGAGAAAATGTATAAGCCTTCTTCTTCCTCAACTACTACTACTACTACTATGTGCCGTGTCCCTTCAGGACTTTGACAATCATGGTTTTGTACAACTTCCCATCCTTTGTAGCTCTTAGTAAGGTTTATCTTTTCAATATGTCTCCCCCATCTTGTTCTGCCATCCATTTACCCTAACTTGTTAGATAGTTTACTTACTTAAAAATAGTCTCCTTTGCCTTCAATATATCCTGTGAGTGACAAATTCTCCAATCCCACTTTCCTCATAATGTGTCCTAGCAATTTCATCTGCTAATTTCTGATTCTAAGTATTAGTGTCCATTTTGTTCCCACCTTCCTTAAAATGTCCTCACTACTCACATGTTCATTCCATGAAATTCTCAGCATCCTTCTGCACAGCCATATTTCTATTGCCTCATATCTCCTCTTCATCTGGGAAGAGATCACTCAACATTCACAGCCATAGAAGAGGACTTATATTAAATAAGAGTTTAGAAACTATTTTCTGTGTTTCTAATGAAATTTTCCTGTTTTTTTAATACTTTGCTTAACTTTTGAAAGGCAACTTTCATTTTCTGATGCAACTTCAGATTTCTGTGTTACATTTTCTGTCCACTGTTAATGCACTTATCAGATATTTAAGTTTTTTGTATTAGCTTGATTTTGATACTTCCAGTTCGTAGATCACATCTTGTTAGTCTTCTTTTTTTTTTTTGCTCACATTCTTTTATTAGCTTCTCCAGCAGTTTCCTTTCTCTGTCTACTTTGGGATAGTTTTACTAAAGTCCAATTGCAGGTACTTGACAAGAATAGGAGTGGACACGATAATTCAAACAAGAAGGCCATTCCGTATAGAAAATAAATATTAGCTACTGAAAGATATTAAAAATAATCGAATACTTTTTACATCTTATATAAATAACTAAACCAGACTACTGACTACAAAAGCGAGACATCTCAATTACAGAAGTACATCAGTAATTTTATAAAGATATAGCCAGATTTATGACAATGATAATAATTATATTCTTATACATTTAGGCTTCCATACAAAATAAATGAGAACAAATCAGCTCGTGAAGAAAAGCTCGATGTACTTGATTGAAAATGAAGATAATTTAGAACCACAAAAAAGAAAGGAAAAAGAGTGAAACAAAGATTAAATCAGACAGGAAGATATTGTTTAGGGGGAGACTGATATATTTTAAAAAATAGTATTAATTCAGAAAACCTATAAATGCACACCGGACTGGATAAGAATGCAATTAGAAGTCTAGGGCATTTCCTACAGACGATAGTCATGGGTATGATGACAAACTACATCCGGCAGCAATGCCTCTGATTGGGAGATTGGAGATTTTGAGGAGCATAGAACCACCACTTATTTGTTGTTGTTCCTAGATCCACCCTGATCCGGGGTGGTAGCACTTGTTAGGGTCCCAGGTATGGGCAGATATGAACCTCCTAATAAAACACTATCAAAGAATAAAAGTACATTTTTTAGTAATAACACCAGAAAAACATTCTTACATAAAAAATTACTTACAATACATATTTATAGAAGAATTACTAATCATACATATTTATAGTAAAATGACTAACAAAACACATTTAAAGCAATATGACCAGCAGTACATTTTACCTGTAGCTGAAGGTATATTATTGTATCCAAAATATTTAGATTTTGGTATTAAATAACCCATAGAGGTTTATATGACACCAAACAAAATCAAGCAACCAACATGATTGAAAATAAAGATCATTTACAACCACTATTTACATTATTCAGACTATTGTCCTCATCTTTGTCGCCATATTTATTACATTTCGGACGTAGTATGCTCTGGCCTTCTTCAGGTGGTTGGAATGTCAAACTGAACCCTTTATTTCACTCACTGGGGTAGTTCTAGTTCCACGTGCCATGTTTAATGGATGTCAGTTGTCAATTATCTCTTGTTAATTCCCCTCTCTAGTTCAATACCTGGTTAAGGCAGTGGAGAACTTGGAGAAAGGAATTAACAGGAGATAACTGATAACTGGCATCCATTAGACATGGCATGGGGAACTAGAACAGTCTACCCTAGTAAGCGAAATAAAGGGTTCAGTTCAACATTCCAACCACCTGAAGAAGGCCAGAGCATACAGTGGCTGAAACGTTGTAATAAATATGGCGACAAAGATGAGGACAATAGTCCGAATAATGTAAATAGTGTACATAATACCTCATCTCAGAAATATAGACAGATACTGAAGGGACGAAACGTTGTGATAAATATGGTGACAAAGATGAGGACAATAGTCTGAATAATGTAAATAGTGTACATAATACCTCATCTCAGAAATATAGACAGATACATTTACAACCACATGAAAGAATAAATAAATTGTAGTGATATGGTGTCTGGCAAGACACAACACTTAACTCAACAGAATCAGTCGTGATAGCAGTATCCAATACTCAGCTGGACAAGTCACTGCAATAGTATTATTGTCTTGCAGACAATTACCCAGGACTACTTATCATGAATGGTTCAATCCATTCTTGATAGTAAGGAGGGTAACTGGCTCTTACCACAACATAAATAAAGAGTTAAACAAAGATGAAGTCAGACAGATGAAGTATTGTTCTGAGAGATTGATTTCTTTTTTTTTTTAAATAGGAAAAAAACAGAAGACCTATAAATGTACACTGGATTGGGTAAAAATGCAATTAGAAATCTTGGGCATTTCTTACAGATGAAAAGCTGCAAGCTTCTTGCTATTCTATTGCTATTTTCACGACAGATTTTCAGACGAACTAAATTCTTTAGTTCCACCAGTCCAGGCCTTCACAGCTAGAACCCACCATTTCAAAATTTTGTTGGTTCTGTTTAGGACTACTTATCATGAATTGATCAGTTCATTTATGATATTAAGGAGGGTATCTGACTCTTGTCACAACACTTTCTCTAATGATGTGGGGTGATGAGTTAAATGTTAACACGAGATTTAGAATTTAATTCCCCCTTAACTATGATTTACTTAACACGTTATTCAATCTAACATTTTATTAGTTACTCTTGGGACAGATGAAGTATTGTTTTGAGGAAATGATATCTTTTTAAAAAAATAGGATCAAATCAGAAGACCTATAAATTTACACTGAGTTGGGTAAAATGAAATTAGAAATCTTAGATATTTCTCAAAGATGAAAAGCTGCAAGCTTCTTGCTATTCTATTGCTATTTTCATGACAGATTTTCAGACGAACTGAATTCTTTAGTTGCACCAGTATCATTGCATTTAAATTTTTGAAGATCAAAGTTGGCTGGAAAGCAATAAGCCGGAAGAGAGTTCCACAGGCGAGAAGTGCTATAGAAGAAACTATTAGCATAGAACTTACAATTACCTCTATGCATTTCAAATATACATGATGAGACTTTGCCACCACTCTAATACTGCACTTTAATTCTCTAAGTCAAGGTACCATCAGAACAATAACCATGAAAATATTTATAGAAAAGGCATAGAGAAGCTACATTTTGGGAATGTGACTGATGCCAGGTCAGGTATTATTATTATATGTTTTGCTATTTGTATACAGTTATAATTCATTCTATATTTCAGATGTTGTGTACTTCAGGTATCTATCTTCATTCTCCTAACTTGTAATTTCAAACTGAATATTTTACTCATTGCAAGCAGTACACGTGAACATTTCACGGTTTTGCTATTTGAATGTTCTGATGAATCCTAATTCTGAATTGGCTGATTGGATAAGCACCTTGCGTGATCCACAATCATAAAATACCCTTGGAAATTCCCTTATTGTATCCATAAATATTTGAGCTTAACAAATTTAACATGATATTAAAATAACAATCAGAATTTAGAATGCAGGGATACTTCGATGTCGTGTAATTGTTATCAAGCTGGTCTCATCATATAAATTACAACTGAGTAGTGAGTTCGATCCTCACTGAGTGCTCCACATATTCGGCCTTGTGCCATATCTAAGCTACACTTAAAAAATCATTGGGCACCTTGATGCGATGTAATGTTTAGCAAGCTTGACCCGCTAGATAAATTACGATTGATTAGTGAGTTTGATCCTCACTGAGTGCTCCACACATTCAGCCTTGTGCCACATCTAAGCTACGCTTAGAAAAGAACTGTAAGTATGAATGCAGATCATTATTTAAAGAAGTAAGAGGGTACAAATGACAAAATACAAACTTTAGGATGAAGACTTTGGAGTATAGTGTTCACCATTTCCTTGATTATCAGATCTTCCAAACTGTGTGGCTGCTTCGGCAAAAGCTTTCATTATAATCAAATCCTTTGTATGGAATTGAAACAATTTAATCGTAAATTGAACTTTCAGCCATATTTTTAATCAACCGGAGTGTCCACTATATACATCATTATGGGTAGCAAGCTTGTCTCGCCAAAACAGTTACAACGTAATAATGAGTTCGATCCTCACTAAGTGCCCCATACTTTCGGCCTTGTGCCACACCTAAACTATGCTTCTTTCTTTCTTTTTATGTGCCATGTCCTTTCAGACGACGTTCTGTCAACCACTTGCTTAAGCCCACAAGGTATGTCATGCGATGTTTTTCCCTAGTCTCTCTTTCCCTCTATTCGACCCGTGAGTATCAGATTCTCCAGGCCCTCCTTCCTCATTATGTGTCTCAGAAACTTCAGCTGATTCTTCCTGATGTTAAGTATAAGCCTTCTCCTTATTTGCATCCTCTCCAAGACCTCATCGTTGCTCACACACTCGGTCCATGATATCCTTAGCATCCTTCTGTAGAACCACATGTCCGTCGCCTAGAGTCTCTTCATCTTTGAGGAAATCGTCCAACATTCGCCGCCGTAAAGAAGAATAGATGTCACGTAACAGTTCAGTACTCTTTTCTTTGTTATCAAAGAAATCCTCCTGTCTCGCAATACTCTGCCCAGCTTTTGGAACGTGTCTTTGGCCATCCCAACACGTCTACGGATCTCAGTGTCGCATTTACCGTCCTCTGTCAAAATACTTCCCAGATATTTAAACTTTCGTGTCTGCTTGATTCTAGTGTTCCCGACCTGCAAATCGCATTTCGGGCTCATCCTCTTACTGATGACAATGCACTCCGTGTTCTTGTAGCTTATGCTGAGTCGCTTCTTCATACTCTCCGTCGCTACCTTCGGTAGAAAATCAATATACACCATTATGTGTCCTTTTCTTTTTTTCTTTTTTCTTTTTTTCCCTTTTTCTTAATGAAATTAATAACAACCGGCCTAATCTAAAAAATCATACTAAAGAAAGATTGTGCCACCAACAAGAATCGACCTGTAACCCCTTTCACATCAGGAATGCTGTTTCTGTAGACAAAATGTGCCTTTACCAATTCGGCTACAGAGGCAGCATTGGTATAGGTTTGAAATGCCTATTTAAGGAATTAACTTTTTTTCGTTGGAATTTCTGCGTGTCTAAATTTACTACAGTTTAAGATAATAAAAATGAGTGACAGCGACAGTGTGTGCCCACTAAAATGACATAAGAAAAATAATCTCTATGTATAAAAGGCAGGATGTATGTGTGTGTGTGTGTGTGTGTGTGTGTGTGTGTGTGTGTGTGTGTGTGTGTGTGTGTGTGTAACGAATGCACGGCCGCAATTTTTGACGGATTTGCACCAAAGTTAACATGCACATGCTCCACGTTAGTGAAAACCGACTTTGCATTTCCCAACTCCCATCGATAGTGGAAAT
Source organism: Acanthosepion esculentum (assembly GCA_964036315.1). Lineage (NCBI taxonomy): Eukaryota > Metazoa > Mollusca > Cephalopoda > Sepiida > Sepiidae > Acanthosepion > Acanthosepion esculentum. The sequence goes on along the minus strand of OZ038482.1, from coordinate 114,845,326 downwards.
AATCGATTTTTCATGCTTCTACGGGAGTTTTCATGTAGTTTGTGGCCATTTTCTACTGGCCAGAGTGAGAGCCTATAGCTGGCTGCCACGAATAGGCCGGAAGATTCTATTGGCCAGCGTGAGAGCCAACAGCTGACTGACACGAATGTTAACTAGCATGCTAGCTGACAAAAAAATCGATAGCTGCATTCATCACAAGTGGGAAAAATTTAAATCTGCATGGCACTTTATTCCAATTGGCTCATTCGCTTGCTTAAACTCAACGTTAATTCTGATTCCGCAGAACTGCGTTTGGTGTGAAAAAATATTTGTTGTTAACATTCTTTTTTCATTCGGTTTTTCCAGTTACGAGTCCTTTTTTAAAACTGATCGTTTTGTGTTCATTTTGTTTAGTTCTTTTTTCGTAACAGATTTAATGTTTAGTATAGAGCTTAGAAAAAATTCGCAGTGTGAGATAGGCAAGAAGTAAGGCATGTAGCAACATCAGCACGGCAAAAGGCACTCCTTTAAAGGCAAGTAAGGGCAAAACTATTTTAAGTCAAGTAATAGCGATTGCTGTATGAGTCGTACGATTTTTGAATCAGGCCCGGGCAACGCCGGGCCATGCTGCTAGTTATATGTATATTTATGAGAGCAGATATGTGTGCCAAAACATTCATATATAATTGAAAATCTTAAGTATTTTACATTTTCGAAGATGTCGGGAAACATTTTTCAATCTGCACCTCTTGACTTATTATTTATGCAAGGCGTTTGTGTTCTTGATGTTAAGCAGATTTTCCTTTATATATATATATATATATATATATATATATATATATATATATATATATATATATATATATATATATATATATATATATATATATTAATCCACCCTTTTTAATGCTGATATATAACATAAATTAATACACCCGTTATGCAGGCTTTAATATCATGCTCTCTTAACATTTAATTATGCATTATGCACTTTATTAACTTTTTAATGAATGCGGTCTAAATGAATGATCTCTTTATGAAATATATATATATATATATATATATATATATATATATATATATATATATATATATATATATATATATATATATATTAAGATAAGATCAAAACGAATAGAGTACAATTTCAACATTCGTGACATTGAATTTAAAAAAGGGTTCAATACAAAGTAGAGCAAAATACGGATTACCAAATTTTATCATTGTATATATATAATACCGAGGCCCGTTGGGACAGTTGGTATGACGTTTGCTTGATGACCAAACTGTCAGGGTTTCAATACTCGGTAGTGGATGCGCGCTGCTGATGAGTCCCAAATATAGGACGAAACGTCCGTCCAGTGCTTTCTGCATTTTGTTGAGGTTACAGACTCGATGAATTACATAATTATCAAATCCTCCTGATATTTTCTATCATTTAATATTTATTTATATTTTCATATATATATATATATATATATATATATATATCTTTGATAACATTCCGTAGAAGAATCGGCAATATTATTGGTTCTGATCTGACCTCTCGGCTTCAGTTACTTTCACATCGCTGCAATTGCTTCTTTGTTCCTTTTTAATAAATATTGTCATGGTAATTCATCGATTGAGCTCTTCGCCATGACACGATATTTTGAATTTAAGCGCAGTACTAGACTGCCGCCTACATCTCGTTAGCTTACAGTTGAGTTACCGAGATGTAACAGTTTCTTTTCTCGCACTTCTCGCTTGTGGAACTCCCTTCTGGCTCCATGCTTTCCAGCCAATTTTGATCTTCAAAAATTTATTTGCAATTTCAATCGCCATCTACTATACTTCTAATTACGCTTCTTTTTTCTTTTTTTACTCGCTCCTTAGTAATATTTCTGTTTTCTAATTCTTCGGCACCCATTAACCTCTTGTGTCTTAGTGGCTTTACTACCTTTCTTAGCGTAATCACGCTTAATATATACACAAAATTTTTCATTCTCCAAATGATCGTCTCTGATGTTATTGTTTGGAGGTCTCATCATTCCTTTTCTTTTTATCTTCTCTTTTTATCTTTCTATCTCCCTCACTTTCGCTCTCTTTATTTTTTTGCCAACGCCAGGCAGATGTAAGCCACCTGTTTTGCAACCATCAAGGCCTTTTTTTTATACAGAATCATTAAATGTTTATTTATTTATTTTATTATAGCCTTGGTTTTGTTTTCTTTCATTCACTTCTTTATTTTGTTGGTTGTTTTTTTTTTCTTTTTTTAAAAATTTATTTCAGGGTTTACAAAAATCTCTCATTTCGCAAATTGTGACACTGAACTGACAAGTCGCATTCCCAGCTGTGAATATAAAAGGATATGAAAAAGAGAATTCCTGTTGTTCCAGGCAAAACCATTTTTTTACTCTCTTTCCCGTTCATTAAATCAACCAAAGCAAGGAAATACAAAAATCAGCGAAATTTCACTTCATTCATATCTCAGTCGAATCGAATTCCTCTTAAATTTGTTTTCATTATCAAAATCTGGCAACCAAAGATGAAACACACACACACACACACACACACACACACACACACACACACACACACACACATATATATATATATATATATATATATATATATATATATATATATATATATATAATCAGTTTTCCCTGACGATCCGCGTAGGTGAAACCTTCGTAGGTTTGTCCGGCTCTTTCGGTTGACTTACTTACTTTGCTCAAATTAGCGTAACTAGAACTTTGCTTAGTTATTTTACTTTACTGGTATCGGAAGTTTTTTTCTTTGAACTCTGAACTTAGATTCTAGACGATTATTTTCGCCGGAAGTATATGTTCTTAGTTCTTTCTTTTTTTATCCTTTTTTCTCCCTTTGGTATTGGCTTGTTCATTTACAAGCCACAACACCTAAGGTTTTGCCGGACGACTTATATTTATTAGATTCTTATTATTATTATCATATATATATATATATATATATATATATATATATATATATATATATATATATATATATATATATATATACTAGCTGCATGGCCCGGCGTTGCCCGTGCTCGATTGAAAAATCGTACGACTCATACAGCAATCGCTATCACTTGACTTAAAATATTTTTGCCCTTCCTTGCCTTTAAAGGAGTGCCCTTTGCCGTGCTGATGTTGCTACATGCCTTACTTCTTGCCTATCTCACACTGCGATTTTTTTCTAAGCTCTATACTAAACATTAAATCTGTTACGAAAAAAGAACTAAACAAAATGAACACAAAACGATCAGCTTTAAAAAAGGACTCGTAACTGGAAAAACCGAATGAAAAAAGAATGTTAACAACAAATACTTTTTCACACCCAACCCAGTTCTGCGGAATCAGAATCAACGTTGAGTTTAAACAAGCGAATGAGCCAACTGGTGTAAAGTGCCATGCAGATTTAATTTTTTCCCACTTGTGACGAATACAGCTATCATTTTTTTTTGCATGCTAGCGTGCTAGTTAACATTCGTGTCAGTCAGCTGTTGGCTCTCACGCTGGCCAATAGAATCTTCCTGCCTATTCGTGGCAGCCAGCCATCGGATCTCCCTCTGGCCAGTAGAAAATGGCCGCAAACTACATGAAAACTACCGAAGAAGTATGAAAAAATCGATTATTTCCACTATCGATGGGAGTTTTGAAATGCAAATAGCCTTTCCGCTAACTTGGAGCATGGGCATGTAAATTTTGGTGCAAATCCGTCGAAAATTGCGGCCGTGCATTCGTTACACACACACACACACACACACACACACACACACACACACACACACACACACACACATCCTGCCTTTTATAGATATAGATATATGTATATATATAAAAGTGAACATTGAAGTCAACACTTAGAGATGACAGTCTGTTTCATGCTAGACGCAATCGTCATGCCACCTTAAGACTATATTTTTTCATATATATATATATATATATATATATATATATATATATATATATATATATATATATATATATATATGTATATATATATATAATTAGGTATCTGGTTAGCAATCTCTCTTTTATTAAATACGACTGACAAGGTACTGCTTTTAATTTATTTAATTTTTCATTTGTTCTTATGATTTTACTGGACGTAAATTGTGTAGGAATTGTCCGAATGCGACACACACGCGCGCGCACACACACGCACACACACACACGCATATATATATATATATATATATATATATATATATATATATATATATATATATATATATATATATATATATATATATATCCGAGTATAGGATTGGTGTATACGGAATAAATTCCAATAACCAACAAATACTATTCTTAAAAGAGTGGTCAATACAGAGTAGAGCAAATATAATTATTTATTCGAAAATTATAACATAAATATGTTATAAAATCACTATAAAAATAGCCATTTTGTTTCAACACTTCTGGTGTCTTATCAAGTGAAACACCATCACTTGATAAGACACCACAAGTGTTGAAACAAAATGGACATTTTTGTAGTGATTTTATAATATATTTATGTTATAATTTTCGAATATATAATTATATATATATATATATATATATATACATGTGTGTGTATGTATATATATATATATATATATATATATATATATATATATATATATAGATAGATAGATAGATAGATAGATAGATAGATAGATATGATAAAAAATATAAGTGAAAGCTTAAATTATAAAATAGACTGAGGGCTCAATGCAGTCATCAGAGCTTGAACACAGGGGCGGTGCAAACCTTTCGTGTCTCCCTCAATCTATGATACCTCACCAGTATCTGATATTAGGCCCCCTACGATACTACATCTCAATTGTCATAAGGAAGCCTTCATATAAAATACGAATTTTATTGTAATCTAATTATGTACAATAATGGATTATATACAATATAAGTAAACAATTAAGCTAGAAAAATTGAAAATAAATACAATGTATCTAAATACAAATTAGAGACATGTCATAATAGATCATTCCATCTTTGGCAAATCAACAATATTTTGCGGCAATTTTTAACATTGACTTGAACTTTTTCTTATTAAAATGTTGAATAATTTCAACACATCCAAAGTCATGTGATAAAAATTAGTGAATTTTATATAGTGTTTCTTTGAGACTTAGCATGATCAAAACAAATCCAAGGGTTTGAACAAAAAAGAACCTATAATTTAATAAGAGAATGCTTAATTTGTAATGTGTATAAAGGTAGGTATGAATAAGCAAATATTGATAAGATAGCGAGAGTCAAAATGCTCGGGGATTTCAATCAAGCTCCGTCTCCCCCCGGTTGTATTGATGAGGGGGTAGTACGCACTGCCCTTGTTTAAATACATCATAATACTATTAAGATCTGTCTATATTTCTGAGATGAGGTATTATGTACATTATTTACATTATTCGGACTATACACAGATGTCCTCAAGGACACATGTCACAGTGGATAAAAGCGTTAATTAGATCCAGTGACAGGACCCAAATAGTGTGAGTTCAATACCCGGTTAAGGCAGTGGAGAACATTCAGAGGCAAATTAACAGGAAATAACTGATAACTGACATCCATTAAACATGTCACGTGGAACTAGAACAGTCTACCCCAGTGAGCGAAATAAAGGGTTCAGGTCGACATTCAACTAACTGAAGAAGGCCGGAGCGTACAACGGCCGAAACGTTGTAATAAATCTAGCGACAAAGATGAGGACAATAGTCCGAATAATGTAAATAATATACTATTAAGATAGTAATAAAAATTCGCTGTTCAATGTAGTATCTGTGTACTCTATCTAGGATCAAAATGTTGTCTTCTTTTATATCCTCAGACTGTTGTGACATTCCAGTATGGACATCTATCAGACAAATGGATGGCAGAACAGCAAATGGAAGGGGTAATAAAAAAGAGAAAAAACACTACTAAAGCGAGTCCTTGTTTGAGAAGAATTATTTTCCACATTCCAACCTCTCTATCTCTCTCTATCTCTCTCACACACACACAGGTGGGATGTGGCGAGTCTCTCTCTGCTCTATCGCTACTACCGTGAAAGTGCTCAGACGAACTGCATCTTCTGGATCCACCAGGTCTGACCTTCACGGCAAGGACCCACTATACCACTTACATAGTAGCTGATATAATGGAATATGCGTACACCTGTGTTCCCCCTCACTGGAATACGATTGGCTGATGCCAATCATAAATACAGACTGACGGATAGACCAAGCGAGAAGAGGAGTGACGACGCCCATTGGACTACGCCAGTGGCTATCCTATTGGTCTACCCCTATTGCCTAAGCATATTACCTGCAACTACGACGAGTACCAGTCGATTACTGCTACAGTGTACTACTTGGTTACAGTAGCCAAAAGCACTTAGCTACTTCGATCAAATATATCCCTTTCCGGGACATATCAGTAGCAAACCACTCACATTCCCTCCGTATCCCATTGTCAAGAGGTAAGTTCCACTCAGCTTCTTCCCGTGAACCACTGCCCTACGGGACAGACTCCCAAGAGGATATGTCCCCGACCACTACAATCTTAACCTGTTCAAGTCTAGAGCCAACCATTATATTCCTTTCCTACTACCCCTTAATGCAACCGTCTACATCAAGTGGCTCCAGGGCCTTGTACAGGTGAATCTTACTGTAATAAAAAAGAATATAAAGTATTTGAGAGCTATAATGGCCAAGGTCAAAGGATACGACATAAAAGAAGACATATTTTTAGAAGTTTGTTTTTATTTCTACTTTATTTAACAGAACTAACTGCTCCAGTAAGCATAGTTAAAGAAATGTGACTGGGTACTTTTTTTATTCGTTACCGTGCTGTTCAAATGGTGACATTCAATCAATGAAAATAAAGTAATGAAATATCAACAAAAATAAGTTAAAAAAATCTTTGCTGTAATCCATTGAAAAATCGAATAGTCTACAATAGAGACAGCTATGCTCAACACCAGAAATTGTTACAAAAACAAAAAAAAGTTAGCCTAAAATCTCGTGTCATGTTCTTAGTCTCGTTAGATCGAGACTTTCATATGGCACCATAATTGTTCAGAAAAATCGAAACTGTCAAATGCATAAAACCGTTTTCTCAGACCAGTGGTTAGAATGTAAATGTAGACTGTATCCTTTGGCGCTACAGAATCACAAAGAACTAGGCCAACAGAACTGTACTAATAGAAGTCACATCATCTAAGGACATTCAGCAGTAGCAACAACTGAAATGACTAGCACATGTAAAATGAAGAGAAAATGTTGACATAATCAAGATGTTGACGTTCCACACTACTTCAAGTAAAAGATTAGGAAGGAAACCTGCATCAACAATTTAAAGAGAAATAATAGTTACTTTAGTTGGTTTATTTATCGCCTATAGAAGCTTTTACAATCTTAAACCTAGTAAAATAAATGAAAGAAGTTTCGAGTTTGTTCTGATTTTTTCCTTCAGGTCGAGGGTTCTTTTTAGCTGATGAATTTCCTAGTCTCCATTCAAATTCATAAACTTTTTCAGTTCCACATTTCTCATATCTCAGTTTCAGTTAATTTCCTTTAGTACCACAACTCTCCAGTTTTTTGTTCACCTTTGCTGTGGCCAGGTATTGAACTCATAACTCTTTGGGTCAAGTCAGTTTTTTAATTATTTCAACCAACGCTTTTTATCCACTGGGCAATGTGTTCTTATGGCATGGCACGGGGAACTAAAACAATCAACCTCCCATTCCCCGTGGACTAAATAAAGGGTTCGTTCTGAAATTCTAACGTATATCACCTGAATAAGTCCAGAGAGGACAACGGCCGAAACGTTGTGAATATGACAATAGAGATGAGGATAACAGTTCGAGCAATGTAAATAGTGTAAATAGTTAAAACGCCTCATCTCAGAAATAAAGACAGATGTTCCATACCTTTCCAGGTTTCTTTATTTTTATCACAGTATTTCAGCCTCTTTAGCAAAGTTTTTGTCTTTTGTCTTTATTTTTCATAATTTTTTATAATTTAACTGTTTTCTAGTACCCATTATATTTTACAGCTACATTATATTTTCGTTTGTGTTAATGGGATTTGTATTTTTTAATAAAACCTTTCAGCCATTTTACACCAGGGGTAAGTGCAAAATTGTCCAAACCGTGTAGCATCATAATTATCCATCACACAAAATGTTTAATATCTAAATAAAACACTAAACAAATTGAATTTTACTTTCCAGGTTTTCAGATTAAAGCGTTGGTTCATTAACCTGGTGAAATCACCTCTAGGATTAAAGCGTCGGTTCATTAATCTGGTGAAATCACCTCGTGGATTAAAGCATTGGTTCATTAATCTGGTGAAATCACCTCTTGGATTACAGCGTCGGTTCATTAATCTAGTGAAATCACCTCGTGGATTAAAACGTTGGTTCATTAACCTGGTGAAATCACCACTTGGATTAAAGCTTTGGTTCATTAATCTTCTGAAATCACTTTAATGAGGTGAAATCACCTTGTGGATTAAAGCGTTGGTTCATTAATCTGGTGAAATCACCTCGTAGAAAAAAGAATTGGTTCATTAACCTGGGGAACTCACCTCTAGGATTACAGCGTTGGTTCATTAATCAAGTGATATCATCTCGTGGATTAAAGCGTTGGTTCATTAATATGGTGATATCACTTTGTGGATGAAAGAGTTGGTTCATTAATCTAGTGATGTCATCTTGTGGATTAAAGCATTGGTTCATTAATCTAGTGAAATCACCACGTGGATTAAAGCGTTGGTTCATTAATATAGTGATGTCATCTCGTGGATTAAAGCGTTGGTTCATTAATATGGTGATATCACTTTGTGGATGAAAGAGTTGGTTCATTAATCTAGTGAAATCACCACGTGGATTAAAGCGTTGGTTCATTAATATAGTGATGTCATCTTGTGGATTAAAGCTGTGGTTCATTAATCTGGTGAAATCACAACGTTGATTAAAGCGTTTGTTCATTAATCTAGTGAAATCACCTCGTGGATTAACACCGTTGGTTCATTAATCTAGTGAAATCATCTCATGGATTGAAGCTTTGGTTCATTAATCTGGTGAAATCACCTCGTAGATTAAAGCGTTGTTTCATTAATCTAGTGTAATCACCTCGGGGATTAAAGCGTTGGTTCATTAATCTGGTGATATCACCTTGTGGATTAAAGCGTTGGTTCATTAATCTGGTGAAATCACAACGTGGATTAAAGCGTCAGTTCATTAATCTAGTGTAATCACCTCGTGGATTAAAGCGTGGGTTCATTTACCTGGTGAAACCACCTCGTGGATTAAAGCGTTGGTTCATTAATCTAGTGAAATCACCTCGTGGATTAAATCGTGGGTTCATTAACCTGGTGAAATCACCTCGGAGATTAAAGCATTGGTTCATTAATCCAGATTAATCACCTCGTGGATTAAAGCGTTGGTTCATTAATCTGGTGAAACCACCTCGTGGATTAAAGCGTTGGTTCATTAATCTAGTGAAATCACCTCGTGGATTAACGCGTTGGTTCATTAATCTGGTGATATCACCTTGTGGATTAAAGCGTTGATTCATTAATCTGGTGAAATCACCTCGTGGTTTAAAGCGTTGGTTCATTAACTTGATGAAATCACAACGTGGATTAAAGCGTCAGTTATTAATCTAGTGTAATCACCTCGTGGTCTCAAGCGTTTTTCATTAATCCAGTTTAATCACCTCGTGGATTAAAGCGTTGGTTCATTAATCTGGTGAAACCACCTCGTGGATTAAAGCGTTGGTTCAATAATCTAGTGAAATCACCTCGTGGATTAAATCGATGGTTCATTAATCTGGTGATATCACCTTGTGGATTAAAGCGGTGGGTCATTAACCTGGTGAAATCACCTCGTGGATTAAAGCGCTGGTTCATTAACCTGGTGAAATCACCTCGGGGATTAAAGCGTTGGTTCATTAACCTGATGAAATCACCTCTTGGATTAAAGCGTTGGTTCATTAATCTAGTGAAATCACCTCGTGGATGAAAGCGTTGGTTCATTAACCTGGTGAAATCCCATCGTGGATTGAAACGTTGGTTCATTAATCTAGTGACATCACCTCGTGGATTAAAGCTTTGGTTCATTAATCCAATTTGAATCACCTCGTGGATTAAAGCGTTGGTTCATTAATCTGGTGATATCATCTCGTGGATTGTTCCATTAATCTGATGAATTCACAATATGGATTAAAGCGTTGGTTCAACAATCTGGTGAAATCACCTCGTGCATTAAAGTCTTGGTTCATTAATCTAGTGTGATAACCTCGTGGATTAAAGCTTTGTTTCATTAATCTAGTGAAACCACCTCATGTATTGTAGCGTTGGTTCATTAATCTGGTGATATCACCTTGTGGATTAAAGCGTTGGTTCATTAATCTGGTGATATCACCTTGTGGGTTAATGCTTTGGTTCATTAATCTAGTTTAATCACCTAGTGGAATAAAACGTTGATTCAATAATCTAGTGATATCATCTCGTGGATTTAAGCTTTGGTTCATTAATCTAGTGAAATCATATCATGGATTGCAGCGTTGGTTCATTATTCTGGTGATATCACCTTGTGGATTGAAACGTTGGTTCATTAATCTTGCGAAATCATCTCGTGGATTAAAGCATTGGTTCATTAATCTCGTGAGATCACCTCGTGGATTAAAGCGTTGGTTCATTAATCTAGTGTAATTATCTCGTGGATTAAACCGTTGGTTCATTATTCTGATGATATCAGCGTGCGGATTGAAGCGTTGGTTCATTAATCTGGTGATATCATCTCGTGGATTAAAGCATTGGTTCATTAATCTGGGGAAATCACCTCGTGGATTAAAGCGTTGGTTCATTAATCTAGTGTAATCACCACGTCGATTAAATCTTTGGTCCATTTATCTAGTGAAATCACATCGTGGATTAAAGCGTTGCTTCATTAATCTGGTGAAATCACAACGTGGATTAAAGCGTCAGTGCATTAATCTAGTGTCATCACTTCGTGGATTCAAGCGTTTTTTCATTAATCCAGTTTAATCACCTCGTGGATTAAAGCGTTGGTTCATTAATCTGGTGCAACCACCTCGTGGATTAAATCTTTGATTCATTAATCTAGTGAAATCACCTCGTGGATTAAATCGTTGGTTCATTAATCTGGTGATATAACCTTGTGGATTAAAGCTTTGGTTCATTAATCTGGTGATATCACCTGGTGGATTAAAGCGTTGGTTCATTAATCTGGTGAAACCACCTCGTGGATTAAATCTTTGGTTCATTTATCTCGTGAAATCACAACGTGGATTAAAGCGTCAGTTCGTTAATCCAGTGTAATAACCTCGTGGATTAAATCGTTGGTTCATTAACCTGGTGAAATCACCTCGTGGATTAAAGCGTTGGTTCATTAACCTAGTGAAATCACCTCTTGAATTAAAGCGTTGGTTCATTAATCTAGTGACATCACCTCGTGGAATAAAGCGTTGCTTCATTAACCTGGTGAAATCACCTCGTGGATGAAAACGTTGGTTCATTATCCTGTTGAAATCACCTCTTGAATTAAAGCGTTGGTTCATTAATCTGGTGATATCATCTCGTGGAATAAAGCGTTGCTTCATTAATCTGGTGAAATCACAATATAGATTAAAGCGTTGCTTCATTAATCTGGTGATATCACCTTGTGGATTAAAGCGTTGGTTCATTAATCTGGTGATATCACCTTGTAGATTTATACTTTGGTACATTAATCTAGTTTAATCACCTAGTGGAATAAAACGTTGATTCAATAATCTAGTGATATCATCTCGTGGAATAAAGCTTTAGTTCATTAATCTAGTGAAATCATCTCATGGATTGCAGCGTTGGTTCATTATTCTGGTGATATCACCTTGTGGATTGAAGAGTTGGTTCATTAATCTTGCGATATCATCTCGTGGATTAAAGCATTGGTTCATTAATCTCGTGAGATCACTTCGTGGATTAAAGCGTTGGTTCATTAATCTAGTGGAATTATCTCGTGGATTAAACCGTTGGTTCATTAATCTGATGATATCAGCGTGCGGATTGAAGCGTTGGTTCATTAATCTGGTGATATCATCTCGTGGATTAAAGCATTGGTTCATTAATCTGGTGAAATCACCTCGTGGATTAAAGCTTGGTTCATTAATCCAGTGTAATCACCTCGGGGATTAAATCTTTGGTTCATTTATCTAGTGAAATAACATCGTGGATTAAAGCGTTGGTTCATTAATCTGGTGATATCACCTTGTGGATTAAAGCGTTGATTCATTAATCTGGTGATATCACCTCGTGGATTAAAGCGTTGCTTCATTAATCTGGTGAAATCACAACGTGGATTAAAGCGTCAGTTCATTAATCTAGTGTAATCACCTCCTGGACTCAAGCGTTGTTTCATTAATCCAGTTTAATCACCTCGTGGATTAAAGCGTTTGTTCATTAATCTGGTGAAACCACCTCGTGGATTAAAGCGTTGGTTCATTAATCAAGTGAAATCACCTCGTGGATTAAATCGTTGGTTCATTAATCTGGTGATATCACCTTGTGGATTAAAGCGTTGGTTCATTAATCTGGTGATATCACCTTGTGGATTAAAGCTTTGTTTCATGAATCTGGTGATATCACCTGGTGGATTAAAGCGTTGGTTCATTAATCTGGTGAAAACATTTCGTGGATTAAATCTTTGGTTCATTAATCTGGTGATATCCCCTTGTTGATTAAAGCGTTGGTTCATTAATCTGGAGATATCACCTTGTGGATTAAAGCTTTGTTTCGTGAATCTGGTGATATCACCTGGTGGATTAAAGCGTTGGTTCATTAATCTGGTGAAACCACCTCGTGGATTAAAGCGTTGGTTCATTAATCTAGTGAAATCACCTCGTGGATTAAAGCTTTGGTTCATTAATCTGGTGATATCACCTTGTGGATTAAAGCGTTGGTTCATTAATCTGGAGATATCACCTTGTGGATTAAAGCTTTGTTTCATGAATCTGGTGATATCACCTGGTGGATTAAAGCGTTGGTTCATTAATCTGGTGAAACCACCTCGTGGATTAAATCTTTGGTTCATTTATCTCGTGAAATCACAACGTGGAATAAAGCGTCAGTTCATTAATCTAGTGCAATCACCTCGTGAATTAAAGCGTTGGTTCATTAATCCAGTGTAATCAAACCGTGGATTAAATCGTTGGTTCATTAACCTGGTGAAATCACCTCGTGGATTAAAGCGTTGCTTCATTAATCTAGTGAAATCACCTCGTGGATTAAATCGTTGGTTCATTAATCTGGTGATATCACCTTGTGGATTAAAGCTTTGGTTCATTAATCTGGAGATATCACCTTGTGGATAAAAGCTTTGTTTCATGAATCTGGTGATATCACCTGGTGGATTAAAGCGTTGGTTCATTAATCTGGTGAAACCACCTCGTGGATTAAATCTTTGGTTCATTTATCTCGTGAAATCACAACGTGGATTAAAGCGTCAGTTTATTTATCTAGTGCAATCACCTCATGAATTAAAGCGTGTGTTCATTAATCCAGTGTAATCAAACCGTGGATTAAATCGTTGGTTCATTAACCTGGTTAAATCACCTCGTGGATTACAGCGTTGATTTATTAATCTGGTGATATCACCTCGTGGATTAAAGCGTTGCTTCATTAATCTGGTGAAATCACAACGTGGATTAAAGCGTCAGTTCATTAATCTAGTGTAATCACCTCGTGGACACCAGCGTTGTTTCATTAATCCAGTTTAATCACCTCGTGGATTAAAGCGTTGGTTCATTAATCTGGTGAAACCACCTCGTTGATTAAATCGTTGGTTCATTAATGTGGTGATATCACCTTGTGGATTAAAGCTTTGTTTCATGAATCTGGTAATATCACCTGGTGGATTAAAGCGTTGGTTCATTAATCTGGTGAAACCACGTCGTGGATTAAATCTTTGGTTCATTAATCTAGTGAAATCACCTCGTGGATTAAATCCTTGGTTCATTAATCTGGTGACATCACCTTGTGGATTAAAGCGTTGGTTCATTAATCTGGTGATATCACCTTGTGGATTAAAGCTTTGTTTCATGACTCTGGTGATATCACCTGGTGGATTAAAGCGTTGGTTCATTAATCTGCTGATATCACCTGGTGGATTAAAGCGTTGGTTCATTAATCTGGTGAAACCACCTCGTGGATTAAATCTTTGGTTCATTAATCTAGTGCAATCACCTCGTGAATTAAAGCGTGTGATCATTAATCCAGTTTAATCACCCCGTGGATTAAATCGTGGGTTCATTAACCTGGTGAAATCACCTCGGAGATTAAAGCATTGGTTCATTAACCTGGTGAAATCACATCTTGAATTAAAGCGTTGGTTCATTAATCTAGTGACATCACCTTGTGGAATAAAGCGTTGCTTCATTAATCTGGTGAAATCACAATATGGATTAAAGCGTTGGTTCATCAATCTGGTGAAATCACCTGGTGCATTAAAGTGTTGGTTCATTAATCTAGTTTGATAACCTCGTGGATTAAAGCTTTGTTTCATTAATCTAGTGAAACCACCTCATGTATTGAAGCGTTGGTTCATTAATCTGGTGATATCACCTTGTAGATTTATACTTTGGTTCATTAATCTAGTTTAATCACCTAGTGGAATAAAACGTTGATTCAATAATCTAGTGATATCATCTCGTGGATTAAAGCTTTAGTTCATTAATCTAGTGAAATGATCTCATGGATTGCAGCGTTGGTTCATTATTCTGGTGATATCACCTTGTGGATTGAAGAGTTGGTTCATTAATCTTGCGATATCATCTCGTGGATTAAAGCATTGGTTCATTAATCTCGTGAGATCACCTCGTGGATTAAAGCGTTGGTTCATTAATCTAGTGTAATTATCTCGTGGATTAAACCGTTGGTTCATTAATCTGATGATATCAGCGTGCGGATTAAAGCGTTGGTTCATTAATCTGGTGATATCATCTCGTGGATTAAAGCATTGGTTCATTAATCTGGTGAAATCACCTCGTGGATTAAAGCGTTGGTTCATTAATCTAGTGCAATCACCTCGGGGATTAAATCTTTGGTTCATTTATCTAGTGAAATAACATCGTGGATTAAAGCGTTGGTTCATTAATCTGGTGATATCACCTTGTGGATTAAAGCGTTGATTCATTAATCTGGTGATATCACCTCGTGGATTAAAGCGTTGCTTCATTAATCTGGTGAAATCCCAACGTGGATTAAAGCGTCAGTTCATTAATCTAGTGTAATCACCTCCTGGACTCAAGCGTTGTTTCATTAATCCAGTTTAATCACCTCGTGGATTAAAGCGTTTGTTCATTAATCTGGTGAAACCACCTCGTGGATTAAAGCGTTGGTTCATTAATCTAGTGAAATCACCTCGTGGATTAAATCGTTGGTTCATTAATCTGGTGATATCACCTTGTGGATTAAAGCGTTGGTTCATTAATCTGGAGATATCACCTTGTGGATTAAAGCTTTGTTTCATGAATCTGGTGATATCACCTTGTGGATTAAGGCTTTGTTTCATGAATCTGGTGATATCTCCTGGTGGATTAAAGCGTTGGTTCATTAATCTGGTGAAACCACCTCGTGGATTAAATCTTTGGTTCATTTATCTCGTGAAATCACAACGTGGATTAAAGCGTCAGTTCATTAATCTAGTGCAATCACCTCGTGAATTAAAGCGTGTGTTCATTAATCCAGTGTAATCAAACCGTGGATTAAATCGTTGGTTCATTAACCTGGTGAAATCACCTCCTGGATTAAAGCGTTGCTTCATTAATCTAGTGAAATCACCTCGTGGATTAAATCGTTGGTTCATTAATCTGGTGATATCACCTTGTGGATTAAAGCGTTGGTTCATTAATCTGGTGAAACCACCTCGTGGATTAAATCTTTGGTTCATTTATCTCGTGAAATCACAACGTGGATTAAAGCGTCAGTTCATTAATCCAGTTTAATCACCTCGTGGATTAATGCGTTGGTTCATTAATCTCGTGAAACCACCTAGTGGATTAAATCTTTGGTTCATTAATCTAGTGAAATCACGTCGTGGATTAAATCGTTGTTTCATTAATCTGGTGATATCACCTTGTGGATTAAAGCGTTGCTTCATTAATCTGGTGAAATCTCAACGTGGATTAAAGCGTTGGTTCATTAATCTGGTGATATCATTTTGTGGATTAAAGCGTTGATTCATTAATCTTGTGATATCACCTTGTGGATTAAAGCTTTGCTTCATTAATCTGGTGAAATCCCAACGTGGATTAAAGCGTTGGTTCATTAATCTGGTGATATCATCTCGTGGATTAAAGCGTTGGTTTATTAATATTAGATGATATATACATATATATATATATATATATATATATATATATAAATGTGTGTGTGTGTGTGTGTGTGTGTGTGTGTGTGTGTGTGTGTGTGTGTGTGTGTGTGCTCTGTCGTTGGTATTCTTGGCATTTGTTGGTAGAACCACATTTATATCGCTTCAAGTCTTTTCATTTGTAAGGAAATTGTTCTTTATTCACTCTTTTTATAGATCTCATATGACATTTTATCTCTGTTTCTAACGATATTTTTCATCTTAATACCAGTCCTGAGTAAGACGATATACTACATCCGCGTGCTGAGTATGACGATAAACTATATCCGACAGCAAGCCATCTGATCAGGAGGTTTTAAGAAGCGTGGAAACACCTCTTACTTTCTGGTGTTCCCCGATCCACCCTGACCCGTGGTGAGAGCAGCTGTTAGGTTCTCAGCTATGGGAAAATAATTAACTCCCATACTGGGGTCAATTTTGTAAAGGATTATTACCAACAATGTTTGAAGAAAAAATTATTTGCAGCAATACATTTTTGGAAAAAATATTACCAAAACACTTTATGCTAATAGCCGTACATTCTGTCTTC
This sequence comes from Acanthosepion esculentum, assembly GCA_964036315.1. Taxonomy (NCBI): domain Eukaryota; kingdom Metazoa; phylum Mollusca; class Cephalopoda; order Sepiida; family Sepiidae; genus Acanthosepion; species Acanthosepion esculentum. The sequence continues at coordinate 114,828,397 of OZ038482.1, read as the reverse complement.
TTGCAATTAATAGCATTTTCATCTTGCTTTCCATAAGTACCTTGTCTAAGAGTTCACTTTCTGACACTGCCATTGACTCAGTGTCATCTCAGTATCTTAAAGGTAAAAAGGAAGAAAACTTCTGAACAAAGAACAGGCAAAGAAAATCCGTTTTCTCATCTCAATCCGAATATACAGGTTGTCCATAATGTTCGCGTGCACTTTAAAAATTTATAACTTTATTTGTATTTGCGACAGAAATAATCTCTAAAAATGTTATCAAGTTTAATGTACCTAGTTTTAAGTGTAGCTAAAATAACTAATGTGATTCCAGGCATTACTGTAAATCAGTTGGCAAATGTTTTCCGTGAACTGCAAAATCGCATTACCCTTTGTATTGCTAATGATGGAGGACATGTGGAAACTTAAATAAAATTTCAATAAAACCTTTAAAAATATAGATTTACTTCTTTGTAATCCTTTTTACAAATTATTTCTATCGCAAATACAAATAAAGTTATAAATTTTTTAAAGTGCACACGAACTTTATGGACACCCTGTGTGTGTGTGTGTGTGTGTGTGTGTGTGTGTGTGTGTGTGTGTGTGTGTGGACTGCGATGGATAAATTATTGTTTAAATTGCGCAAAGATAAAAATAACACTGACATCTCATTTTAACAGATATATTTACCAAAATTACACAAAAATATCTTGAAATACTAAAGATAAAATGTATTCAATAAAATCGCCATTGGCTTAAACCACGGCCTCCAGACAACTGTGTCCCTTTCTTTCCGTTGTCTGTGGACGCACTACTTACATAGATTTCTGCACCTGACTCATTTTCATGTCCCCAATATATAGTTCACAACTTCCGTTGACTTTGATGCTGATAGCCGTACATTCTGCCTTCTTGCAGTTAATAGCCTTTTCACTTTGAATTCCATGAGTATCTGGACTAAGAGTTCACTTAGTTTATTTTCTGACACTACCATTGACTCTGTTTCATCTCAGTATCTTAAAGGCAAAAAGAAAAAAAACCCTCTGAACAAAGAACAGGCAAAGAAAAACAGTTTTCTCATCTAAATCCGGATATATAAAACCGTTGCAAAAAGACATCAAGTCCATGTTTCTTATAACTATCCTCTATTTTCTTCTGTTTTTAATCATTTCACCCCAAGTAAGGCAATAAAGCCACTATACCCCAAGGGGTTACTGCGCGTAAGAGATTATTAGAAAAAGAAAACATTACTAAAGAAAGGGAAGAATAAAATAATAGGAATTCAGTAGAGAAAATAATTATAGACGTGACATTTAGATTATTGAATATCAAATTTAATTGCAAAGTAATAAACCGGAAGAGTGTTCCACAAGCAAGAAGTGCGAGAGAAGAAACTGTTAGCATAGAACTTACGGTTACATCTAGCCATTTCAACTGTAAAATGATGAAATCTTGCCGCCAATCTAGCACTACGCTTAAATTCATAAAGCATAAGTACCATAGAGGAAGGGAAATGCACAAGTAAGTTATGTTACCGTAGTGAATCTGAGATGCCAGGTTATGACCAATAATAGTACAGATTCTTCTTTGAATTTCATCAAGAATATCTAAATACATAACAGAAGAACCAGACTAGATGTAACAGCAATATTCAATGTATGGACAAATGATAGATATATAGATGTGCAAGATGCCAAGTTAGGCCCGATAACATTGCAGATTCTTCTTTGATTTTATCAAGCATCACTAAATACATAGCAGAAGCACAGGACAATATATTCAACGCATGGACGAATAGTAGATTTACAAATATGTCAGATAAATTTTGGCGCGAAAAGTCTAGCACAACACAGTGAACCAACTTTCCTAGCAGAAGATCTAGCAATTGATTCAATATAATCTTTCAAATTCATATCAAACGTTAGCCCGAGAAAGCCACTCGCCCAGAGGTTAGCATCAGTCATGTTCTCTCAGACGATTAAAAGAGAGAAGTCTTGTTTTGGAGGTGGTAAAATTATCAAGTCACTCCTCGCCCCAGTTAACAACAGATCGTAGGTCATTTTTTAGATCAGCTGCCAATTTGACCTTATCGAAATGATCAGACTTACAATTACGACAGGAATAAAAAATATATGCTATTTCTACTAAATAAAAAAGAAATTAATAATGGAATTCTGTGGTTTAAATTATTTTTAAAACCTAAGATATATAAATATGTGTTGAAAATATAGATTAAAACCGACAAAATGTTTAAGTAAGGAATCACCAAAACCTTTAGAAAATTAATATATTTCGCAATTTACTTAGATTCATCAGACACTTTGGAAGTTGAAAAGTGCGAACTAGTTTCAATTTTTGATTTCTACGGTTTGTTTTCATCGGTTGCGTAGACATCACGTGTACGTTTTATGGCGTTTGCACGCATGTCTGCACGGATGTCAGAAATATGTATCTTAGAAATGCCTTGTGGAAAATTCTGAAGAAGCTTGAACGTCTTGATTAAATTATATCAGTTCTTAGAGGTTCCCATGACGGAATGAAAACACGTGCCAACGTAGGTGGCAAGCCTCACTAGTCCAATTTGGTACGAATATGACGTTAAGCAAGGCGACATACTAGCGCCTATTCTATTCGCGTCGTACGTTGCTATGGATTTCATGATGGTATTTAAAGGTTGCACATGTGGCCTCTGTTGAATATAAGACATTTGTTGCCAAAGCAACAATATTGTCATCTCTAATACGCGTTTTTAGTGTATACTGGTGATTATGATCTTGTTAATCATTCACAGGATAATATGCAACATCTTATGGATCCCTTCTCGAAGGCATACAACACGCTGTGTCTAAGAATTACCCTGAAAATGACTGTTCTAATGTGTTAATCTTCTCCAGGTAAAGCCAAGTGTTTATATGTATTGCCAGTTACTGTTGATTGTGTTTATTTTCATGTATTTAGATAGTACTGTAAATATGAAAGTCTTGTTGAGTAAATCTTCCTCCGGACCAAGAAGGACAGTAAGCATGTGAGACCTCGGTCACTTACCGGAAACGCATGTAAAGGCTAAAGAGATTTCAATACTGGGTATCCGGTGAGAAATGTACAAGATAGCTTCGAATGCTGCCAAACTACCAGTTTAGAGTCTCTGATACTTCAGCAGCATTTACGAAGCCTTTGTGGTCAGGATAAATACCTTGTGATCAGGATGATCCCTAAGCCTTTTCTCTACTGTGGTTGGCAGTGCACAAACCGAAATTAATGTATAAAGATTGCGTTAAGAATGCGCTGGAGAAGGCGAACACCTTGCGAAATGACTTGGAAGAGTTCACTCATTCTCGAGAAAAGTAGTGAACGATGACATTAGCGAATTTGAACTGAAGCGTGTTGAACAGGAAGAGTTGAAAAGCGATGTTTGTAAGGAGCATGATGTCAATCTCCATGAAAATATTGGCACAGTATTCGATTTAACGTGTATGAATGAGGTCGCATCTACCTATGCAGGGCAGGTATGTTTACCCAGTCTTCCTACTAAAGTAGGATGTGGCACAGTTGTTTTAACGTGGGGAGCGTCATACACATACGTATTTAGAAAAATATGACAAACTGGAAAGGTGTTTTTTCGTCGTTATATCATATACATACGTATGTATATGGGCCAAGGACAAACATTTTTGCACAGCCTCCGTGATCACTGACACGCTGGTATAGATAATACACCGACTCTGCCTCTCTTACTGCAATGACGAAAGTGCTGTCACAGGGTTGGAATTCCCGGGGCTGGGAGCCTGCTATATGAGGAACGTTTACTCCACTTCCAGTTTAAACCTTCCAACGATAAAGTAAATAAACATTTCTTTGGTTGTTCCATCTCTGCACAAGATTGACTTGAGCTCGTCCATTAATGCGATGCTTACACCTACTTACCCTAACTCCTGGACTGAAAAGAAAACGTACATACCCGAGAGACATTAAGAACCAGAGTTTATACAACAAAGAGAATAAACAATCCTCGGTAGAAACTCAAGTTTTTGTATGCTTCTTCTTTGTTTATCATATGTGAACTCTCACACACATCAAATAGAGGCAAACACGCAACCTTTTAAATTCCATAATCGGTAAACAAAACGCGCTGGAAAGTAGGAATAGAGTTCACTCGCCAGTAGACCTGGGAAATTAACGTTCCTCATCGAGAACATAATTATGACGTGGTTCTAGATCTTGGAGCTAAAGGGAGAAAGTGGCAGTAATTTTTTTTGTCTTTTTATAGACTTCAACAGCGCCACCTAACTGCGTTTTACGAAGCCAAATGGAGTAATCATATTTCCGGCTCCTTTACTTTTAGCATCAAGGGAAAATGTATTTTATTTATTTATTATTTTTATTATTCATTATTATTAATTTATTTATAGATTTTATTTCATTTTCCTACAATTCATTTAAAATCTAAATTAATTCTGTTGTCAATAGATATTTATATAAAAATATTAAACAATGCTTTTACTGATGCTCGTCATTGTTTTCTCGTGTTATTTTGCTTTGTCATGTATGAGGTGGGGAGGTTAAAAAGATTTAAGCATGGTTATAATGATCAAGCTCTTCAACCTTGCACTGAGTTAGAATGACCAAAGAAAAATTTGTACTTACTTCATCATTGAATGGTTTAAGCATGATTATAATAGTCAAGCTCAAGTCAGCCTTGCACTGAGTTGGAACAGCCAAAGAAAATATTGATTTACTTCATAGGTCACGGTTTGGGAAGACACATATGAATGCCATGTGTTGGAATGTGGAAAGGAGAATTCAATCATCAGTGGACCAGGGAAATGAACATACACTAGCTTGGCTATTCTTTTCCATGTCTTGCCACTTTTAAAGCAAGAAGGAGAAAGAGGAAGATGAAAGAAAAATGTTTGTCTATTTATAGACTTAAACAGTGCTGCCTAATGTGCATTTGATAAAACCAAGTGGGGGTAATAAAATTTCTGTTTCCTTTTTTACTAGCATCATGGGAAAATGTATTTTATTTTTTTATTATTCATTATTATTATTTTATTTATTGATTTTACTTCATTTTCCCACAATTCATTTAAAATCTAAATTCTGTTGCCAATAGATATTTATACAAAAATATTAACCAATGATTTTACTGATGCTCGTCATTGTTTTTTTTATGTTATTTTGCTTTGTCATGTATGAGGTGGGGAGGTTAAAAAGTTCTCATCCCTAGGCACTTCCCAAAATCTGACCAAATGACCAACCAACTGAATTCTTTTTTTTAATCCCCTATCTTTTATTGCCATATCACTTCATAGATCAGCCACGACTCTCCATAAATTCCTTTTCTTTTTAATTTGTGAATTGTCCTGGTTAAAATAAAGTGAAATAGTTTCTTCTTGTAATAAATTTTTGGACCCTACTTGTAACATCGTTCAGTAAGATACAAAGGATACATTCTAGTGAAACATTTAATAATTATTTACTACAATGAATTATTCAAATGATCCATACACTTCCTGGTGTCAGTTTAAACTGACACCTTTTTCATATATATATATATATTTTTAAGCATTTCACCCCAATCAAGGCGAGAGTGCCACTAGCACGCAAGAGGTTACAGAGAGTGAGAGCAAGAGTAAAGAAGTATGATAGAAGAAAGGTTAACGAGAAATGACGGGGAATTAGATCAAAGCATCTGGAGATGTCGATTGACATTGTATTTGAATAATTGAAGATTATAGCTATCAGGAAAGCGAGTAAGAGGAAGAGAGTTCCACAGACGTGAAGTGCGAGACATGAAGCTATTGGAGTACAAGAAACAGCTACATTTAACAATTTCGACAGTGAAAGGGTGGGACTGAAATGCCAACCTAGTAGCATGTTTAAATTCATGCAGTTTGGAAACCAGCGGAGTAGTTACCGTGGAAATATTTGTAGAAAAGACAGAGGGAAGCGACGGCATGTCTGTGACAAAGTGACTGTAGAGGAGATGGCAGATCAGGACCAGTCATATTGCATATCCTTCTCTGGATTTTGTCGAGGACCTTGAGACAAACAGCGGGGACTCTAGACCATATATGGCAGCAGTATTCCATGCAAGGGCGAATGGTTGATTTATAGATTTGAAGGATGGACTCAGGCGAGAAAAACTTTCTGGCGCGACACAGAGAACCAACTTTCCTTGCGGTAGATGAAGCTATTGATTCAATGTATTTGTTCCACCTCAGGTCAGCTGACAGTGTGAGACCAAGCAGACGCAGAGAGGCACTTTCGTGGGGTTGAGCATCAGACATTCTAATGGGAGGCAGGGAAGGTTCTCTGTGGTGGGTAAAAGAGAGCAGATTTGTTTTTAAGACATTAAAGTTTACCACCTATTTCTTGCCCTAGTCAACCGCAGATTGGAGGTCCTTTTCGATGGCGAACATTTAAATTTGTAATTGTTTCTCCTACTTGAGCCTTATTTAATCACATAATAATAATAATTATAATAATAATAATACATTGGCATAAAACTAGATCGATCGAGGTCGAGATTATAGTCATTGTGAATTCCATATTTTCGATGGCTGAATAGTAAGTGCTACTCCAGAGATACGAACGGTTTGGGGTTCTCTTTCTCCTAGACTGGTTGCTACTCAAGCTTCATGAGTCTATCTTACTATTTAACCCATGTCTGGGAGAGAGAAGAGATGGATTCATACTTTTTCCAAGGGTATTTGCGCGAAAGTAGCTGTAACGAAACCAACGGGCCGATTTTTCAATCCAAGCCGTCATCCGCTACAAGACATACCCACTCGTTTAATCTTATATAAATATATATATTTTGCAAAATATTTTTGAATTTACATACAAAGTGTGCCAAAATATTTTTCTTGCTTCTAAACTACGCCCTGAGCTAGGTATATTTTTTTCAGGACGAAAGAATAATGAATTTTATCCCAATCAGATTTTTTTTATTAAAAAAAAGTGTTTCTGAGATAAGAAAGAAACCTTTTTTTTTTTTTTGTCAGAAATAAAGAAAATTATGCCAAGGAAAAAGATTCTGTTTAAAAAAAAAATCCCGCAAAGAATGGACAGAGATACGAAAAAGATTCCAGAATCCAAGATTTGCTAAAGATCATATCAGTCGAGTCGGGTTTATCGTGACGAAAAAAATAAGGGGAGGTAACTGGAGAGTGACTAAATATAAAACAACTTTTATTTATAATCAGGGTGTTTTTTCTTAGATTAATTTATATTTACGTGGTTGTTGGGAGTCGGATTGCTGTTAAGTAGCTCACCTTGGGTATAAAGTTTTTTTTTCTATCTATTCCCCTCCCCCACCACTATCATTTCTCTAATTGTTTCTTTCTCTGTCTGCTTGCCTATCAAGAATTATTTACATTCTTCTTTCTGTCAGGCTATTCGTTTTTTGTTTTGTTTTGTTTTTTTGTCTGCATCTCTGTATATGATTTATCATCCGAGATTTTTTTTGTTGTCTGTCTGTCGGCTCCCCTTCTTCTCTCGTTATCTCAATGTCCCACTCCATTTCTCATTATAACTTTCTATCAAATCAAAAATTGATATCAGCTTTCCGCTGACATGAAGTAGACAGATTATATTGAATCAACTGCTAGATCTGCTGCTGGAAAAGTTCGTTCCCTGTGTGCTGTACTGGACAACTTTTTCATGGCAGAATCTATCTTACACATTTATAAGTCTATAATTCGTCTATACATTGAATATTGGTGTCACATCTGGTCTGGTGCTTCTGTTATGTATTAAGAGATTCTTCTTCGTGTGTGAAACTAATCCAAGTAAATCGCTTTCTAACTGTCCAAGTCTCCCTCAATTAAAAAAACAAAACAGCACAGCCTTCCAAAAACAAACGCTGTCCCCCTCCCTTGCGTTGTCTCGCGAATTCTCGTAGCTCCGAGACAGTGTCTTTCTTAAATTAAGGTGTCACTCTCTTCTACACGTTACACTATTTTTATTCGGACTATTGTCCTCATCTTTGTTGTTTTTATCCTAATGTTTCGGCCATTGCACCCTCCATCTTTCCCTGGATGTATATCGATCTGATTAACCAACAGTCTCGCGAATTCTCGTAGCTGACTAAAACCAGAATATTTATAAGATATCGATGCTCGTAGCAATTTTGTCAGCGGGTCGTAAATACATATTTACAAGATTTAGCTTAGTCATGTTTTGTTTAAGAAATGAATTATGAATAACCCAGTGCTGTTCGATCTCCAAATGCATTATATGACTTTCTCCATTGCATCAGTAAAGGACATTTTTATCTATTTATAAATCTACAACTTACAAAATTCCATATAATACCCGTGGGTACGACGGGGTAATTATTTAAAAAGGAGGAATATAGAAATATAAAATAAAGAATCTGTCTCTATTTCTGAGATGAAGTATTATGTACACTATTTACATTATTCGGACTATTGTCTTCATCTTTGTAGTAGTAGTAGGACGAAGGGCTTAGGACTTCATAACAAGGATATTACCAGCAATACATTTTTTTTTTAATTATATTACCAGCTATAGATTT
>OZ038482.1:114812376-114814876 GCA_964036315.1 Acanthosepion esculentum | reverse complement strand
CTTCCAAAAAGCCAAGCTAGTAATGTTCCAACGCTACCGATTGTTCTCTTAATGAAATTCCTTAACTGGGAAGTCTACTGGGACTAAAACCCACCCAAACTTTAATAACTTGAATATACGATCCATCGCTAAGGATAGTGAAAAATGAACGGGTTACTTGTACTGTTCCTCTCATCTGTCCTTTGCCCTAGCTCACAAAACTCGGGTGCGGTATATAACATTAAAAACCTCCAAAAACCAATCTTATCGACCTTGTGGAACAGTGCTATTTCTAGATATTATGTGTCGCATTGGAATACCTGCTTTTGGGGTTTTGATATAGACCATGTAATCGTTTCAGTTAATGTCTTTTCCTCATTATTATCTTTCTGGACGGTCTATTGGATTTTGTGCCTCAAAAATAAGTTTACGTTCCACGATTTTCTCATGAAGGTTGTTATTTCGCAACAGTTTTACATTATATATATATATATATATATATATATATATATATATATATATATATATATATATATATATATATATATATATATATATATTCATATTCGTGAAAATATACATATGTATATATTTAGAATTGAACATAGTCCGACAATTTATTTTAAAGACATTTATATATATTATGTTTAACGTTCTTTTTATAGATAGAAGTATTTAAGCAAATGCTCTGTTTTATAATAAACGGTATTAAATAACATTTACCGGCCTGAATGTCCGAGAAATTTTCATAGAAAATTTTCGCTCTCCGACAGGAATCGAACCTGTATCCTATACGGAACCATCATTTCGCGTGATGTGCCTTAACCTTTCGGCCACAGAGGAGCGTCTGGTTAGCAAGGTCGATTTTACTATCTTTAAACTTAAATCTTCCATGAATCTCTTCTATTCATATCTGCTCTAGCGTATCAAATGTAAACAAATGACGTCATATATTTTTAGAATTGGACATAGTCCGACAATTTATTTTAGAGACATTTATATATATTATGTTTAACGTTCTTTTTATAGATACAAGTATTTAAGCAAATGCTCTGTTTTATAATAAACAGAATTAAATAACATTTACCGGCCTGAATGTCCGAGAAATTTTCATAGAAGATAAAGATAGTAAAATCGACCTTGCTAACCAGACGCTGCTCTGTGGCCGAAAGGTTAAGGCACATCACGCGAAATGATGGTTCCGTATAGGATACAGGTTCGATTCCTGTCGGTGAGCGAAAATTTCTCGGACATTCAGGCCGGTAAATGTTATTTAATACTGTTTATTATAAAACAGAGCATTTGCTTAAATACTTGTATCTATAAAAAGAACGTTAAACATAATATATATAAATGTCTTTAATATATATGTGCACGTTTTGTTGTGTGTGTGTTCGTTTTTTATTGGGTTTTTTATCAAGGGTCGTGTCTCGTCACCGTTGTTTGTGTGTATATATATCTAAATATGCCTGGGCGCTTATGTATTATAACCTGAGTGTGTTTGGATTGTTTTACGTGAGAGGTGATCATCATAGTTACACTCGTTGAATTAAAATGTAGACATTTTTGTCTAGAAGTATCAACACCCTTTTTTAACGTAATTTCAATGAAATTAAATAACATGTATTTTTTATTTTCTCCTCAGTAATTCCATAATTTTAAACTTAATAGAAATTAGATTTAAATTTCTAAATGGGTAATTTTTTACTTTTAATTTTAATTTCAAATTTTATCATATAATTTAATACTTATTAGTTAGGACATATTCTATTTTACTAGAACCACAACTTTAAAGCTTTTAATATCTATGATAACCTTGCTTCGTTGTCAAATTTTTGGAATTCTCATATACTTGTATTTTGATTGGTCATTCTAGCTTATGTAACAGCGTTTACCTCTAGCGAAGGATCGTTAATTAATTTGAAACTTTTAAAACCATTTATTCTACATTCAACATCATCACTTGATAAGACACCGGAGGTGTTGAAAGAAAATGGCTATTTTTGTAGTGATTTTATAACATATTTATGTTATAATTTTTAAATAAATAATTATATATATATGTGTGTGTGTGTGTGTGTGTGTGTGTGTGTGTGTGTGTGTGTGTGTGTGTGTGTGTGTGTGTGTGTGTGTGTGTGTGTGTGTGTGTGTGTGTGTGTGTGTGTGTGTGTGTGTGTATATTCTTATTCGTGAAAACAATCCCGCCTCCTCTGTTCGTAGCTGTGTAGCAATCAAACAAAAAAGAGGCGGGAGCGGGATTTTTATAATGAATAAGAATACATACAACGAAAAAATGAAACTGTTACTCCATGTTGCAAAAATGGATGAAAAAATCGATCAAATTAAAATCATCTCCAAGACAAAAAAATCCAAGAAAGCGATTAGAATGTTACTTCATAATGAGAACAATACATGGCCAAAATTAATTTGAAACCACCCGGGGACACACACGCTTTATCATCTACCCCAAACGCACAAAGCTTTAATTCCAGTGCAAACCAAAATATCTAGAATTTGAAGT
>OZ038482.1:114804876-114807376 GCA_964036315.1 Acanthosepion esculentum | reverse complement strand
AGTAATATAGATTGTCGACGTGAAGAACGCAATTGCAATCGAATCGTTATGCTCGCCTGGCAACAATGACCTTGGAAAAGTGAGGAAATCTCTTCTCTTTGATCTTAGTCCCCTCGTCGGATATGAAAAGTGTTTATTCAAGATTTTTCCTGGCCCATTTCCAGTGGATAGAAAGACAAGGAAATTGGCACATTGATTTATCCTTTTCTCCAGAGCCTTCCAACTAGAGGTGCGGACTTCTTTCAAAGTTCGATACATGCGTGGTGACCTTTCGTTTCGAACTCAGGAACGGCGGCATCACGCTAATCGGTGTGTCATCAAACTCGAAGGCTCCGTCTTTCAAATACGAGAGTGTTCAAATGGTCTGTGGGAAAATGAAATTAAGTGCAGACATTTTTATGTAATTATTTACACTATTTATATTCGGACTATTGTCCTCATCTTTGTTGTTGTTATCGCAACATTTTAGCCGTTGCGACCCCCGGCCTTCCTCTTGTATATAACGATCTGGTAACCTATTTAATCTACGTGGTTTCATTGCAAGATTCCCTGTAGCTTACCCAAACTGATATACACCAGAGGAAGGCCGGGGGACGCAAAAGCCGAAACGTTGTGATAACAACAAAGATGAGGACAATGGTCCGAATATAAATTTTGTAAATAGTGATAACTACTCATCCGAGAAATTACGACATTTTTATGTAAATCTGATATCTTACGTCTGGTATTTTCTTATTGCATCTGGTCATTAGATATCTTGAATCTAGTAACTTTATTTAGCATATATCATATATCTGCTTATTTCTTTTCCATCTGTGAATGTGATATTTTACATCAGCTAATTATTATTTTTTACATCTGTTAATCTGATCTCTTGCATCTGATAATTTCAGGTATTTCATATGATAATCTGATATATTTCATCCGGTAATTTCATTTGAGATCTTGTAACTTCATACTAATCATTTGTAGTCTGTATCATAAATCTGCTTATTTCTTTTGCATCTGGTAATCTGATTGATTGCATCTGGTAATCTGATATCTTTCATCTGATAATTTTCATGTGGTTCACATGGTAATCTTATATATTGCATCTGGTGATTTAATTTCCGATCTGGTAACCTGATATCTTACATCTGGTAATTCCATGCTCTTAATACTGTAGTCTGATATCTTGCATATGCTAATTAATTTTTTTCATCTGGTAGACTTGCATTTGATAATTTCACGTGGTTCATCTAGAAATCTGGTCAGTTCATCTTGCAGATAGTAATCTTGCAGCTTCACGTTGCTCATCTGGTAAGTTGGATTTGTATGTCGTATCTGGTAATTTCATATTGCATCTGATAAACTCTTATTGCATTTGTAATTCATTGGGCCTCTACTAATGTTATACAATCACCGCTTTAATTAGAATAGGCAGGTTCTAATAATTTATTCATTAATTTAATATTACATCTCAAATTTCAAATCGTCCTGGGTAAGACGATAAACTACGTCCAACAGCAAGGCCTCTGATCAGGAGGTTTTGAGGAGCGTGGAACCAGCTCTTAATTGCAGGTGTTCCCAGGTCCACCCTGACCTGGGGTGGTAGCACCTGTTAGGGTCCCAGCTATGGGCAAATAGCTAACCCCGAAACAGATAAAATGTATTATAAATGTGTAAAAATATTTTTTAATACCAGAAATACTTTGTTAAATATTATTACCAGGAATAAATTTTTGAAGAAAAAAAACTATTACCAGTAATATATTTTTGGAAAACAATATTACCAGCAACACGTTTTTGAAAACAAAAATATTACCAGCAATACTTGTTTTAAAATAATATTACCAGCTATATATTTTTGAGGAAAAAAACATTACCAGAAATAGATTTTTGACAAAACAAAATATTACCAGGAAAAAAAATTGTCAGCCTTAAATGACCCATAGAGGTTGATATACCGTAAAACACAACAAACCAAACCAAATTTCAAATAACAAACATAAGAATATTAGTTTTTAAAATTCATGTATTGATGAGAATGTTTATATTAGAATTTAAGACATTAAAGATCATGGCCCTCCCCATCTTCTGCGGGCCTAAGTATCGAGCAGAGTTTCGTCCTTTGCCAAGATTCTACCACTACTTTTGCAATCCATTCACACAGGCTCGTTACCTTAGTAGCCCGCTGACTTCCCCTATCTCTCTTGCCTTCAGTATTCCGTGAGAGGTGTAAGTCATTCAAGCCCTTCTTCCTCATTATGTGTCCAAGAAAATGGACTTCACTTGACAATTTTAAAAAAATTAATTGATTCATTTTTCATTTTTTTATTTTTTATTTATTTATTTATTTATTTTTTGACAGTTAAAATAATCTGTAGTTTTATTTCATGAAGTTATATGCAATCAAGTAATCTTGACCACATCTATTAAGTTCAAACCGCGTACTGTCATATCGCCTTGAAACAACGATTCTAGTATTATATTCACTTACGGGCAAATACCCTTAGGAAAG
>OZ038482.1:114744876-114802376 GCA_964036315.1 Acanthosepion esculentum | reverse complement strand
CCTTCGCAAGAAATATCTTTGCAGTTTATTTCTCTAAACGTCAACCTACGTGTATACATGTACACAAACAGACACACACATATCCACACACATATATATATATATATATATATATATATATATATATATATATATATATATATATATATATTTCTCCTGATGATGGGCATGTTGACCGAAACTAGTCGAGGAATCTAAATGAAATAATAATATATACGAAGAAATATTAATATACAACCCAGTGTGGCTGAAGATTTAAATTTTTGATATTTTTTATTGTTCAATATATATATATATATATATATATATATATATATATATATATATATATGTGTGTGTGTGTGTGTGTGAGTGAGTGTGTGTGTATGTGTGTGTGTGTATGTATGTATGTATGTATGTATTACATTGAAAAATCTAGACAAGCTTTGCCTACTTAATTTCTTTTGGGTCCTTTCAAATTCACGGAGAAGTCATCCTACTTGTATACATGGGCACAACCACACCGACCCCCCCCCCACATATATATATATATATATATATATATATATATATATATATATATATATATATATATTACGACATGTTTCATTGAATAATTTAGACAAGTCTTGTCTACTTAATATATATATGTATATATATATATGTTTTTGTGTGTGTGTTTCATTGAATAATATAGACATAATATGTCTATTTTGATAATGAGACTTTTCGGTTCTCTAATCAGTTTCTTGATGTTAACATGAACGTCGTCAAGGAAAGCGCCGTAGTTTTCTCCTACCCAAATACTTTCGATCTTCTGCAAGATCATCACCACTTTTTTGCACATCTAAAAACACATTTCTGTCCATACGACAACACCGATAAACAACACAATGAAAATTATAAAGAAAAAACTTCAAATATTCGAGCCCCTTGTACCCAAACCAACCAACCAACACTCAACAACATTTATTACGAGTGTAGCAGCAACGTGTTGAAGTGCATATAACAGACATTTAATGCATGCTAACAATTTCCGGTCAGCTGCCTTATACTGGGACGCTTGTTTTACGAAAGTAATCCATAACTACATCGGATAAATTCAAAATTTTAACATAATTATAACAAAGCTCGTTCACACGTTTTTTTTTTGTTTTTAAACCACAAAGATGTGTAGAGTTACAATAAGTTTGTATTTCTAATTCACCCCTGACGATTATCTTAGCGGAAATGGAAAGTACTTGGGCAGGAAAAAACTACGGTACCTTCTGTGATGAATTTCATTTTAACATCAAGAAACTGATTAGAGAACTGGAAATACTCTTTATAAAATGAATAGACATATTTTTTCTATATTATTCAATGAATCAATTTTGAATGAAAATATGGTGCCTATATATATATTTTAAGACAATTTTATGTTTATACATTCTTTTTATAGATACAAATATTTAAGTAAATGCTCTGTTTATAATAAACAGTATTAATAACATTTACCGGCCTGTATGTCCGAGAAACTGTTATAGAAAATATTCGTCCTCCGACAGGAATCGAACCTGTATCCTATACGGTATCGTCATATAGGCTGGAGTTGCCTTATCCGATCGAGCCACTGACGATCGTTGGATTACGAAAGTCGATTATATTGCTTTTAAACTTCAATCTTCCATTTCTATGAAGATTTCTCGGACATTCAGGCCGATGAATGTTATTAGTACTGTTTATAATAAAACAGAGTATTTACTTAAATATTTCTATCAATAAATAGAATGTATAAACATAAAAATGTCTTAAAATACTCTGTCCAAAAAATAAAACACTTGTTCGAACACAAGAAAAATTAAATAAAAAGGTTAATCATAGTACCTTGTCTGTGGTCTTTAATGAAACATGCATATATATATATATATATATATATATATATATATATATATATATATATATGTACCCGTTTAAACATTTTTCATGAAAATAACAGTAGCAAGAGGATTGCAACTTTTCCTTCATGGGAAACGAGTTGTAAGCGGAAAATAATTCATCACCCACAAGGCCGCTTAGAAGCTTTTGGACCATATCAAGGTTGGAGAGTGAAGACTGGGCAGTATCAACACATACAGCAGGAGACAGCCTGAATCATACGAATAAATACCACTATGCATATACACACATAACTATTTTCATACATCTCTATATATCTATGAAACAAATATTACACACACACAAATATATATATATATATATATATATATATATTCGACTCCCCCGCCGATATTCGACGTATGAAAGTCAAGCAGATCAGTCCCTAGGAAACTGACAGCCTGACACCAGCACATAACATTTGATTATAGTGGTGAAGGTTTTGTGCAGAACCATCCACACTTTTTGAAGGGCCGAATACAGAGATTTGGTGCACTATGTGCCACAGGGTCCCCAAACGACCCTCCGCAGGTTTTGAATTCAGAGTTGTCCTTCTCCTAGACTAGTTGCCATCCAAGGCTATAGAACCCAGTCTGTCCTGCTATTTACCCATAGCTGGAGGGAGAAGAAGAGGATTCACACCCTTTCCCAAAGGTATTAGCATATAGTGTGAACGTAATGGATTCGACTGGAATCCTCAATCCCAGCCGCTATCCATTACTCCACCGTGCCTTATATATATATATATATATATATATATATATATATATATATATATATATATATATATATATATATATATATATATATATATATATATATATATATTTGTGTATTTAGGCAGCAATCCTTCTTTCAAGCACATTTCATTAAAAACGACTGACAAGGTGCTTTTATTTATTTTTTTATATAATTTCTCCTGCGATCTAATAAAGTTTTTCTTTTCAGAGGATAAATTATATAAAAATTGTCCGAATGTTCTTTTCCGAGCGCTTTCGGCTATACATTTAGCCATTATCAAGGATTATATTTCAACTGTTAGAATTAGAAATAGTTTGTGTGTGTTTTATAAAGTGATTCATTTTTTTGTTTCAAAACACGGTCAAGATATTATGTTCATGTTCAAAGTTAATATTATTAAGGGTTGGTTTGTTTAATTTTATAAGTAAGGCTTCCATTATTTTTAGCCTTTTTTTGCAAGTGGATGATGCTATTATATTAGTGTTGTCGACAAGTATATTCCGAATATTGTCCGGTAGGTCTCCATGAAACACAAACTATTTCTAAGTCTAACAGTTAAAATATAATCCTTGATAATGGCTAAATGTATAGCCGAAAGCGCTCGGAAAAGAACATTCGGACAATTTTTATATAATTTATCCTCTGAAAAGAAAAACTTTATTAGATCGCACGAGAAATTATATAAAAAACTAAATAAAAGCACCTTGTCAGTCGTTTTTAATGAAATATATATATATATATGTATATATATATATATATATGAAACATATATATATATATATATATATGAAACATATATATATATATATATATATGAAACATATATATATATATATATATAACTGTGCATTTAGACAGCAATCCTTCATTTATGCATGTTTCATTAAAAAACGATAAAAGAAAAAGAAAAAGCCAACACTTAATATTAACTACGACCATGGTCGCAATCTCTATAACACTAAAATTAAACGCACACACTCAGTTAATCTGAAAAAATAAAATGATCTTTGATAAAGGCTAAACGTATAGCCGAAAGCGCTTGGGTTTAGAGAACATTTGCACAGTTTCTACAGACTCTGTGTCCAAAAAAGAAAACACTTGTTTGAACACAAGAAAAATTAAATAAAAAGCTTAATCGCAGTATCTTGTTAGTCCTCTTTAATTAAGCATGTATAAAAGAGGGATTGCTGCCCAAATACACAATTGTTTACACACACACACACACACAATCAATAAATAAATAGCCAGTATCGAATATGTTTTTTTTGCTCAATGTAGCTTCTTTTTGTATAGCAGTGCGAAGCTTTTAATTCCCTAACACAGTCGGCACGTTGTGCTCCGGTCTGAGGAGGCAGGCATATATATGGCGGTGCAATTTTC
This sequence comes from Acanthosepion esculentum, assembly GCA_964036315.1. Lineage (NCBI taxonomy): Eukaryota > Metazoa > Mollusca > Cephalopoda > Sepiida > Sepiidae > Acanthosepion > Acanthosepion esculentum. Next base: position 114,798,359 of record OZ038482.1, on the reverse strand, counting down.
GCTTCCAGTGGCTCGTATGCACGAGTTTGTCGTTGCTTTGAAATCTTCCATGCAAACAAAATAGACTATCATTGTTGCTATGTCCGTGTATTAGTTAATTTATTGTAATGTACTTGTCATCTCTGATCATGGCTTATGTAAGCCGAAAGCTTAGATAGGATTAAAAATCATGTATCAATATGGTGTTTTTCATTCATCTTTCAATGATAATGTTATTAAGCTTATCAGACCATATGAAAGGAATTTGATTAAAATAAATAGGCAAAACTGTCCAGAAAAGAAACCACTTATAAGATCACAAGAAAAATTAAATAAAAAGCTTAATCACAGTATTTTGCTAGTCGTCTTTAATTAAACATGAATAAAAGAGGGATTGCTGCCCAAATACATGTGTGTGTGTGTGTGTGTATATATATATATATATATATATATATATATATATATATATATAATATTATTATTTTTTAAAATATGATTCCTTCGCTACATAAGAGTTCTCATGTTTCAAAAGCGAGAGCCGAGACCCTCAATATAATTTTTGAAATTAAGTTGAATTAAGGTGTCTGGTCTCGCTTCATCGTCAATGAGCTTCAAGCGAGAATTTGGGAATAAGCTATCTTGTGGTTTGCGCGTGTTTATAAGTATGGTCTCTTGCAACATTAGTTACTATGGAAACTGCTAGGGTCGGCCATATTGGTTAGGTGGTCTAAGAGTTAAGAATTAATTTTTATCTACAGACCAGTCCCCTTCGGAAAGTTTATGTCAGGTTATGTTGGGGTCCCTATTTCAAGTCTGATAGTAGCAGTCGACGTCTAGTTGGTCAAAAGGCATTTTTATGGCCTTGCGGCAGGTCGTTAAGTGTCGAGAGGATTCTGTTTCATTATTATCTGTCTATTAATCTCTTTATTTATTTGTTTATTCAAATGGCTATTTTCTTTTACAAACGTGTTGAAATGGATTACAATTTGTTTTTTTGACGACTCCACAGAGGGTTTTTTCATTTAATGATTGGGCTGAGCTTTTAAGGCTTTTATTAAACTATTGTTTATATGTTGTTGTTGTTTTTGTTTTTTTGTTAATTATTTAATGCGAAAATTTCTTGATGTCGGCAAAAAACCGTTAACTCCTGTCTATGGTTTAATAACTTTTCATTATTTAGAAACTTTATATATATATATATATATATATATATATATATATATATATATATATAAAGAGATTTTATGATATGTTTAACGTTCAGTTTAACCCGGATATAAGAGACCCGGATATAAGAGAAACCCGGATATAAGTGAGATTTTCTCTGGTCCCAAATTAGAACCTGTGTTAATAAAACAAAATAGACCAAACCCGGATATAAGAGAAACCCGGATATAAGAGAAACCCGGATATAAGATACTTCTTCTCCGGTCCTGACAACTCTCTTATATCCGGGTTACACTGTACAAGTATTTAAGCAAATGCTCTGTTTTATAATAAACAGTATTAAATAACATTTACCGGCCTGAATGTCCGAGAAATTTTCATAGCTTCTCTGTGGCCGATCGCTTAAGGCACGTCACGCGAAATGACGGTTCCGTATAGGATACAGGTTCGATTCCTGTCGGAGAACGAAAATTTTCTATGAAAATTTCTCGGACATTCAGGCCGGTAAATGTTATTTAATACTGTTTATTATAAAACAGAGCATTTGCTTAAATACTTGTATCTATAAAAAGAACGTTAAACATATCATAAAATGTCTTTAAATAAATTGTCGGACCTTGTCCAATTCAAAAATATATATATATATATATATATATGTATATATATATATATATATATATATATATGCTGTATCTCTGATATTGAGCACTTTATCCCATAAATATAGTACACCTTAAGACTATATATATATATATATATATATATATATGCGCGCGTTTGGTCACCCCAAAAAGGTCCAAGTGCCATTTAAGGTAGAGGGTTAGTGAATGAGGTAGTATTTGGATGTAAAACAGGAGGTAAGATTTGTATATTATGAGGATATGTAGGATATATAACAGTTGAACAAGGACTTGAAAAGGTTAAAATTGTAGTGGTCGGGAAAGCATATATTTATGCAATATATAGTTCACTGCTAAGATGTCACGAAAATTTTTTTTTAAATTAAAAATAACAGTTTATTTTTCCCTGATGAGGATTGAACTAAAAAAACATCGACATAGATGTGTGATCATTGTACGATGGAAAACAATCACTGAGAATATAGAATGTTTGCTATCGTAAAAAACAGACGTTTTACATTGGATGAGTGTGGACTGGTTTGAGACTAAGACTGTTTTTGTCTCTTTCAATGGCCAAACAGTTTTTGTGTTGAGGCGTTGCTCTTGTTGGAGGATATCATAAATCACCTGCCATTGTAAGAGTGTAAGTGGCTATCATATAGAATTTGAGGAGGAGCTAAAGTGTTCTTTCGCGAAAGAAAGAATCCAGGTTGGTTTATTTCCTACCAAGTTTCGCTCTGTAAGAGATGAGATTTACAAATGGCGATGCCAACAACAATAAAACATTTTTCTTATATATCTACTTTATCTGTCTTTATTAGTTTGATTTGTGTGTGGGCGAGATTGTTTTTGTTTTTTTGTTTTTTGTTTTTGGAGGGGCAAAGTAAATGATTCCTTCGTTAAACTGCGTACAAGTCAGAACAACTGGAGATATCTCGAATCAGTTTTCCTCTTATCTGTCAACACTCCGTCAAAAAGCACAAATTTATTGACCTTAACTTTGACCCTAAGATCTGCCAAAATCTCAATGGAAGAGAGTCTGGCGTTCTTTATTCGCATTGCTCAGGCAATCTTATGATCTAAATGTCAATATCAATGTTGCTCGTTTTGAAACGCTAAAGTAAAAGAAAAGAGTATATAAAATCAAGCGAGCGAATTAAGTGACTAATATTTATTTAATAAGTAATAGTTAATATATTAACTAATGTATTAAAAAATCTTCAATGTGCTGTGTCCATTTAGAACGTGGGCGATCATGACTCTCCACAACTTCCTATTCTTTGTATTTCTAAGTATTTTTTTTGTGTGTTTTCATTATTCCTCGCAATCCCTATTCTGCCATTCATTTACACAATTTTACTCGTTCGGTTTCGCGCTTCTTTCCTCTGTCACTCTTGCCTTCAATATGTCCTGTGCATGTGAAATTCTCCAAACCTTCCATCCTCATTACTAAAAATTTCAAATGTCTTTTCCTCATTCTAAGTAGAAACGTCCTTTTTGTATCTGTTTTCTTTAAACTTCCTCGTTATTCACATGTTAACTCCATGCTATTCTCATACGCGATTGTAACCAAATGATATCATGAACATATTCAATAGCTGTTTCTGTAACCATTGATATCACTGCTTAATTTTTTTCTTTTCTTTTAAGATTTAATAGGAGTAGATAGGTTCGCCTATAGCCCGATTCACACTCCTTTCCTCTTTTTTAAACAATAAAGGTTTATTTCTTGTTTCCTATTTAGGATTGTGCTCCAGGTTCCTTCTCCTAAAGACTTTCTCATCTTTTTCACTTCCAGTAACACATTGTGTCTTAGTGGCATTTTCCCCTTACTTGGGGTGAAATGATTAAAAAAATAGTTCTACCAATTCTAACACCGAACAACTAATCCCCGCCATGCCATATACCCAGGTGCAAATCCTCCCCATTCCCTTCGTATTCCATGAAAAGGAAATCCCATTCGAGCAGCTTCTTCCCACGGGCAGCGACATTGTGGAATCGACTCCCAAGAGGATGCTTTTCCGACCAGTATAATCTTAATCTGTTCAAGTCTAGGGTTAACCGTTATCTATTCCATATATCCTCATAAACTGCGCTTCTTACCTCTTACTTTATTTATACCACGATATAACCATCGACCTTGAGTGGCTCTTGACCCTTGTATAGGTTGAAAAATATTTTTAAAATTATATAAGAATATGTGAGCTTTTGGTAAAGGGAAAAGTATCATACCAATAGGACACTATATTCCTGCTGGAAAATTCGGTTAAAGTGGAATATTAACTTACGTTTTATTGGGGTTTTATTTTTTTTAAATGGGCCTGGCTGTTTTCTGAGCCATATTTATTTTTCTCAAATAAATTTGGTGCCTTAAATACATTTAAAACAAAGAAATCTAAATTTAATATCTAATTTTATATCTCTTCAATTTGAAGGCAATAATGGCCTTCAACAGCTTCCATTTTTTATTATCTGTGAATTATCATAAATTCTTAGGAAAGCTAGCGGAATCGTTTCCCGTTGTCTCGTTCATGGCTTTAAATTCAGAGATCTTTTTCTCTTAGACTGGTTGACAACTAAGGCTAGAGAATCTAGTCTACCCAATTATTTAACCCCTAACTGGTAGGAAGAAGAAATTCATGACTTTTTCAAGGGCGTCAGAGAGAAAGTGAACGAAATAGACAAGTCCGGAATTTGAATTCGGTACGCCGATTCTCTTTCCTGTACCGACAACCGTTACACTACGAGCACATCTTACTTACGAGCACGGATGCATTCATTAATCTCTGGATTATACTTAGTGGATTAACATAGAAAGGCCATACCATAAATTAACGTAGATGCCAGATATACATATTTTTGTTATCTGAATTACTTTACATTCAGTATTTTTCTAATTATTTTTTTTATTTGTCAGTGATTCTCCAAGTTCCAGGTCGCATTTCTCCCCTTGATATCTCTAGCCCCCCTCCCTATTTCGTATTATCATCTAGTAATTTTCCCATTATACTTATAATATATATAAAGAAAATTATTTCTCAGAAAAGAAAAAAAAAGGTTCCACTCTCAATGAGGCTCCAATGAGTCTCAAATTGCCTCCAAATCTCAAGTGGAACTCATATACACAAACCATTGCTACAAATGCTAGGAAAAATGATTGGTTAATACTTTCCGGGAAGCAACTCAAGCCTTCTTCGATGCTCTAACGTTACAAGAGTTAGATTAAACCAGAAATAGAGTATTGCTGTCATATCCGCATTAGAGCTGCTCCATCATCACTTACCAACTTTGACAGTGTTCAAAATTGTTTACGCAATCGTGTAGGCTATGAAATATTCTCCACTTTGAAACCTCTTCCCAAAAGAACCAATGTTGCAAGCCTTCTGCTACTCTATTGCTATTTCCATAACATATATTCAGATGTATAGCATTTTTTAGTTCCATCACTTTATAGCTAGGACACACCATACTACTACCAGAGTCGAATCAATGTCAGTGCCCCCTGATTCCATTTGTGAGAAGGAAGTTCTGATCAGACAGAATTTTCTAAAATATTACAGGGTGCCCAGTAAAAAAAGAGGAGACTTTATTATCATCGTATTATCTTTCAGGAATAATTGACATTGAATAAGCTTCAATAAATTTTATGAATATTCATGAGCTTGAATAAAGCTACTGCCCTCCCGTTAAAACGCAGGCAAACATTTCGAACATCTACGATGATTGTTCAGTTTGTGCATGAATCATAATAACTAAATAGATTTCTTTCTTGTAGCGATATTGACGGTTCAGGCGGGGGAATGAGTAATGAACTTACCTGGGTTGTTGGTCCTGTTACTTTTTTACTCATTCTTTTTTATATAGTGAGAGGATCTCGTTGTTACTACGTGATACCTGAAGTGGTTATAAAGGAAATGTCTTTCCTCTCTATCATTGCTATACATGTAACTCAATGAAAGTTAGCAGACGATAAAGCAACAACGCTGAAGGAAATATTTTTTCATTCTTATTATTGCTGTACTTGTAACTCAATGGAAGTTATCAGACGATTAAGCAACAACGCTGAAGGAAATATTTTTTCATTTTTATTATTGCTATACTTGTAACTCAATGCAAGTTAGCAGACGAATAAGCTACATCGCTGAAGGAAATAATTTTTCATTCTTATTATTGCTATACTTGTAACTCAATGCAAGTTAGAAGACGATTAAGCTACATCGCTGAAGGAAATATTTTTCATTCTTATTATTGCTATACTTGTAACTCAATGCAAGTTAGCAGACGATTAAGCAACATCGCCGAAGGAAATAATTTTTCATTCATATTATTGTTATACTTGTAACTCAATGGAAGTTAGCAGACGATTAAGCAACAACGCTGAAGGAAATATTTTTTCATTCTTATTATTGCTGTACTTGTAACTCAATGGAAGTTATCAGACGATTAAGCAACAACGCCGAAGGAAATAATTGTTCATTCATATTATTGCTATACTTGTAACTCAATGGAAGTTAGCAGACGATCCAGCTACATCGCTGAAAGAAATAATTTTTCATTCATATTATTGCTATACTTGTAACTGAATGCAAGTTAGCAGATGATTAAGCTACATCACTGCAGGAAATATTTTTTCCATTCTTATTATTGCAATACTTGTAACTAAATTCATGTTATCCGACGATTAAGCTACATCGCTGAAGGAAATATTTTTTCATTCATATTATTGATATAATTGTAACTCAATGCAAGTTAGCAGACGATTAAGCTACATACTCCCCCTTGGTTATTTCCCTGAACACTAAAAACTTTACCTGTTCAGGTCAACGGTCAGTCCTTATCTATATATCCCTCTTATTTTCATAATATTCAGTTCGTACCATTTCTCTTCAACTTGACTTAGGTAACTGTTAAGCCTTGTATTGGGACCAATTTAGTAAAAAAAAGAAAAATTATTACCGTTAGGTTTCAAATTATCTTCTTATATGACGTTGAATGTTGGGCAATTTCTCCACAGATGAGGAGAAAACGCAGTAGAAATGGTGTTCAACAGAAGGATACTGAGGATTCCATGGGCGGAGCGAGTATATAACAAGGAAGTTTTAAAGACAATGACAACAGAAAGAACATTTATGCTCAGAATCGGAAAGAGCAGAAATTCCTATGACGCATAATGAGCAAGAAGGGCTTGGAAATCTTAACCCTCACAGGGCATGTTAACGGCAAGAGAGATGAGAGAAGGTAATGGGTCACCTGCCTGACGAGTTTGTGCGAATGGATGTCGGAACGGAGCTGGGTAACCTTAGCACAAGTAGGAAAACTGTTAAGAGCCACAAGAGATAGGAAGAGTCGTGATCGGCCATATCCTGAATGGACGCGGCCCATAGAAGACAGGGTCGAACGAAAAAATGATTGACCTTGGCGAATGCTGGTCTTCAACAATGAACTTTAAAGGCTAATTCGTAGTCGTGGTAGTAATATTAGTTATTGGAATAAATAGTAAACAAAAAAAAACACTTGCATTATTTACATTATTCGGACTGTTATCCTTATCTTCATTGCCACATTAACAACGTTTCGGCCGTTGTACGCTCTGGCCTTCTTCAGGTAATTGGAATTTCGAACCCAACCCTTTATTTCGTTCACCGGGATAGTTTGTTCTAGTTCCGCGTGCCATGCCTCTTCCGGATGCCTCAGTTATTTCCTTCAAGGACAGTGGATAAAGACGTTGGTTAGATCTAGTTGTTAGACCCAAAGAGTTGTGAGTTCAATACCAGGCCTCAGCAGTGGTGAACCAAAAACTTGGAGAGTTGAGTTAAAAGGAAATAACTGAGACATCCTGAAGAAGTATGACACGTTAAACTAGAACAATCTAGGTGGACGAAATTCCAATCACCTGAAGAAGGCCGCAGCGTGCAACTGCCGAAACACCGTGCAATGAAGACGAGGATAACAGTTCGAATAATGTAAACAATGCAAGTAATCATAATATCTCATCTTAGAGATATAGACAGATAAAAAAACACAATTTGCTTTCTAAGATGTTTAACCTATCGGGTGTAAATTCTCCATTGACAAATGGAGACATCATGGCTCGATTTTTGTGTTTCATGTTAAAAGTTGTTTTATGAACAAAATTAATATTCCTTATTTGGTGACACCTCAATAACTTTATTTAGGTTTTCATCATTATTTTAATATGCAAAATGAATCATGACCGTGAACCAAGTTTGACTAGTATGCATTTGCACAGTTCACAGTGAATAGCCATTCCCTATCCAGTTATATCTGTAAACATCGGTTGCTATATTTCTAATTGTTATACCGTACCTATAGAGACTATAATGGGTATATCCCAATCCTTATAAATACAGTGGAATATGCTGTATGTTGAGATTCACTTCTAAGTGTGCTTGTCAAACTCTCTGCCCCCGGGCAGAGAGGAACCCAGACGAGGCTATGACGAAGGGCAGAGTCTCGTCTGGGGTGGTAGACAGCTACCCAACCGCGTTTCTTACGGGGTCTACGGGAAATATTTGCCCGAGCCTACGGGCTCGGATACCCTACGATAAACTCGGCCTTGTGCCACATCCGACCGGGTGGCAGAGTTTCGTCTGGGGTGGTAGACAGCTACCCAACCCCGTTTTTTTACGGGATCTACTGGAAATATTTGCCCGAGCCTACGGGTTCGGATACCCTACGATAAACTCGGCCTTGTGCCACATCCGACCGGGTGGGGCGGTTAGTGAATATCTTCACTGGGATTTACTTTCAAGTGTGCTTGTCAAACTCTCTGCATCCGAGCAGAGAGGAACCCACACCAGGCTATGTCGGCGGGCAAAGTTTCGTCTGGAGATTGTAGATAGCTACCCGACCCCGTGTATACGGGGTCTACGGGGAATTTCTGCCTACGGGTTCGGTATAGATAGCTACCCGACCCCGATTATCGTTCATTTCCAACCTTCGTTTTGGTTATCCTTATTTAGTAAACTTTTCCTAGGTTACAACACTAATTATAATTACTGTCAATAATTTTGCAATGAGAATTAAGACCATAATTCTCATTATTTATATCTACATGAAAAATTGTATTTACTTCATAAATATCCCGATTTGAACATGAGTAATATCGACCCTATGCATGACAAGGTATACATGCTGATGTTATTGCAATATTATTGAAATATGATGGCGTCAATATTTAAATAAATTCAATGACGTCATGCTGTTCAAGAAAGAGAGCAAAATGGAAGACTTTGAGCGAGGCCCTTGTTTGACAATGGTCTTTAAAAGCTAATTAGTAGTTTTATTACTAAAGTAGAAGTGAGATAAGTCTGCCTATCACGTGGTTAATACACCTTCCTCTTGAATAGGAGTAGAGGTTTATCTCTTCTTTCCTGTTTAGGATGGGCGTCCCAGTTCTTTGTCCTAAAGGCTTCTCATTTGTTTTCACTCCCAGTAACCTCTTGCGGCTTAGTGTCATTATCGCCTTACTTGGGGTGAAATTATTGAAAAGATAGATATTGCAGTAAATAGCAAACGGTAGGAAACTCATATGCTTTCTAAAAACTCAAGCTTTCTAAAAGTGCATTAATCTTTTCTAAAAGTGCATTAATCTATTTGTTCTCCCCCACCCAAGGGGGATATGGTAGGTTAAATAGTCAGTCAGACTAGACTCTCGAGTCTTGAGTGGCCGTTCTGAATATTCTGAATTTAAAACCCTGCAGAAGATGACAGGAAACCATTGGAATATTTCCCATGATTTTATGGCGTTTCACAGATATAGACGAGAAGGGATCTGTGGAGACCAATTAGTCCCTGTCCTAACGAGATATAGTCATGTCGTTCTATATTAGAGGCCAAATCATAACGCACAAAAGGGACAGTCGCTATATTTCTAATTGTAATTATCGTAAATAGTCCTGATTAATACGCCTTACTCGTCTTTTGAACAGGAGTAGAGGTGTATCCCTTGTTTCTTGTTAGGATTGGCTTCCCGGTTCCTTCTCTTAAAGTCTTCACATTTTTTTTCTCCCAGTAACCCGTTGCATCTTAGTGGCATTATCGCCTTGTGTCTTTGCGGTATTATCGCTTTCCGTCTTAGTGGCATTATCGCCTTACCTGGGGTGAAATTGTTTTAAAAAATAGATATTGCAATAAATATCAAATGGAAGGGGAAATAGTCGGCCAGACTAGGCTCTCGAGAATTTGGTGGCGGTAAGTTTTGGACAAGGAATGTTCTGAATTTAAAACCTTGGAGAAGACAACGGGAAACCACTCGAATATCTTTCCCAAGAATCCTGGCCTGTCACAAATATAGAAAAGAAGGAGACCCATAACTCACTGTCCTGAGGGGATATAGCATATAAAAACATTTAACAAGCAGCATTTATGTTTCTTCTTTGTATATATCAACCACAACCTTTTTAATATTAATGTTCACCCAATAAAAGGCCCAGGAGCCATTCAAATTAGAGCATTACTGTGTGGTGTTGTAGCAACGTAAGAAAAGGCAAGAAGTGAAGTTAATAGGGTTATTCAGGAAAGTTAACGCTAGACTTGAAGGGGTAGTTATTGTATTGATTGGGAAAACATCCTGTCGGGAGTCTGTTCCACAAAGCAGCAGTTCTTGGGAAGAAGCTGTTCGAATGGAACTTACTTCCCGCTGTTGGAATATGAAGGTAATAGGGTTAATTCAATACTTGTCTACGAGGCATTACAGTTTGTAAAGGTCAGAGGTGATGGGGCAAGTTAACATAACTCATAAGGAAAGAGCGACAGAACAGTGAGAGGTTTCGTCTGTGGGAAAGAGGTTGCAGGGTGGAAAATATATAGAGTTATTTCTTTTTATGAGGTTAATATGGAAAGTTTTCTGTAATCTATGCAATAAATGCGAACGTCAGTGTGCCACTGTGTCACCCTATTTCAACTTTACTCCTAGATGCCGTGGCCCAACATATCATACCATTTTCGAATCAGACCGATTCCGTGAGAAAATTAAAAACATTCCTGGGCGGATTCGAAGTCGTAATCCTGAAATTATGGAATTTCCAAGTTTTCATTACTGCGATGTTTTCAGGAATTTTTTTACGTGATTTTTTTTTGCAACGATTTTTTTTTTTTTGTACTATAACAACTTTCGTAACTTGGAAATAAATTGTTGAATAATATAAATTAATTGTGAAATCAAACGAAAGTCACCCATGAAACAAAAATAATTCTTTTTACGGAAAGTATGGACCTACGTACATAAGATTGTCTTTAAATTAAGTGAGGGCAGAAGAATGATCGTTGAACTTTTAAAAGGTAAGCTTAAATATTAATGCAATACTTAAATGAATCGATTAATTTTGAGTTCTTCTGTAGTTTATTGTTGCCTATCTATCTATCTATCTATCTATCTATATATATATATATATATATATATATATATATATATATATATATCTTAGTCTGTTCCTATCTATCTATCTTAGTCTGTTCCTATCTATCTATCTATCTATCTTAGTCTGTTCCTATCTATCTATCTATGTATGTTCCTAACTATGTTGTTATCTCTCTCTCTCGCTATCTATCTATCTATCTATCTATCTATCTTAGTCTGTTCCTATCTATCTATGTTCCTAACTATTTTCCTATCTCTCTCTCACCATCTATCTAAGTTTGTTCCTATCTATCTATCTATCGATCTATCTATCTATCGCAACTACTGATCTCTACCTATTTTGATGAAGGCCCAATCAAGAGTCCTGCGCAGGAGCTAGCTTAAATGCCGCCCGATAGGGTGCTTTTTAAGCCAGTACATAATAAATGTTGATATTATTTCAATATTATTATGGTGGGTAACAAAAATAAAATGCCGTCAATATCTAAATAAGTTCAGTCTGTTTCGACGCCATGACGCTCAGGAATGAAAAAGAAAAATTACAGACATTTGGGGAAGGTCTATATTTAACAATGGTCTTTAAGGGTGAATTCTTCGTTTTCTTGCTAATAGATATTGGAATAAATAACAAATGGGAGAAAACCCGTTTGCCATTTCCCAGCCTTCTAAAATGTCTAAAGTGTTGACATTAACGTTTTGGGTAGAAATTCAGCATTTGAAACTTCAGACATTATGGGTGGATTTTTTTGTTTTACGTTAAAAGAAGAAGAGAATATATAGTTCCTTGTTTGATATACCTCATTAACTGCATTTGGGTTGGCATCTTTGTTTTATTGGGCCAAATGAACGAGAGAAATAGAGATGACCGTGAACCCAGGTTGACTTACATAGATTAACATGAAAGAGAGGCGGATATATCGTAATATACAGAAACAAGTAGTGTATAAACGAATTTGATAAATATAACAAGATTTAGATAGATAGATAGATAGATAGATAGATAGATAGATAGATAGATAGATAGATAGATAGATATAGCAACATACTTAGGAACATAGATAGATAGATAGATAGATAGATAGATAGATAGATAGATAGATAGATAGGAATAAACTTAGATCGATGGTGAAAGAGAGATAGGAAAATACTTAGGAACATAGATAGATAGGAACAGACTAAGATAGATAGATAGATAGATAGATAGATAGTGAGAGAGAGAGAGAGATAGGAATATACTTAGGAACATAAATAGATAGATAGATAGATAGATAGATAGATAGTGAGAGAGAGAGAGATAGGAATATACTTAGGAACATAGATAGATAGATAGATAGATAGATAGATAGATAGATAGATAGATAGATAGATAGATAGTGAGAGAGAGAGATAGGAACATACTTAGGAACATAGATAGATAGATAGATAGATAGATAGATAGATAGATAGATAGATATTGTAAGTTAAGGAGTCAGTAACAATGTAAAAGTTCTGAACTGACAGACAGAGGGAGGTGCATTAACAAACAAAAAACAATAAAACCTGTGTTTTATTGCAGCAGGAAACACGATTGCAGGGCGGAGTAAGCCGTGGATGGCTGTAGTAGGGGGTGGATCGAGACAAGTTGATTCAAAGGGAAGGGCAACACTCTCCGAGATCTGCAAGCGAACTCATTTCCATGACAGCCCCTCAGCATAAAAGGGGTAAATTACGATGACACACGGACAGACATAATGTTTACGAAGCCAGATCGAGAACTGAGTGGAAGCAACGTAGAAAATACAATGATAAAGGGAAAAGAAAAAGTGGACAAATTTAATGGCGCAACACACCGAGGAAATATGGAAACATTTTATTCCACCTATATAAAGTGAAATAAAAGAAATAAATTTGTAATTTTTCTTAAAAAAAATGTTGAGGCAAAGTTAAGATGAAATAAAGTATGCATTGGAACTTTTTTTTTAAGCATTTCACCCCAAGCAAGGCGGGAAGCCACTAGCACGCAAGGGTTTACAGAGCATTGGAGTGAGACCAAATAGGAGTGATAGAGGAAAGGATGAAGAGAAGGATAGGGAATAGATCAAGGCATCTGGAGACGTCGATTGATATTACATTTGAATAGTTGGAGATTATAGCTACCAGAGAAACAGGAATAGGGAAGGGAGTTCCACAGGCGAGAGGTGCGAGACATGAAGCTATTGAAATAGAAGATACGGCTACATTTAACTGTTTCGACAGTGAAAGGGTGAGAGCGGGGTGCCAGACTAGTAGAACGCTTAAATTTATGAAGTCTGGGAACCAGCGAAAGCAGCTCATCGGAGCAATTACCATGAAAGTATTTGTAAAAAAAAAACAGAGAGAGGCGACGGCACGTCTGTGAGAGAGCGACTGCAGACGAGATGCCAGATCAGGGCCAATAACATTGAATTATCCGTCTCTGGATCTTATCAAGAACCCCGAGGCAAACAGAAGGGGCTCCAGATTATATATGTCAGCAATACTCCATGCAAGGGCGAATGGTTGATTTGTAGATTTGAAGGATCAATTCCGGGGAGAAAAATTTCCTGGCGCGGCACAGGGAGCCAACTTTCCTTGCGGTGGACGAAGCAATTGACTCAATGTATTTGTTCCATCTCAGGTCAGCAGACAACGTGATAGCGAGCAGCCGCAGAGAGGTGTTCTCGAGAAGTAGAGCGTCAGACATTCTAATGGCGAGCAGGAACTAATAAATAAGAATAAAAAAGAAAACTTGATGTAATATTATGGGAAACTAAACTTGTTTACCACGGTACATGGCTTAACGCTCACTAGATGGCATCGTAAAGTAATATAAAAGGAAACGAGATACTTGTAACGGGGTTAATGGGTTGTGATTGTCAAAGTAATTACCCCGTTGTTATATGTATTTTGGCGGACTTCACCACATTAATTTAACTTAGATTAGGAAACCAAACTGACGTGAAGAAAAAAGGATAAGCCAAAGACATCATTACACATAAAATTTGTATTTAACAAGATGTACAAACAAGGATGTGAAAGAAAGGCATGTATTGAGTAAAACAAGAGTTGTCTCTCTTTAACTATTATTTGTATTTCAAAGTTCAATGAAAGAAAGTTTGTGAGAGTTTGTTGTAATAATTGTTCTCAGCAGATTTGCTGTGTAAGAAAAGATTATGTGAGTGTATAAGGAATGTTCAGCATGTGAGTGGTGGTGTGAGTGAGAAGATTGGCGCATGGTTTCAACTGTCGTGGATTCGTTTGGCAGCTGAAATCTCACTATTTATCTAAGAATATTTCTTGCTTTTATAGTTGATTATCGGCTCAGAAGCGCTACGTGGGAAGAATCATTCTTCACGTGCAGACAATCTGATTGGTTAGCATTGACCAATCAGCGAGCGAGCTTTGGGGAGATTCACGAAAGCTTCTGGGATCCGATTCTCCCAAAAGTGCACGAATCCGACTACATGAAAATATAGGGATTATAAAATTGTCGCATAGCTGCGATTCATAAATTGTCCATTACACAGGTGTGTTGATTTATTATCCAATGAATGCTTGTTGTTGAATAATTTGAATTTGTGTAAGTTTGTATGTATGTGTGTGATGATGATAATCACAGTATATGTAGCTGATAAAGGATTCCTTTTCTCTGTTTTTTTACTGAAAATGAAATGAATAAGACATACAAAAATAACATAAACAAAAAGACTTTGAGACATGTTTTGACATTAATGAGAAGAATATGTATTTTTCTTTTCGTGATATTAATTACAGTATTGGTATTGTGTGAGTTAAAAACGCACTCAGTGTTATTGTTTCTTTTGGTTCTTTAAAAGTTGTGTTTACTTGTTTTTGTTTGTTCCCAAAAAAATTTCGTTGTTAACCGTTGCGTTTGAGACAGTCAACTGTCGATTTTATCGGAGCGATGGCGATACATCTGTATTGTTCCTTTTTACTACTGCTACTGCTACTCTACAGACTGTTCGTGGTGGAAGAGTCGTTTTTATAATGATGAAGTTTCAGATTTTGGAATGATGAAATATCATCATCATATATCATCACCAGTGGCAAGGTTGTTTTAGAATAATGAAATGTTTATCTTTATTTCCAGGATTATGAAATATCCTTATCATCAATCATCACTGGCGGAAATGTTGTTTTTAGAATGGTGAAATATTATTATCATTCTGAATCATAACAAACTCTCTCTTACACACACACTGTTTATCTCTCTCTCTCTCTCTCTCTCTCGTACACCTTTTTACTTTATTCTGTTATCTCGCTTAATCGTTTTCCACTCTCTCTCTCTTACTCTCACTGTTTCTCATAGTTCTTCTTAACTTCTACTGTTATTTCTCCTATTAATTCTCTCTCTCTCTCTCTCTCTCTCTCTCTCTCTCCTTTTACACACAGGTGCTGTCGTGAGAAGACGTGATCCATTTGCAGTCTGGGGAACTTAATCACCAGGAATACCACGTATCGTGACATTTTAATCTCAACCGAACCACGTGGGGCATCACACACACACACACACACACACACACACACACACACACACACACACACACACACACACACTACACCTAATCACTGGGCTGAAGCGGCCTTGTTGGGGATTAAATATTTCTACACTGCAATCCCTTTCCCACAGTCGAAACAACGCAAGCATCTCGGTATATACATGGCAAGTGTTAAGACGAGCTACATTCCTTAGTTCCACACCTTCAGACCTTCACAGATAAGCACTGCCAGGCTGCGTACACCGGGCCGAGCTATCTTCAAACTCTTAGTATTTTCTTCCCAGGAGACGCTACTTTGTGGAACAGACTCCCAAGAGGATACCTCCCCTATCCCTACAATCTTAATCTCTTCGTCTCGGGTGAACCATTATCTAATTTCAACAACCTAATTCAGTAATCCCGTAACTTGATTGGTCTTCGATTGAATGATCAACAATGTAAAATATCTTAAACACAATTATTCTTTGCGCATTTGACCGGTCTGGTTAAAAAAGTATATTTAAACCCTTGTGCAAATTAATTGAAACAAAACGAATAATTCCGTTATTATTAATTTTCTTTTTATATTTTTCCATTGAAACATGACAAAGTGCACATATTACTATTTCGTATGTCCAATCCACGAAGTCGTTCCTTGCAGATTGACCTCAGATTCTCGATTGGATTTAAATCAGAAGAGTTCCCGGGCCAGTCTATAGTAATTTGATTTTCTCACCGGTAAGGCTTGCCAGTGTGTTCGTTCAGCGTTTCAATTTTCTTACGCTTCCTTGGAGTAACGTCCATCGCATACAATGGCCGTAGGACAACTAATCGACACTTGAGACAATAGTGTCTGGGCGTGATGAAAATCTGATGCAATCACGGATGACGCAATATTGTTCAAGGCCATACAAATTTCATCATACACCCCGAAAATAGATTCATATTACTGCACACCACTGCAAATGCCCTAATCTGAGGAAAAAACAGAAATTGATTACACTCCGTCACCCCAGTGGGTCTAAAACTGACCGTATGGTGAAAGAAAGGAAACTAAAGCGGTTGTTTCAATTAATTTGCATAAGGATGTATGCACCTAAATAACAATTTAATTATTTTTTTATAGAAAGAAAGAATTTCAATATATTTTATAATAACGAGCAATTTAATTTATTTTAAGGTATTTAAATTTCGTGGTAAGTGTCTGTTTTTTTTTTACGTCATCAGAATTTGAATATATGTCAAAATAGGACCACTTACTTCCTATTGAGCGAAGTCCTTTCATGGTGTAGGCGGTCAAGGCTCTCCACAACTTTCTGTACTTAATACTCACCTACTTAAATTCACCCTGATAAGACCAAATCTTACATAGATATAGATCTGTATTTTTTTTTAAGCGTATCACCCCAAGCAAGGCTGGAGGCCACTATCACGCAAGGGGTTATAGAAGAGTTGGAGGAAGAGCAGATAGGAGTGGTAAAGGAGAGGATGTGCAGAAAGAGAAAGACAGTGGGTCGATCAAGGCAGGGGGTTACAGCAGATTTGGAGCGAGAGCAGATAGGAATGAAAGATGAAAGGATGTTGAGAAGGAAAGTGGATAGATCAAGGCAACTGGAGATGTCGATTGACGCTACACTTAAACCGTTGGAGATTGTATTTGTCAGGGAAACAGTAATAGGGAAGGGAGTTCCATAGGCGAGATGTGCGAGACATGAAGCTATTGGAGTAGAAGAGACGTCTACATCTAACAGTTTCAACGGTGTAGGGGTGGGAACGGGATGCCAGCCTCGTAGGACGTTTAAATTCACGAGGCCTAAGGACAAGCGAAAGCAGCTCCTCGGAGCAATTACCGTGAAAGTACTTGTAAAAAAGGCAGAGCGAGGCAACATCGCGTCTGTGAGAGAGCGACTGCAGACGAGATGACAGATCAGGGCCAATCACATTGCATATCCGTCTCTGGATCTTATCAAGAACCCTGAGGCAAACAGCAGGGGCCCCAGACCATATATGGCAGCAATACTCCATGCAAGGGCGAATGGTCGATTTATAGACTTGGAGGATCGATTCCGGGGAGTATGGGTATTATAATTGTGCATAACATTGTTCCATACGAGGCGTAGGATTCTCGACTTTTAACTCGCTAAGTAATTTAAATACCTTAAATTAAATTTTTCGTTTCTATAAATTAATAAATAAATTTATTTAAATTAAAATCAATGAAACTATTCCCAGTTTTATACTATTGCTGTCGATGTAAACCAGTCGCCAATGTGGACAGTCTAGGGCAGCCAGGCACCCCAGTAAATCAATTGCAGCATCGCTGTGAAAATCATGTGAACTAAGTTTAGTAGGATGATACTTAAACTGCCACAGAGATTAAAAGAAGACTGGAGGAAACAGGGAGGTGTTCTTACAGAAGGATGCAAAGAATACCTTGGATCGGGCACGTCAGCTACGATGAAATCTTAAGAGAAACGGAAACAAAATGCATACATTCTCAGAATCAGAAAAAAGGCAGCAGAAATTTCTTGGACACAAAATGAAGAAGGATTGCTTGGAGAATTTGATGCTCCCATGGCATTTATGGGAGGTATATTGACACTCTATCTATCTATCTCTCTATCTCTCTATCTATCTACACACACACACACACACACACACACACACACACACACACACACATATATATATATATATATATATATATATATATATATATATATATATATATATATATATAAGTAGAAAGATAAATAGATATGGATAGACACAGATAGATGGCTATATATATATATATATATATATATATATATATATATATATATATATATATATAATGAAATGAAGAGGTTATAATGGTTCCAACGAGAGAAAAGTGTGTATATTAAAAAGAAGAGAGGTACCGCAAACTTTTTGGGTTGTAATGTGGGTTTTTTAAAAAATTTTTAAAGAAAGACATTGGAATGACCAACACAAAAACAGAGAATGTCTCATATAGAGAAGATGTAACATTGAAAAACATAAAGGAAAAAAATTAATTATTTTTAATACTATGCGGAAATCTCCACCGTTTACCTGAAGACGGTCGTAAGACCAGAAACACGTGTTGTAAAACTATGTAAAACTATGAAAAATAAAGAATAATATTTTTTTAAAAAACCCACATTACAACCAAAAAAGTTTGCGGTACCTCTCTTCTTTTTAATATATATATATATATATATATATATATATATATATATATATATATATAGAGAGAGAGAGAGAGAGAGAGAGAGAGAGAGGGTGAGAGAGAGGGAGAGACATCTATCTGTGTCTGTCCATATCTATTTATCTTTCTACTTATCTATTTGAGTTTGTTCATATCTTTCTATCTATCTATCTTAGTTTGTTCATATATATTTAGCTTTCTATCTATCTCAGTTCTGTCAATTTATCTGTCTATTTATTTATCTATATATCACAGTTTGTCCATATCTATCTATCTCAGTCTGTTAATATGTATGTATGTATGTATGTATCTATCTATCTATCTATCTATCGATCTATCTGTCTGTCTCAGCCTGTTAGTATCTATCTATCTACCTCAGTCTGTTAATATTTATATATCTATCTTTCTATCTCTCTATCTATCTTAGGGTGTTCCTGTCTATCTATCTATCTAAAAACACTTTAAAATGTGATATTTTTTAACTTTTTAAAAGTAAATATATGATTTCAGTAACTGCAGTGTATTTGCTTTAATTTTAACGAAAATTAAGCAACTACACGTAAGAATTGTCATACAACAGCATCATATTTTGTGTTCAACACAACCACCACCTGCCTTAATTATTACTTTACAAACTCTTGGCATTCTTTCCAGCAGTTTTTTGAACAAAAATAGATGGCAGACTTTCCCAAGAATTCTTCAAGCACTGAAAATTCTCAGTCTTTGTGTATTCGAATTCTTCTATCCAATTCATCCTATATTAATTCAATGTTAGAGAGATCGGGCGATTGAAGCGACAAAATATAATTTCCAAAATGTTGCTATTTTTTGACTCAAGGTTAATTCTGACATAATTTAGTAGAGCGTTTTGGATCATTATCGTGTTGAAAGGTGAATTTTTCCCCAGTTATTCGTAAACCAGATGGTATACTATGTCTTTAGAAAATCAAATGATAGTGTTCTTTTTTCATAATTACCTTGACTTGAATAAAATTTCCAGCCCTCACTTCACCAAAACATCCAACATTATTTTCTGTTTAAACCCCTGTTACGGTAATTCCATAACAGGTGTTTCTTTATGGCTACACACACCCTGGGCCCTACTAATCTAAGTCGATATTTTACATTTCAGAGCGACACTTTTCCGGAATAGAATTAAGTTCTCTGGAACCGTTTTCTTTTCTATTTCTTTTGGTCTCAATAATTCAGCAGCATTTGTCACTTCTATTTGTTTTCTGTCAACATTTGTGCAAGTTTCTAACTTCCTTTATAACGATTATTGCACCCTATATCTAGAAATTTTCAACTTCTGGCAATTTGTCTTTGAGAATAGCCTTCGTCCAATAAAATTTCAATTCGAACTTTCACCTCAGTGCATAGCTTCTTTGATTTTGCCATTTTGTGCAAATCTTTTTTCTTTAAACGGAGACAGCTGTATATGTTTGGTTTACAATATTAGTGCTGAGGTAACATTTAGAAAGTGTATTAACACTTAACTTACTTGAAAATTTTGGTAATCTCAAAAATCTACTGAGGAGCTAATGATGAAAATAAAATATAATGTTTCCCATACGAAATACACATAATATTGCAAAATATATTGTGGACAGACGAATCCAAATTTGAACTGTTTGGTAGTAAGAGGAACCTAAAAAAAGACTGAACAATAAAAGAAAATACATCAGTTACTCAAATTTTATCTTTTACGTTAAAAAATACACATATATTTCATTTTAAGGTGATTTTTTAAGGAAACGCGGAGTGGACACATACTTTTTGACTGTAGTTTATATAAATGTGTTATATTCCGTGCTAATAGGAATATAGACTTGAAAAACAAGGCGGATAAAATAAGTAAAAGTTTACTGTAAAAAAAATCAGTACAATAAGAATAAAGGTAACAGTTATGCACAAGGTCATCGCAAGTCAAACCAGTAGTGGGTGCTACTATTGGAAAGTCGGTAGTGCTCGCGTAAATCTGAGTCGTACTCAACAGATCCTAGCTAGTCAATATTTAACAACCTCCCCACGGGGTAGGATGTGTCACAAGGCTGAAATTAATGTGAGGCAATCCGAGCACGTTGGCTCGACCCAAAATTCCCCGTAAACCCCGCATAAACGGGTTCGTGTCTGTCTACCTCCCCGGTCGAGACTCTCCCCTTCGACATAGCCTCGTCCGGGTTACTCTCTGCCCGAAAGCAGAGAGTTCGATAACAGCTAAGCGCTGAATAACAGATCCCAGCTAGTCTCTGTAGTCCGTTGACTTACAGATACTTATAGGCAGTTACTACCTATAGTGTAGTCACTCATGGGGGTGACAGGTTATTCCATTACACGAAAATGTATAATACACAAACACACTCACGCACGCGCGCACACACACACACACACACACACACACACACACACATATATATATATATATATATATATATATATATATATATATGAGTTGTCACAAAAATTTACATCATTTCGTAGTCTAATCATATAACCTCAAATATTACCAAAATGTGTAAAAACTAAGATGTCTGTGCAGACTTATCTCAATGAGAATCTACCAGGAAGATGCATCGGGCTTGCCAGTGATAATGACAATATGTTGTTCACCTTGTCATTATTTTTCTATGGGATTGTGGAAGGACAGATCTATATCCCCCTTTTTCCTATAAGACTTGAGGAACGTAAGCAGAGAATCACTGTTACACAAGGCATTCTACGGCGTGTTTAGCAGGAGCTGGACTACCGACTTGATATATGTCGTGTCACAGGAGAAGTGCATATTGAACATTTGTGAAGTTATTATTTTTGTTTCGGTTGTATATTTTGTATACCCTTCTTTGTTACAGTTTTTCGAGTACTCTAATATACTAGTGAACCAACCAAAATGAGCTGACTCATTTTATAGATGACCAAGAGGTGAGTCAACCAATCAGAAAGCACTGAATATTCAATCCGACGTGTATAAAGGCAGCCATTTTGTTTTTTCTCCGAATATCCACTGCCGACCTCTGATAACGATGACCAAAAGAACTACCGAACTACGCTCTGCTACTTTCTCCGAATATTCACTGCCAACCTCTGATATGGAAGACCTTAAGAATTACTGAATAGCTGCTACTAGATATTGGTGGTGTTCCATTGAACACATTACGTACTGCACTGGATTCTATATTCAAAGACGGCGGTGAACATGTATAACATTCTTCTTGCGTTGTGGATGAAATGATATGGGTATTGTAGTTTTTTGAATGTGTTTCTATGTAGTTTCTTCTTTAAGTAAATATTGGGGACTGCAGATTCTTAATGCTCTTAGATAAATAATAACACAATCGCAATAATAAATTACATGAAAACAGATGCATAATACTACCGACCAACTCTGTCACGGCCACTATCCAGAACAACCTATCCCATCTAAATAATCTTAAAATAGTCACAACACTTCCAGAACCATTATGGATATACTCAGATCCTCAAACAGTCATTGCAATATTTCTGAAGCAGGCATTTATAAAATAAATTGCCAAAACTGTTCCTCCCAATACATTGGAGAAACAAGTAGAAATTTAAAAAAAAAAACGCATCTATAAGCACAAAAGAGACCTCACAAAAAACAACTTAGCTAATGCACTAGTCATACATAGAAATAAATTCACCCACAATTTTGACTTTAAAAATGCTACACTCATAAAAAAAAGAAAATAACTCACACAGAAGCAAAATCCTCGAGAGTGTCGCCATTGAATATTACCCAAATATTAATCTACGCCCAGGCTTTTCCCCTATTTCACCTTTCTTAATAGAATTACTACTCTCCCAAACAAATGTACAGGACACTATCAAGAAATCAAAAGGAAATGGTTGAATCCGTCAACACAACAATAATAACAATATCTCCACACCTGACAGTAATTGACGTAATTTCAGTTAACAGTATGAAAACAGCGTTCTCCAAATTTTTCCAGTTGCTAAGGACATTTTGTTTTGTTATTATTAGTTACTTCGTTTAATAAATTCATTTCGTTTTGCCTTGAAAAAGCCCAGATCAGACGAAACGCGTCGGCAACTATTAAAGTTTTCCTATTGTTTTTTACATTTATATATATATATATATATATATATATATATATATATATATATATATATATATATATATAATTCGTTTAACCTTTACAGCTATGACCCGGCATGCTACATCCCTCATTCCGTCCATATTCCATTTGTAAAGAGGAAGCTCTCAATTTAGGTAGCTTTTTGGAACAGTCTCCTGCTTGGGTACTCTTTTGAAAACCCGAATATTAACTTTTTAATTTCAAGGGTCAATCGTTATCTATCTTCATAATCTTCACTTCTTACTTCCTCCTCAAACTTTCATAACACACACCTCATTCAATAATCTGCTACTTTGATTGACTCTTGAGAATTATACAGGGTGGACTTGCTTTATTGTAAGGGACTCCGTTACTGAAATGATAACGTCACATCCAGCTAAAATGGTTTCGCAACAATGCAAATTCGATCGTTGTCACGAGGTACATTTTCTTTTTGCGTAGACGTTAATTTCACTATTTGTAAATAAACAGGAATGTCTTCTCAAAACATTTTTGTCCACTAAAACAGCTTTCATATTAATAAGAAATGCATTCTTTTAGAAAATAAAAATAAAAAACTTCTATCATCTGATGATACTCATGTTAGGCATGGCTTCAGAATGGAATCATCATCATTAAACCAAGGCGCCCCAGATACCACCAGATTTACTGGTTTTTCCCTTCCAGTGTGGAAATGCCAACTGAACATGCAACTTCCTCACATGTTCTTATATTGACAATTTCCCAATAAATGTTTATTAACGTAAAATCGAGACATTCGTTTAACCATATGAGATTTGAATTAATTGATCAAATGATAAAGTCAAGAGAGCTGAATTTTTTTTGCATAGTAAATTAAGACGATGATTTAAACAGGGTGCCCAGTAAAAGAGCAAATTTATTATCACTGTTTATATTTCAGGAATAATTGACCTTGAATAACCTTGAATAAATTTCTTGAATATTCATGACCTTGTATAATCATTCGACGCTTGCGTAATTACTTAACTCTGATTGGTTCTTTTATGATTGATTAATTGCTGCCTGATCTTGTGACTCGTCATTTAAAGGTTAGTTGGAGAAAACTTTAGTCTTTTGTTCTGCCTTTCTCGTATGGCTAAACAACTCACTTATTTTGAGCGTCAATTTATCGCACTTTACAAAGAACTTCCGACATGGAGATTGACGAAATGTTCAGAAATTCTTCCTGAATTTTTCAGTCAAATCAGTCTTCACCAGTTTTCAACAGTTCTGTCACGCCTTTCAGAATTTACCTCTTTTTTAACTGGGCATCTTGTAGTATCAACTGTGAAATGACTGATATTTTTCGTTTATAAACTGATGGCTCATTTAAACAAAAAAAACATCCAGTGTATTAGAATATTTTCCAAACTCTGGTTCCCTTCTCCTCAATCGATTAACAGTCTCAATTTGTGATTTACGATGTTGCTGACACAGGCAACAGATTTCTTGTGAGATTACATTGCACTCTGTCATCATGATGTTATTCCCTTCTCTTCCCCCGGCTTTCGAGGCATCATGGGAGCAGTTTCCATTTGTTTATGACATGGTCACAAATGTGTGATGTCGCAGTCCCTTGAGCTAGAAAATGTATTTACAAATAGCGTCATCAATCGAAATGTGAAACATTCCAGTTCATAAATCTTTGCCGTTGAGAATTAATACCATTGATATCTGTGAAATCTTCGAGTCTAGACAACAAAATCTCTTGATAGAATTTCTCTATCTCTTCTGTTAATGAGTCTTTTTATCATAAAAATTTGCCTAATCGTTTGAAAAAATAATAACCACAATTTTTGATGGAATATAAAAACCTCATTAACAATAAAAAACAAATTAAAAAATAACCAAAATGTCTCTCAGGTTATATAGATTTTACACGTGAAGATAGAGCAACTGATAGGTTTATTTCTGTTTAAATTTCTCGGATGAGGAGGCTTGTGACGCTGCGTCTGTAGAACAGATATCATCATCTAAACCAGTGATCCATTTTTTTTTGGTTTGCCCCGCCTAAGCATCGCTAAAAGCTTGATGCCAACCTGTGACATATAATTCGTATTATTCCAAAAGGTCATTAACTTGGTCTAAACAAGCTTCCAAAAAAACACAGAGACTTCATATATGCAATAATATTATCATTTAATTTTAGAATTTACAATATTTAGAAAATATTTTAACAATATATATATATATATATATGTATATATATGTATATATACATATATATATATGTATATATACATATATATATGTATATATATATATATATACATATATATAAATGTATATATATATATAAAGATGTAAAGATGTATATATAAATATGTATATATATACATATCTATATATATAAATATGTATATATATATAAATATGTATATATATATAAATATGTATATATATAAATATAAATCTATAAATATGTATATATATATAAATATGTATATATATATAAATATGTATATATATAAATATAAATCTATAAATATGTATATATATATAAATATGTATATATATATAAATATGTATATATATATAAATATGTATATATATATATAAATATGTATATATATATATATATATGTATGTGTATGTGTGTGTGTGTGTGCGCGCGCGTGTGTGTGTAAAGATTTCTCAGAATTAACCTGTAGAAAAGACAATATGTATTAAGGAAAAAGACAATAGGTAAAATGTTGTTTTAGCCCACGCGTTTCGTCCAATGTGGACTTTTTCAAGGCAAAAAATGAAATGAATTTATTGAAACAGAGAGTATTTATTCTGAACAATACAGAAATGTGGCACAAGGCTAAGGGGGAAATGGGGAGATGACAGTCTTCAAATTAAGTAATTAATCCGACTCACGACCCATTCATCCATTATAATTTACTCATTCCCCAAAAGAACTCATCCATCACCTATCAATTCTGTATATACCACAATATACCACAAGAGTTGAAATTAATGCATGCAAGATTTCACAGATCTAGCATTGTACCTTCATAGTCTGCCTATGAACGTTTCAGCCTATCCTCAAAGCTGGAAAGAAACAGTGCAGTTATTAATAAGAAGAGTTGAAATTAATGAATGCAAGATTTCACAGATCTAGCATTACACCTTCATAGTCAGCCTATGAACGTTTCAGCCTATCTTCATAGCTGCAAAGAAGCAATGCAGTTATTAATAAGAAGAGTTGAAATTAATGAATGCCAGATTCCTCAGATCTAGCATTACACCTTCATAGTCTACCTATGAACGTTTCAGCCTATCTTCATAGCTGCAAAGAAGCAATGCAGTTATTAATAAGAAGAGTTGAAATTAATGAATGCCAGATTTCACAGATCTAGCATTACACCTTCATAGTCTGCCTATGAACGTTTCAGCCTATCTTCATAGCTGCAAAGAAGCAATGCAGTTATTAATAAAAAGAGTTGAAATTAATGAATGCCAGATTTCACAGATCTAGCATTACACCTTCATAGTCAGCCTATGAACGTTTCACCCCCCACCCCCACCCCCACACACACGCACACTTGTACCTGGAAAGAAACAATTCAGCTGTTAATAAGAAGAATTGAAATTAATGCCTGCAAGATTTCACAGCTCTAGTATCACTCCTTCTTAATATGAGCTTTTCAACCCACCCTCGTGCTTCTCAGTTATTTTGTCGCCTCATTTCCACTGAGTCCAAATATACACTGTCTAGATGTTTAGAGACCGCTTGAGGCAATCGAGAATTAGTTATATATAAGTATGGTGAGAATACTATAGACGGAACATGTGAACAATGCGGAGGTTTTAAGGAAAATAGGAAGCTTGTACTTAAAATCAGAAACAGGCAGTTGAAACTTCTAGAGCATATAATGAGAAGAGAGGGCTTGGAAAATGTGATACTCACAGTATGTACAGAAAGCAAAAGGCGCAAGGGAAGCAGCGAGTCACTTATCTAACGAGCTTGCGTAAATGGATGGAAGAACAGAGAGTGGGAAGGATAGTAAAGACATACATTTTTAAGAGCTATAAAGAATAGGAAGTTGTGGAGAGGCCAAATTGTTCACGTACTGAGGAGATATAACACATGAAAGAAAAAGAAGAATACACTGTAGGAATGTAACGGTAGCTTAACAGATCTCTGCATGGAATGTGGAATCGGTGGCACTGTGCCCAAGTGAAGAGGGCGCTTGAGGCAATAGTGATATAATTCTACAGCCCTCCCTTCACCAAAACATCCAACAGTATTTTCTGTTTAAACCCCTGTTACGGAATTATTTTTTAACTCAAGGTTAATTCTGACATAATTTAGTAGAGTGTTGTGGATCATTATCGTGTTGAAAGGTGAATTTTTCCCCAGTTATTCGTAAACCAGATGGGATAATATGTCTTTAGAAAATCAAATGATAGTGTTCTTTTTTCATAATTACCTTGACCTGAATAAAATCTCCAACCCTCCCTTTACTAAAACAGCCAACAATATTTTCTGTTTAAACCCCTATAACGGAAGGAAAATGTTTCTTTATGGCTACGCATACCCTGTGCCCTACTAATCTAAGTCAACTTTCCACATTTCAGAGCGACACTTTTCCCGAAAAGAATTAAGTTCAGCTGTCATCTCTGGAACAGTTTTCTTTTCTATTTCTTTTGGTCTCAATAATTCGGCAGCATTTGTCACTTTGGGCTGTTTTCTGTCAACATTTGTGCCAGTTTCTAACTGCCTTTGTAACGATTGTTGCACCCTATATCTAGAAATGTTCAACTTCTGGCAATTTGTCTTTGAGAATAGCCTTCGTCCAATAAAATTTCAATTCGAACGTTCGCCTCACACCAATGTTTGAGGAATGTAACGGTAGCTTAACAGATCTCGGCATGGAATGTGGAATCGGTGGCACAGTGCCCAAATGAAGAGGGCGCTTGAGGCAGTAGTGATGTAATTCTACAGAAGGATGCTGAGAATACCGTCGACGGAGCATGTGAGTAACAAGGAGTTTTTAAAGGAAAATGGAAACAAAAACGACCCATAAAATCTTCACTCTCTATCTATATTGTAATCAGTCTATTTGCTTTAAAAAGGGATGAACAGCTATGTATTACGATTTGTCCTATAGGATAGAAAATTATGGACAATTTTATTAAATCGATCAAGTTTTTTTCAAAAATACTTTCATTCTCTGCGTGTTTAATGTATGTCTATATTTCTGAGATGAGGTATTTACACTATTTACATTGTTCGGAGTGGTGTCCTCATTGTTACCATATTCTCGACGTTTCGATGTTGTACGCTCCGGTCTTCTTCAGGAAATTGATCTACTGGGCCATGTTTCCTCAAGGACACATGGCCCAGTGAATAAAAGCGTTGGTTGAATCCAGTGACTTGACACAGTTCAATACCTGGCTACAGCAGAGGCGAACAAAAAACTTGGAGAGACTGAGATACTCAGAAGAGGCATGGCATGTGCAGCTGGAAAAATCTGCCACGGTAAACTAAATAAAGGCGGTTCGAAATTCCAATCACCTGAAGAAGACCGGGGCGTACAACGGTCGAAACGTCGTGGATACGGCAACAAAGATGAGGACAACAGTCCGAACAATATAAATAGTGTAATGTTTAATGTAAATTTAAGAATGTAGGAAGTGCTATCTCAAACAACGAAAGACGTGATACGACACTTATAATTAGTGTCTGTTATGTCTTCATTGCAGTGAATGAAGTGAACACAATCAAAAAGCAGAACGTCGATTGGAGTCGACGTAGTTTGACTGAAATCGGTAGTAAGCAGATAAGCTAGATCTTTAACTCTTTACTTTTCTCTCCTTCTACTGACGATTCTCGGCGTCAGTCTATATGTATTTGGACGAGTCCAAGTCCTCTTCTAGAGGGGTGTGTTCAACTTTACAACACCCCCGACCTTTTTAGATATGCACTTTCTTTAGTCGATACTTTTTCTGACGTGGGTCTACTTCCAGAGTTTTTTTTTCAGATTACGTTTTCACTTACCCTTAGGAAGAGGTAATTCAAAAGTACCGTGAAGTATGTCCATCGGTAAATTAAATGTTGCTGGTTGCTTATTCAGTGCATATGTAGACATCAATTGATTAATATGTCTCTTATGACAAAACGTTCACCTTCGAAAATGTACATCATACTAGCAAGGCGCTGAATAATTTTTCCTTCCTGCCAATTTCCTTTTCCGGCCTTAAAGCTTTTAAAGAAAACTTTATCGCCGATCTTAAATTATCTGGTAGGTTGAAATTGTCGAACTTTTTTTCTTATTTCCTGGCAGTATCTGTCTATATTTCTGAGATGAAGTATTATGTACACTATTTACATTATTCGGACTATTGTCCTCATCTTTGTCGCCATGTTTATTACAATGTTTCGGCCGTTGTACGCTCCGGCCTTCTTCAGGTGGTTGGAATGTCGAACTGAACCCTTTATTTCGCTCACTGGGGTAGACTGTTCTAGTTCCACGTGCCATGTTTAATGGATGTCAGTTATCATTTATCTCCTGTTAATTTCCCTCTGAAAGTTCTCTACTGGCTTAATCGGGTATTGAACTCACACTTTTTGGGTCCTGTTACTGGAGTGTGAGTTCAATACCTGGTTAAGGCAGTGGAGAATTAACAGGAGATAACTGACATCCATTAAACATGGCACGTGGAACTAGAACAGTCTACCCCAGTGAGCGAAATAAAGGGTTCAGTTCGACATTCCAACCACCTGAAGAAGGCCGGAGCGTGCAACGGCCGAAACGTTGTGATAAACATGGCGACAAAGATGAGGACAATAGTCCGAATAATGTAAATAGTGTTCCTGATGGTAATTTGTCAAAAATGGATCTAACATTTCTAGTAATCATGAGCTCTGCAGGTGACGTATTCGCAGTGACGTTTGCATTTGACGTCATTCGACGCACGCTCAAAAATTCTTGTAACGCTGTTTTTTCAGCTTCCAACCCTTTAATTAAAGCTCTTTTGAAGGTGTTAAGAAACCATTCCGTCTGACCATTCGACTTCGGAATTGGCGTTGTCAAATGTTCAATCGCGTAGCTTTTGCAGAAATTTTTTTATCTCATTAAAAATAAATTCAGATCCATTATCGTATAACACACTGTCAGCTACTCCAAACCTTGCAAAAATGTTCGCGCAAGAATGTAATTGTTATTACGGTAGTAGATCGTTTACACTTCAATATTTCGGCTCATTTTGTGAAACAGTCAACCACAATTAAATAGTATGAACCATTTAGTGGTCCAACAAATTCCAGATGTAGGTTTGCCCACGGTTTATGCCTGATAATTTATATGCGGTGATTTTGCTGCTGAATTACAATCATTACATTTTCTAACTGTACTGTGGATATCTTTGGCCAATACACGAAGCTTCTCATCAAGGACTTCATAATCACTATTCCCGTATGGTCTACGTGAAATAGTTTTAAAATACTTTTTTTTATTTGTAGTAATAACGGAATTGCAACTCTTTACGCGTACAAAAGTACTCCATCACAAATATAAAATGCTGTAATATTGTTAGCAAGTTTCATATTAGTTTCATTCCATTCATAGGTTTTTCGAATAAACGTATTTTTTTTAAAATGAATTTTGATATCCTCTATCGCGACCGGCGAGTCTTTAATAGTATTACAAACCAGGCTTTTAATTTCGCTTTCGGATTCCAGCGAAGAGTGTCTTCAAAATCTTCTTTAGATTTCGATATCTATCTGGATAAGCTATCTGCATGCTCCAATTTCTTTGACAATAGAAATTCCATCTTGAAATCATAGTTCGACAAAATCTTAACCCTCCAAGGTTGCAGTCTGTTTGCAGTGTGCGTCGGGCTCTCTTAGAACCGAATATGTTTAATAATGGACGATGATTAGTTTGGAATATGAATTTTCTTCCTAATATCATCCTGTGAAATTTCTTTACAGCAGAAACTATAGCAAGCGCTTCCGTTTCAATTTGACGGTAAATCTTTTTCTATATTTGTCAAACTTCTTGAAGCATGGGCGGCTGCTTTCACTTTCACTTTCACTTTCACTGTAGCGTATTCAAATTTATGGCCTATTAATGCTTCTATGCCAAATTCTCTCGCGTCTGACGCTACTGACATCTGTCGCTGCATGTCGTAAGGTGGCAGCGATAACTCTGAAGTTAGCAAAGTTTTAATTCCTTCGAAAGCTTTTTTGATATTCCGCAAACCAATTCCATTTCTTACCCTTCTTAAGTAAATTATTCAGAGATGCTCGCAATTTGCATATATCTAGCACATAAATATTATAAGAGTTCGCTAATTCCAGAAATGATTGAAGGGTTACCAAATTTGTCGGGGAAGGCACATCTTTAATGGCATTTGCACGAGCGGGATCTGGCCTTCTTCGTTTTTCGTCAATTATCTGACCTAAATATTTAATCTTCTCCAGAAAGAGCTGACATTTCTGTTCACCGATTTTGAAACCGTAATCACGTGGTCTCTGAAATACTTGCTGAATCAGTTTTACGTACTGTGTACCCTTAGTAAGTATATCATCTACGTAAGCGACAACACCGTCTAGTCCATCCATTATTTTCTGGGAAATACCTGCGGCTTCTTTTACACCAAAGAGTAATCTGTTATACTTGTAGAGACCTTCATGCGTATTAATAATAATAATCGATTCTCCTGTCCACTGTCCTAACAGATACTTATAGGTGGTTACCACCTATAGTACCCACGTGGTAATCACGTGGTCTCTGAAATACTTGCTGAATCAGTTTTACGTGCTGTATTTTTGTAGCACTCTTAGTAAGTATTCTTCTATGTTAGCAACAACACCGTCTCGTCCAGCGAACATTGCATCCATTATTTGCTGGAAAATACCTGGTGGATACTTTTACACCAAAGGATAATCTTTTAAACTGGTTGAGTCCTTTATGCGTATTAATAGACAAAAACTTCTGGAATTCCTCATCGTCTTCGATTTGAAGATATGCCTAAGACAGGTTAATTTTGAAAGAAAATTACCCTCATTTAATTTGGCAAATATATCCTGTGGGGTTGGCAGGGGATAAGCATTGCGGTAGGAGGCAGTCATTCAATCAAGTTGAAAAATTTAATTCCTTCGAAACCTTTTTGCCATTCCGCTGATCAATTCCATTCCGTACCCTTCTTAAGTAAATTATTCAATATGTACATTGCTGACACATAAATATGATAATAATTGGCTAATTCGAGAAATGATTGTCGGGTTACCAAACTTATCGAGGAAGGCATATCTTTAATCGCACTTGCGGGATCTCGTCTTTTTCTTTCGTGGATTATCTGACCTAAATATTTAATCTTGTCCAGAAATAATTTTGAAACCGTAATCCTGTGGTCTCTGAAATAATTCCTGAATCAGTTTTATGTGCTGTATTTTCGTAGTACTCTTAGTAAGTATATCATCTATCTATGCGACAACACCGTCTCGTCCAGCAAACATCTTATCCATTATTTGCTGTAAAATACCTGCGGCCACTTTTACACCAAAGGGTAATCTTTTAAACTGGTTGAGTCCATTATGCGTATTGATAGTAAAAACAAAAAAAACTTCTGGCATTCCTCATCCATTTCGATATGCCGCAGACAGGTTAATTTTTTAAATAAAATTATGACCATTTAATTTGGTAAATAAATCCTCTGGAGTTGGTAGGGTATATGCATGTGGTAGGAGGTAGTCATTCAATCAAGTTGAAAACCAGTACAACAAGCAAGGAAGTAATAGTTATGAGCACGGTCGTCGCAAGTAAATACAGTTGTGTGCGTGCTGCTATCGGAAGGCGGCTAGTCTCGCAGATCCGAGCTCGACTCTGCTTAAGGTGGTTACCACCTATAGTGCCGCCACTCATGGAGGTGGTAAGTTATTCCATCACATCAAAATAAATCTTTACATAAACGTAATTTTTCTAATATAAACCGCTGGAGTAGCCCGTTCTGAATAATCTATTTCTCAATAAACCCGCGGATTTCTAACCTATTCAGTTCGGCGTTAATAGACTCCAACGCAGAAAAAAAAAGAATTTTTCTATTAGGCTGAATCTCTGGTACCACATGTTCTTTTAATTTTAAAAAAATTGCCTTTGACTTTGTACATTTTTCCAACTCCTCTGAAAAAATATTCGTGAATTTATTTTTTAGTTTCCTCTGTGTTTTTTTAACTGTAATCTTTTTCCCTGACGAAAATTTTCCACAAAATGAATTAATCGGCCAAATTCTAGCCAATCGACGCCTAATAAATTCGAGTTAGAAATTTTTAATACGTAAACATCTGCTTTTCTAGTTTTACCCGCAAGATCGATGTTACACGTGATTTTCTCAGGAAAAAATTAATTTCTTGCCCGATATTCTTCTTGTAACTTTGTCAGTTTTTCTAAAGTTAGGCTTACCAATTCTGTTCAAACTTTGTTCATCAATAATTGTAATAACGCTACCAGTGTCCAACTGAAATTTCACCACTGCATTATTTATTTGTACTGTCACGAATTTTCTATTATTTGAACTGTCCAGATTTTTATGTAGTACTACTACTTTCAGCAAATTAATGTGTGAATTTCTTTTTGGCTTGTAGTAGCTTCGTTTGTAACTTGTTTTTCAACCCTTAAATCATTTTTTGTTTTAAATGGACAGTCTTTTCTGAAATGAAGCATATCACAGCCATAACGTAGATTAAGTTTAGTAGTATTTTTATTCTGGATTTTTTCTTTTGGTACTAATGTTTTTTTTTCTAACCATTTGTACTTCTGTCGTACCATTTTGCTCGATTTTCGCTTTATCGTGCCTTAAATTGACAATTTTTGGCACTCTTCCGCAACAGTCAGTATAGTTAACTTTGCATCCTGTTCAAATTTTGTAAGTATTCGAGATCCTATTTCCGCATCGTTGCTTAATGTTAGACCTTTAACAAAAGTTAGTCCTTTAAATCTGTCTGAGGATAATTCATCCTCTTTAAATTTCTCACACTTGACTTTACCGGTAGATGTGACAAGAGCTTTACTTTCGTCCGTAGTAATGTTCATGCACTGCCAACGTCTATAAAACACTGAATTCTTTTCACCAAAGATTTTCGATAATATCGACAGTTTCGTGAAATTATATTTTTCTCAAGTATTCGGCAAAATCAAATTCATATATTTTTCATGTTCAGCGGCACACAATTTTCGTAACAAAAGATGTACCTTCTTTTCATCAGACCATCTTTGACATTCTTCTCTGAAAATGGCCTCGTACCTTTTGACGTATGATAAGAATGTAATGTTTTCTTCTCGGACGTAATTAAATTCACTAATTGAGTAAGCTTCTGTCCGGCTAAAATGAAATTGATAGATTGCCTGTTCCTTGCTTACTCAGGATTTCCTTTATCTGTTCTTGATATTCAATCCGTTCCCGTTGCATTTGTTGTAATAAAGTTTTCTGAAATTCTTGCTGTTGCTGAATAATTATCTTCAATTCCTCTATAGTGTATTTTGTTCGTATAAATAGTCCTTTACTAGGAAGAAAAAGGTTTTCATTTTTTTCACCTTACAGCCGTATATCATACAACGTTGAAGTTTATCGATTTCTGTATCGCCTTATGAATATACACGAAATTAACAAAAAAAATTTTTTTTACGTGAATTTTGAATTTTCTTCCGCTATTTATGCTAAACGAAAAGAAACATTTGTGTGTGTGTGTGTGTGTGTGTGTGTGTGTGTGTGTGTGTGTGTGTGTGTGTGTGTGTGTGTGTGTGTGTGTGTGTGTGAATTCGAAATCTCATCGCCACTGTTATGTCTTCATTGCATTGAATGAAGATAACACAATCAAAAAGTAGAACGTCGCTTGGAGTCGACGTAGTCTTGTTGAAACAGGTTGAAAAAAGGTGAGCTTGATTTTGAACTCTCTACTTTTCTCGACGTCAGTCTATATGTATTTGGACGAGTCCAAGTCCTCTTCTGGAGAGGCGCGTTCATCTCCACAACGGTATCAAAAAGGGATAATGATGAAAAGAGGATTGGAGAATTTGACACTTACAAGGCATATTGATGTCAAAAGAGAGTAACATCGAGTAGCCTACCTAACGAGCTTACGTAAATGAGTAACAGAACCGTGTGTGTGATGGATAGTAACGAGACAAACCTTGTTTAGAGCTACAAAGTACAAGTCAAAAGAGAGTAACATCGAGTAGCCTACCTAACGAGCTTACGTAAATGAGTAACAGAACCGTGTGTGTGATGGATAGTAATGAGACAAACCTTGTTTAGAGCTACAAAGTACAAGTCAAAAGAGAGTAACATCGAGTAGCTTACCTAACGAGCTTACGTAAATGAGTAACAGAACCGTGTGTGTGATGGATAGTAACGAGACAAACCTTGTTTAGAGCTACAAAGTACAAGTCAAAAGAGAGTAACATCGAGTAGCCTACCTAACGAGCTTACGTAAATGAGTAACAGAACCGTGTGTTTGATGGATAGTAACGAGACAAACATTGTTTAGAGCTACAAAGTACAAGAAGCTGTGGATAGCCATGATCGTCTACACCCTGAAGAGACACGACACACAAAAGAAAAAAGTAAGCGAGCTGCGTCCGATTATTCAGCAGTACAATGTTGTCATACTGATTTACGTGAAAATCCGGGATAAACGGAACTGTAAGGAGAGAACTTGTACTTTAATAAAGTACAAAGAAGACAAGAGGAAGTTATGTTGAGTCATTCTGTGAGGGGAGGACAGATTCTGCTTATTTAAGGGATTAATCCAATTAGTATCAATCTTTCCATAAAAGATGACTGTGTCAGCCGGAGCAGTCTAGTTGGTTGCTTGAATGAATGGGATGACACGCAGACAGTGGTTGGGAGATGAAAGATAGTCGGGTTTTGTGGCCGCTTCGCATTGAACTGATCCTTCGTGTTAATGCAACATTCGGGTTGTCTCTTTGTGTCAACACTGGTGTCCTCCCCAGCCTTACAGACACATTTAGACACACTCCGACACACTGAGTCAAGCCTTGGATATCTGCCAAGCTCTCACAAACATCTACCCAACCAAAAACATACACACACACACACACTCACATTGTAGGCACGCGGACGTACACATTTTGGTCCTTACGTCGGTACTCTTCTATTACAAACCAGGTCAAATGAAGATCACTACCAACATTATAGACACGCAAAAGCAATGATGCACGCATTTTTTTGGTATTTTTATTTATTTATTTATTTATTTATTTATTTGTACAGCCACGTCTCAAAGGTTTGTGACAAAAGGTCTCAAACTTTTTCAAACTAACCAATGTAGTACAGGAAATAAGGAAATTGAACATTTTCACCTATCATCGCAATTTTCTACACCCCCCCCCAAAAATCATATTCTTAAATAGCCTCGTCAGATCGAGGCTTTCAAATAAATGGCGTGCGTGGCGCCAAATTCATTAAAAATATCTAAACTGTCACCTCTATACAACTGCTTTCTCAGATCAGTGGTTAAAATAACCTTGAACGTGTGACGACTATTCTTCTTCTAACTTTGTGGACTGGCGTTACATAATCCCAAACAAAGAACTGTACCAGATAACAAAGACTACATCACGTGATGATTTTAAACACCAGCAACAGGTAAAATGCCTATCAAAAATGACTTGAAGAGAAAACAATGACACAAATTTAAGTTGTTGACGTTCCACATTACTTCAAACAAAAGGTTAGGAAGGAAACTTCTATCAATATTACAAAGAACGATAGACTTTCGAAACCTATTTTCCTAAAATAGGTTTTAAGAGAAGTATTTTCTTTCTAAATTCCAACCGGCAGTAATATTAACTGCTCAGTTAATGAATGCCGAATATTTCCTTATAAGGAAACGGCTAATATTAACATTATCATTAACATTAAACACACAGAAAGTCATTCCGTCAAACAAATACATTCTCGCACAAAGACTTTTTGAATAGGCATTATATGCGAAAACATCTATACGCTGATATAGAAAAATTCTATTACGGCTATGCTTAACACGCTAATTTTCCCTCTGATTAATTATTGTGGCTACGTACCAAATTTGTCTTCATAGTATTCAAACATATTTGAAACAAAGGTTGTTGATCAAATACAAACACACACACACACACACACACACACACACACACACACACACACACACACACACACACATGATGAGCTGTGAAACAGCGAAATAGTCTGTCTGTGGATGACAAAAATATTGGCTCCTGAAAAATTAATTTCGGTTGAGCTCTGTTGGTTGGAGGTGTGAGTTTGTAAACAGTGACTATTTAAGCTAATATAGCATGACTCTTCGGCAGAATTGAGCCACTGTCAGTCACTGTGTGTTTATCTAAATCTAAAAATAAACACGCTAAAATTCACCTTCATCCCTGCCGTGCGCCGACGGCTTAGTGGTGGAAGTTCCGACTGACGCCAATTCAGTCGGGTTTTGATCCTCGCTAGAGGCAACCGGACGTCTAGCCACACTGATGAAGTGTGAAACAGCGAAACAGTCTGTCTGTGGATGACAAATATATATATATATATATATATATATATATATATATATATATATATATATATATATATATTCAGCGAAAGTCACCCCTGAAATAATAATAAATATTTGCCCAAAAAATTGTCTTTAAGTGACAGCAGAAGAATTATCGTTGAAATTTTAAAAGGTAAGCTTAAATATTAATGCAATACTTAAATGCAGCGATCAATTTGAGTTCTTCTGTAGTTTATTGTTGCCTATCGCATCTATTCCTCCCTACATATTCTGATGAAGGCCTAATCAAGAGCCCTCCGCAGGCGCTTGCTTAAATGCCGTCCGGCATTTGTCAGGAAGGAAACTTCATGGTGTTATCGGACTGGATCGATTTGGAAAGTGCCTGTAAACCATACCATCAGCCTTGTGAGTGAAATCGGGTAGACGAAACTCTTGAGGGCCGTCAATAGTTGTGCTAGCACGAAGCCACAAGTCATCGTGGCCGAGGGCCTCAGCGTGCTGGCCTTGTTCAAATTATTGATTACGCTAGATAACACGCTCTCTCGCAGAAAATCTAAGGTCTTCTCAGCATAGTTGCAGTATAAACCACAGCTGGCCTCTATGGATGCTGAATAAACGCCAATGTGCCTGAGCAAGTGTCTACAATAGGGATTGGCTAGCCGCCCTAGTAGACGGGTATCCTCGAATACGAGTGGCCAGCTATTATTTATCTATGTATACACAAGGTGGTCCGAAAGTCGTGTCACCCCTAATACATTTTTCTATTTAAGAAGGCTGACACGAAAATGATGGTGTCCCTGCAAACGTCTCGCTATATATATATATATATATATATATATATATATATATATATATATATATATATATATATATATATATATTGAGGCCATAGAAATCAACACTACATGGCGATGGACAGATTCATGTTTTAAGCTTTCACGAGACATTTGTTATCACGGATTGTAGATGTTTTTAAATTTCATCGTATATGTAATGTTCGATCTCTGTGATTAACGAAGGATCGTTGAATTAAGCGCATTGACAAAGACGAAGGTTATGTTGGGAAATAAATATATGTTTTATCAAATAAATGCTTGTCTCATCAGTAAGCTAGAGACTTACTGATATACCTACCTATCTCATTCTGTGTTCAAGCACACGAAACTTGTAGGCATCCTAGTTGTGTGCTTGGCCGGAGCATCGACATCTGTGACTGGAGAAGCCGATGCTAGAGTGACAATCTCTGGTGCATAGGTAGCATGTGTTTTCTGTCTGTGGTCTGTTGGAGCTGTCACTTTCCTTTCTGCGGGCCCGCCTTTCCATGGCCATTTGTGTCAGCTTCTCCTCCCCTAAGTGGAGGTGTTTGTTATAAACACATCATTGCGAGTCGAGATATGTTTTCTGTATCACACGAAACAGCAGTTATAAATTAACAAGTTAAGAAGAGCATTTTGTTTGTTATAAACACATCATTGCGAGTCGAGATATGTTTTCTGTATCACACGAAACAGCTTTTATAAATTAACAATTTAAGAAGAGCATTTTGTTTGTTATAAACACATCATTGCGAGTCGAGATATGTTTTGTGTATCACCCGAAACAGCTTTTATAAATTAACAAGTTAAGAAGAGCATTTTGTTTGTTATAAACACATCATTGCGAGTCGAGATATGTTTTCTGTATCACACGAAACAGCTTTTAAAAATTAACAAGTTAAGAAGAGCATTTTGTTTGTTATAAACACATCGTTGCGAGTCGAGATATGTTTTGTGTATCACACGAAACAGCTTTTATGAATTAGCAAGTTAAGAAGAGCATTTTGTTTGTTATAAACACATCGTTGCGAGTCGAGATATGTTTTCTGTATCACACGAAACAGCTTTTATAAATTAACAAGTTAAGAAGAGCATTTTGTATGTTATAAACACATCGTTACGAGTGGAGATATGTTTTCTGTATCACACGAAACAGCTTTTAAAAATTAACAAGTTAAGAAGAGCATTTTGTTTGTTATAAACACATCGTTGCGAGTCGAGATATGTTCTGTGTATCACACGGAACAGCTTTTATAAATTAACAAATGAGAAGAGTTTTTGTTTGTTATAAACACAACATGGAGAGTGGAGATATATTTATGCACACGAAAAATTAAATGTACTAACAAACGCAACACTGTTCCTTTTCTGATTCTGTGTGCAAATCTTGTAATCACTTAATGTAAATTATTGATTTTCCGCTTTATTTACGAAATTTTTCATTAAAAAAATTATTTATCCAGCTGGTAATTTGTACAGAATGACAGTTACTCCCAAAATGTACTCGAGGTTAATCTTTAATTATTAAATAAGAAAGTCTGATTGATTTTATTTCTATTTCACAATGGATGCTCGTCATCATCAGACGATAATCAACCAAAAGTTTGATGAATAGGATGATCTCTATCATTTGTGTTTTTATCGTTTGTTGCTCAATAAATATTGATTCTGAAATGTGTTTTAAATTGCTCTGGTGGTTTGTGGTACTAAAATTTACTGCTGTTTTTTCTTATATTTCATTATAACTATGCTCTCCATTTATCTGCCCTTCCGCAGATGTAAAATAGAAAAGAAATTATTATATATAAATTACAGTGTAGGTGTGTGTGTGTGTTTGTGCATATGTGTGTCTAAGCGACTTCACCTTTTCCACTGGTCTGATTTCAATGATTTATAGCTCATTCAAAAGCCCTAAAAAAGTTAGGCGCTGGGAATGTTTTTCGTTGAGCTCAGATCCATGGTTGCCAGATTATGTGAGGTTAAATATAAATATTAATACATTATACTAGACATTATCGTTGCTTTCGTGGTTCAAGGGGAGTAACTCTTATTTTCCTTTTGCATTCAAAATTGCAAAATAAATACAATGACAGAGACGCAACTGAGAGATGATAAATAAATCCTTTACAAACTACTTTAAGTAACTCAACCACCCTACCCACGAGGTCAGGTTGTGACACAAGGTCGGTTTAATGTGGGGAGCCTAGCGCATACACACAGGCTAGAAACAAAAATTTCCCGAGCCCCCGCAATCAGAGGTTGCGCTGGCCTCGGTGCGAGCACCGATCACTCTCTCATGCAATGAGAGGGCGCGGCCTCGGGAAGCTATTCCCCAGGGCTGGGCACCTCTCTGTATAATTCTCTTCAGATGCGACTCTGTCCTTTGACGGAGCCACCCCTTAGCGCACACTGAGAGATGATAAATAAACGTGTTACAAACTACTTTATGGTAATTTAAACAGTAAAAACTCAATATCTGTATTATATATATATATATATATATATATATATATATATATATATAGTTTTATATATATATATATATATATATATATATATGTATATATATATATATATATATATATATATATATATATATATAGTTTATTTCATTAATTAACTGTCCTTCATGACTGTTCTTTTATTCGAGGACTGTTTTGATTTTCATATCAAAAATATTTCTGTTTAGAAATATCGTCTTACATAGTGCAGAAAAGTGTTTGAAATTTGCATTTTACTTAGCCTTCAACAAGTTGGCATCTATTTGTAAAACTTTCCTTAACTATAACAAGCCAATTTATGAAAGAAATGTTCATTTAAAATTTTTGTTTCAAAGATTTCATGCAGTGAATATATTTTATTAGCGGGCGATGCTTGCTAGTAGTCTGTAAACTAGCACTTTAGTACTTTATTATGGATTTTTTTTTAAAAATCACTATATGCCTTCGAAAACAAATGACCCCGCTTCGATACGAGGGCAACTGAAGTGAGAGAAAAAAAATTCTCTCTTACGACGAATTTAAGTCAAAAAATTATCCTCACTTTCGCCAAAACATATCTGTAGATTTGTCACATTGCCTTCTGCTCATGCGTGCTTATAGTTGGTACTGTTGTGGTCACGGGATCGAAATTTAATCGTACCAGTTTTCTTGCTGCTGTTACAGTGTAAACATGGCCGCTCGGCCACCAGTGTTCACCAAGGAGGAACAAAGAGCAGTGATTCGAATCTGCAGAAAAAAAATGCTACCTCGTCGGTGATAACTCGCTTACCATCTCTCCAGCTTGCTGAACCTTCTCATTAGTGGTGAAGGTTGACGGGCACCCTGCTCCTACTTCGTGCGTCAAGCTTGTCCGGTCGCTTTTAAACTTCTCGATCCACTCCTACATGTTTCTACTGTCGCCGTATTGTGTCAAAAGCCTCCGATTAATTTCAGTCCCTCACACATCTTCCAACCAGATAATTCGGATCACTGCCCTTTATTACTCCTTGTTGCACACTGCTAGCGGAGCGGCTATGTTTACACTGTAAAATGATTTTGTTATCCATATATAGTTCGTGAAATGAAGACAGAAGACATTACCGCATGTGTCGTCGAATATTAACATTAACGTTGTTCTCTGTCCGCATATGTTTATAAATGATCGCTGTCGACTCATTAAGTGAACATTACCATCGCTGATCAGTCGCTTGATTAATTTTTCCAGTTCCTGTAAGAACAACAATAATTCTTGAAGCAAGCAAGAGATAAAACATTTTGCAGTCGTTTCTGGTGTAATGTATGACACGGAAAGAGCTTCAGACCAGTGGGAGAACCATCGACGCATATCAAGAAATAAATATGTCCCACGTAGTAGGAGAGAGGACCGGTTATGTCCATAAGCGAACCGCTCCTACCAGAGATGGGAAGGTACCAGGATACAGGCAAGTATGTCTTCCGACTTTTTAACATGGCACACAGGTCTTTGACCACCACCGAATGTCCGCCTTTATACGAGACCGCACAAATCGGTCTGTAACTGGCCTGACTGACGCATTAGCACCAGGATGACACAAGTTATGCGGCATGAACAAGTTTATCCGTCGCAATGTTTCTGGAATGAAATAGCGGAATCGTCCGGTGCTGGTGTTACATGCAGTTTTAAAATCGGTGTTTGGAACACGTGTTGGGGTCCGATGTACGCGTTGTGAGATAAACACGTGTCTCTCCTGAAATGGCCCACAACTAGCAAACTTGGAGTATGAGACCGCCAAAAGAAATATGAAGAAACAAGAACCGATATATATATATATATATATATATATATATATATATATATATATATATATATATATATATATATATATATATATATCAATTATGTGATGCAGGTTCAATTTATATTACGCGAATCATTCATACGAAAAGCAGAGAATGAAGTTAACGATATAAATGGCAAGAATCACTCTCGCAAACAATTTTTAATAATAAAATACATTAACCTCGAATCTGTTAATGAATGGTATGATCCTTGTTTATAAATTCCAGTTTTATCAGGTCGTTTTTTACTACTAGCTTTCAATCGTTTCATACGATCATCCTCAGGTAGGGAAATAGGTAAGTTTTTTACATCCAGGTAATAACAGGACATCGAAAGATAAAGTGTAATCCGAAAGAAGTGTTTTTAGAAATGTGATATTGTTAACTGTAAGAATACTTTTGGAGCATGCAGTCACGACGCTGAGGTTGAAGTTTTTTTTAATTTTAAAATTGTGCGTTCTTGTACTAATATAGTAATATGAGAATTCTTTTGTAGAAGTAGTTTTTTTTTAGTAAAGGTGGCATGAACTAAATTGTTCAATAAATAGAGTAATGTCACAGTTATTATCAGGAATTCGCACGTCGGATTTGT
This sequence comes from Acanthosepion esculentum, assembly GCA_964036315.1. Classification (NCBI taxonomy): domain Eukaryota; kingdom Metazoa; phylum Mollusca; class Cephalopoda; order Sepiida; family Sepiidae; genus Acanthosepion; species Acanthosepion esculentum. The sequence goes on along the minus strand of OZ038482.1, from coordinate 114,755,184 downwards.
TATTTTAATATCAATTATGTGGTGCAGGTTCAATTTATATTACGCGAATCATTCTTATATATAAAATAAAAAGGCTTAAACACTAATTTTCCATGGTTATAATTTATTCCATTAGAATCGTAATTACGATCCAATTCATCAGGCCTACAAATTCAAAAAGAAATCAGAAAAAATAACCCCGGGAATAAAAAAATAAAATCTAGTGAGAGTGTATGTCTGAGAGTGGGGGACGAAAGTGAGAGTTAAATGAAAGAAGAACAGGAAGGCGTAGAAGTGAAGGTGAGGATTAAAATTTAATAGAGAGAAGTTTTAAAGAGGGTTAAATGACGGTTTAAATGAGCGAGATACAGATAAATATGAGTTATTTTTCGATGAATAATACATTACTGAATCGCTGACTTAAATTAAATTAAAACCGACACCGGAAAATGGGTGAATACATTTGTGGTGACACTACGCACAATAAATGACGATATAATCTAAACTTAAAAATCAGAAGATGAGAGAGAGAGAGAGAGAAAAGAAAAGAAAAACGAAAAAATGGGGAAGATGGGGGGGCAACTAAATCCAAAGGACATTTATAAAAGAGCCGCTGTGCAATCAATAAAATTTGACAAAATTAATATCACCTACATGTTACAAATTTTATATAAACATATAAAAAATAACGAATATTTAATCTAGCAAGGACCTACTATTTCTATGCCCCAAAACACATACGTATATACACACATACACAACAACATATTTATATTTACACGTACATACATATATATACGTGTATATATATATATATATATATATATATATATATATATATGTATATATATATATATATATGTATGTATATATATATATACATACATTAACCACTAATATTATATATATATATATATATATATATATATATATATATATATACATTAACCACGAATATTATATATATATATATATATATATATATATATATATATATATATATATATATATATATATATAGGGTTTAAATAAGCAGCTCAGAATAGAGTCTGCCCCAAAGCAGCCTTCTGGTATAAAAGTGCTCCATGCCACAAGAAATGGCAGAGATTTTGAATATTAATTCAAATAACCAGGTTAGCATTGATTGGCCACTATTATTAGTTGCATGTGTTTGCACACAATCATCAGGTAACAGTGACTTGTAATGAGATGAATACCGTATATACAACTGGGCGAGTTCAATTAGACAAGCAAACCAAACCTGCACATTTGTGAGGAGGGAAGATACAGCCAATATCTAAAATGTCAAGGCAACAAAAGAAAATGTCTCCCACCTGGGAGCCCTGGATTTATTTACACACACACATACACAGACGCACGCACACAAATATATATATATATATATATATATATATATATATATATATATATATATATATATATATATATATATATTATAATTTTATCATATAGACAAAACCATTTTACTCACTTCAAAGATGCAACTTGGTTTCAGTGTATTTCAACTGAACTTCGACGGGTGAGAGTCGAAAATGGTTATAATATGAATAATTATCGCTCTACTATCGGTATCGAGCCCTCTTTTGAGTTAATGCTGTGAATGTTGGAATTTATATATTACTTTCGTTCTCATCGCATCGGATATATATATATATATATATATATATATATATATATATATATATATATATATATATATAAACAGAGAAAGGGAGGAAGAGGGAAGAAGCGAGAGAGATATAGTAGTTATGAGGCTGGATATCCAAAAGTAATACGCTTTTTGCTATACTGGCAAGCCTTTCCAGATGAGAAACATTTTTTTTTTGCCATTTTAGACCTTGGTTGGTTGATCTACCCCCCTACCTTGCGGGTTTGGTTTGTTTGTCAAATTAAACTCACCCGTGGGTATATATGATATTCATCTTATTACAAGTCACTGGCTACATGATGATTGTGCGAAAGCACATGAAACTAATATTAGTGGCCAGTCACTGCAAACCTGTTTATTTGAATTAATATATATATATATATATATATATAGCGAGAGAGAGAGAGAGCGAGAGAGAGGGTGGGAGGAGAGAGATACGTACGTGTGTGTTTGTATGTGTGTGTTTGTATGTGTGTGTTGTTCTTGGCGTTTCCTACAAAGAGAGATTTACATTGTTGTAGTCTCAGCTGAAAAGTGAGAAGAGAGAGTGATATTTATTCTGTATAATGTACAGAAATGTGGCACAAGGCCAAAGGGGGGATTGGGGAAAATAGGACGGTCTTCATCTGTCTTAACTATAACTTAGCTAGCCGCAAACACTGACCCAATCGTACGAACAATATTCCTTACACCAAAACACCACATTCATCCGTACCGTTCTTACTACAACCACCATAATACCTCACTGTCTCTATGAAAATACTGACTAGTCCCCATATGTACAATTCAATGTCTGTGGGGGGGAGGGGAATAAAATAACAATATTACAAATTAACCCCAATGTGAGAAGAGAGAGTGGATGACAAAAGATATCGCCGAGTATATATAGTGCATGAGCGGTTTCAAAAATTAGGAGGAGGTAACCCGACACACGTATTTTCGAAAATTTAAAAGATTTCGATTTGTCCTGAAGAAGCTTCTGGAACTGTTGATCCCTTGACTTTTCTTCCACAAATGATTGTTATTCCGGGCATCGATCCACTAGGAAAGCATTAATGCCGTGGGACATCATTTCTGCGGGAATGTTTTAGGTTCCTTTAAGAGAGGCACATCCAGCAGTTCGCAATACCTAGGATTTAAAATGAATTTTTATAAATGAAATATCTTTCTTGAAGCTTTTATTTCTATTTTTATTTCAAGTTAATAAATTAAATTTAATATTTCCACTAAGCAAAATACTTGGCTGTATTTCAAAATTCATTTCAAAAGAATGGAAGTAGATTTCTTTTGGCGGGGTGCTAAAAAATGTGAATTTAGTGCTATTTTTAGCCTGTGTTCATTGCAACGTAATTCTCTTTATCAAAAAATCTTCCAGAAATAAAATATACTTTTCTGAAACTTTATTTGAGGAATGTTAACTGATTTAAAGTATAATTAATCTGATTTGAAACATTTACTTAAAGTTTAGAATATCGCAGAAATGCATATTTTTTTTTACGCTGAGAGTAGGTGTTTATTCAAGGTGTTGGCGGGAGTGACAGCTTGATGACTGATTAATATTTATCTAATGTTGTTCTATAGGGGCTTTAGGCGTTAAGGTTAGGGGGACAGATGTAAATTTTTGTGAATAAGTCCTGAAAATTTAATTAAGATTCAACATTTTTTTAAGCGTTCAACCCCAAGCAAGGCGTGAAGCCACTAGCACACAAGGGGTTACAGAGAGTTGGAGCGAGAGCAAATAGGAGTGATAGAGGAAAGGATGAAGAGAAGGATAGTGGATAGATCAAGGCATCTGGAGACGTCGATTGACATTACATTTGAATAGTTGGAGATTATAGCTATCAGCGAAACCGGAAAAGGGAAGGGAGTTCCACAGGCGAGAAGTGCGAGACATGAAGCTAATGGAATAGAAGAGACGGCTACATTTAAGAGTTTCGGCAGCGAAAGGGAGTGAGTAGAACGCTTAAATTCATGAAGTCTGGGAACCAGCGAAAGCAGCTCATCGGAGCAATTACCATGACGGCATGTCTGTGAGAGAGGGACTGCAGACGAGATGCCATATCAGGGCCAATTACATTACATATGGATCTTATCAAGAACCTAAAGACAAACAGAAGGGGCAACGGACCATATATGGCATCAATACTCCATGCAAGGGCGAATGGTTGATTTGTAGATTTGAAGGATCGACTTCGGCGAGAAAAATTTCCTGGCGCGGCACAGGGCACCAACTTTCCTTGCGGTGGACGAAGCTATTGACTCGATGCATTTGTTCCATCTCAGGTCAGCAGTCAATGTGAGGCCGAGTAGTCGCAAAGAGGAGCTCTCGAGAAGTTGAGCGTCAGACATTCTAATGGGGGACAGGGATGGTTCTTTGTGATGAGTAATAGAGAGCAGTTTTGTTTTTGAGGCGTTAAAGTTAACCAGCCAATTCCTGCCCCAGTTCACAACCGATTGGAGGTCCTTTTTCGAGGCGAACGGCCAGTTTAGTTTTGTCAACGACACTAGATTTATTTTTGAGGCAGGAGTAAATTGTTGTGTCGTCCGCGTAGATCTGATTTTTGCAAGAATTTCCAAATCTATATTTTTATCGCAAAAAAGGACGCTAAAATTTCCTTTGTTTCCCCCGCTGACACAAGAAAAGCAAAATTTTTAACCAAAATTTTGAACGTGCTAGAAAAGACTAAAAAATTTTAAAAAAATACTTTGGTCTTAATAATAGCATAAACATATTGAAAATAAAATTTTCATTTTTTTTTTTCATTAAACTTGGGGACTTTTTTCATCATGGTATGCTTTGTTTTCAGCGAATTATTTGAGGTTCCTGCTTTAAAACGTATATCTGATGAAGGCAGCATCAGGTGATGAAAATGTTTGGTTTCATGTGGTGAATATTTATCTGACGTTGACTGGAAAGCACCGAGCAAAGGTTTGTATGTGGAAAATTCGCCCTTCCAAAAAATGTCGAGAATAGCGAATATCTGAATAAGGTGCAAGGAGATCGCATCTAAACGTACCAGACAATTTAATTGTATGGGACAATACCGATTTAATTCTGTGAAATTCTGCCAAGGCAGGGACAGACAGAACATTTTTTTTACATTAGTTAAAATATCTGTCAACTGTTTCACTGTCTGCGCACAGTTAGGCTGAAATCTACGGAAGAAATTTATCATCCCTAAAAATTGTGGTAATTTCCTCATGGTACAAGGTGCGGGGAATTGTGAGATAGCTTTTACTATAGAAGTAGCAAGGGAAATTCCAACAGCAGCTGATGTGGTGACCTAAGAAAATCACTTCCGATTTTTTTTTTCTTTTCAGATTCACACTTCATTAAGTTACTAATAATTCCACATTTCTCAAATCGCTCAAAAACGCGCTGTAGTTGCGGCATCTTTTCCTCTGTGGAGGAACTGACCGCATATGTTTCTTTATTTGTCATTAGCAGTGTAACCCGTCTTTGACCGAGTCTTTCATTACTGGGAATTTTTGCCATTCAGTTGGAGCAGATTAATTTTAAAGTCAGCCCACCCGAAAATCAATACTAGTAACAACATCTGGGTGCAACTGAGGCACAGCCCCAAATAGGGGGTTAATAATTTGAATGGGTGGGGGCTGAAAATGGAACTGTATAATAATAAATAATACTATTGTAATAATTTAAACTATTTATTTTTTTATTAAAGATTTATGAAAGATATATATCCAAGAACAGATAGTAAAACGTTGCTGAGATTTATAATGGACAGGAGGTAGTGGAGAGCCATTGTCGCCAGCAATTTGGTCTCAAAACCGGCACTGAAGAATTATCTATCAAACCAAAATATTTCATCAAAATCGGATGAAAACTGTGGAAATATATTAAAAACATACGATCACACACACACACACACACATACATACACACACATTTTGAAAATTATAGATATAGATATAATTAATTATATTAATTTAACTGTATAATAATAAATAATAAACTGTAATTTAACTGTATAATAATAAATAATAAATAATAATACTGTAATAATTTAAACTATTTATTTTTATTAAAGTTTTATGAAAGATATATATCCAAGAACAGATAGTAAAACGTTGCTGAGATTTATAATGGACAGGAAGTAGAGAAGAGCCATTTTCGCCAACAATTTGGACTCAAAACCGACACTGAAGTATTATCTATGAAACAAAAAAGATTGCATCGAAATCGGATGAAAACTGTGGAAATGCATAAAAAACATCTAACCATGCACACACATACATACACACATTTTGAGAATTATAGATATAATTAATTATATTAATTTAACTGTAGAATAATAAATAATATGATTGTAATAATTTAAACTACTGTTGATAGTCCAAATAATGTAAATGGTGTACATAATACCTCATCTCATAAATATAGACAGATACCATTGCTTTTTATTAACAGTGAAATTAATGACAACCGGCCTAGATCAATAAGTTCTATTAGAGAAAAATGTGCCTTTCGACACGAATCAAACCCGTATTCCTTGTGTTCATCACCGCTACAGCCAAAATGTGCCCTTACCAGTTACACTGCGGGAAGCTGTCATGACAAGGCAAGTTTCTATTAACTAAAGGAATGCACACTTCGTTGAGTCCTTTTCAATCTATATTTACTGGTTTTATTTTCATACACAAAACGTAAACACATTAATAATTGATTGTATTTTTACATCCGATATTATTCTTAATTGATTGAAAATCCTTTATACAAAATTCTTGGGACCGGAAGTTCTTCGATTTTCAGGCTTTTCGGAAATTAGAAACCAGTCTGTTTAATTTACATATAGCATCTAAAAGATGGAGCAGCTTAAGATATATATATATATATATATATATATATATATATATATATATATATATATATATATATATATATATATATATATATATATATATATATATATATATATAGAGAGAGAGAGAGAGAGAGAGAGAGAGAGAGAGAGAGAGAGAGAGAGATTGAAAATCCTTCATCGGAAATTCTTGGGACCGGAAGTGCTTCGATTATCAGGGTTTTCGGATTTTGGAAACCAGGCTGTTTAATTTGTATATAGCATCTATAAAATGTGACAGCTTGAAAACGGAACCCTACCATAAACACAATACCCCATTACATTTCATAACACAGCTTATTCATATACCCTGAAGGCAGTTTTATATAAATAACATATATTCTGAAGCTACTTTTATATAAAATTTAATAAATTTAGTGTACCTACAGATACAAGTAATGATGCTACTCATGTAATTCTGACATGGATTTTTAAGTGGTGAAATTAAGATTACGCGTAAGAATAATGTTTTGTACTTTCTGTACGTGTACAAAAAATATGTTCACTACTTCCAAAAAATATATATAAATGCAGGACTTTTTGAATAATATCTTTACTGAGCAGGAAACACTTGGTGAATAATCCATGAACGAAGGTGTTGCCGTGACGATCGCTAACAAAACAAAAACTGGTGCCAACGTAGCTGGACTGAGGCACCCCCATCCAGTGCAGATGAGGTCACTTACAACAGTTCCGCATCACCTAGGAACCTTCCAAGTGCTCTCTGAAATTTTCCATTTGTGACAAGTTATGTCAGCACCTGAAAAATCTTCTGATTTTGGAGGTTTTCGGATTTTGCAATTTCGGATAAAAGATACTCAATGTGTACTATAAACTTTAATTTCTGTAGGTTCAAGTATTTGAATAGATATCTCTGTCTTTTTTTTAAATTATCTTCTCGGTTTAGGTTGATATTAATGTGTGTGAATGTTAAAAGTGATATACTGTGACGGAGGCACGGTGGAGTAATGGATAGCGGCTCGGATTGAGGAATCAGAGTGCCGTGTTCGAATTTCAGTCGTATCCATTACATTCACTTACGTGCTAATACCCTTGAAAAGGTGTAAACCTTGCTATGGGTAAAGAGCATAGCCTTGCTATAGCTATAGCCTTATAGTAACTTACTACGGGAATAATCTGCCTCTGTATCGAAAGCGTATATTACGCATGGCGCAAAACTGACTGACTACCAGTGTTCTATTGTGAGAGAGTTTGTTAATCTCGGGGATTGGTGGGAAGAAGTTTCAATCGTCGCTGACGCCATCATCACTTGGTAATTGTCGTTACTCGTCATCTGAGTTGTTTAGCATTTGTTGGCAAAAAGAGATCAGACAAAATGTTGATCAATGTTATTCAGCTGGAAGTTGATTGGACACAAAATACCCATGAATCTTTTTTTCTCGGTCAAATTCATTAACCCACTTCCGGCGGAAGGAGAAGATCATTACCATTTTCTAAACGCGGCGATTGTTTTTATTTTGGGAGCAACTGAGAAAACATGTTTAATCATTTTTGTAACTTTTCTAACGTGAATATGATTTTAAATAACAGAAAAGAACTTGCAAAAAAATGGTTGTAGAAACAACCTAAAAAAATCTGTAAGTATATTTATTGAGAAAAATACATTTTTGTATGGCAGATTTCAAAGTATAGTAGAATGCCTGATCTGATATTGCAGTCTATATACATTTTGTAGAGAACCGTGGGGTGAGTATGTAAATAACACACATGGGTTAAAATTTCCTGCTAGCCGGTCTAGCTACATGAGAATGTTGGACTTTAATTAAGTCCAAAGAAAACGAACAAGACCCATAATTATATACAACCCGGATATAAGAGACCCGGATATAAGAGAGATTTTTATCTGGTCCCAAATTAGAGCCTGTGTTAATAAAACAAAATAGACCAAACCCGGATATAAGAGAAACCCGGATATAAGAGAAACCCGGATATAAGAGAAACCCCGGATATAAGATACTTCTTCTCTGGTCCCGACAACTCTATTATATCCGGGTTACACTATAAACAAATGTATGTATAAACAACAAGTTACAAGCACATGGACAGTTACATTGAGTTTGTATGGTGAATATTATGTGTGTGTATTGTGGTGAGTGTTCGTACGTACGTGTATTGGTATTGTTCTTAACGTGTTCCCAGAATTTGGGAAACGCAGTATTTGTGAGAGCTCACATATTGGTACTAGCTGAAATGATGAAAGAAGAGAAAGAATTACCTCACCTCCACACGAGGTGGAATGCGGCCCAAAGGCCAGGGGGAAAAGAGATCGAGGCAAAAGTTCACCCAGTATTTATAGCAAGGGGAGAGAGACCCCTGGTGAAGAATTAGGGAACTAAGGAGGAGCTAACTCCGACATACAGGTAAGGTAGCTTTGCTTCTCTAATATGTGTGCCTTCCCAATTTTGCAGTCTATTTCTTCAGTGATTCTGAGATGATAAAAAAAACTGCTTTGAATATTACTGTCACATCAGGTCTCGTGTTCCTGCTATATATTTAGAAATTCCTTATAAAGAAGAATCTGCAATGTTATTGGCCCTGACCTGGCATCTCAGCTTCAGTCACTTTTTCACTGATATAACATAGCTCCCCTGTGCCTTCTATAAATATTTTCATGGTAATTGTTCTGTTGAAATTTCCTCTATGGTACCTAGACTTTATGAATTGAAGCTCAGGTCTCATCATTTTATAATTGAAATTGCTAGATGTAACCGTAAGTTCTATGCTAACAATTTCTACTATCGCACTATCCAATATATGGACACTTTTTGGCATTCTCAGAATTGACAGAGTCTGCAATAAACAATAACAACACAAAGAAAATTAAAGAACAGGGCAAAAATAATAGTGAGCGATCAATACGTGCAAAACAAAGCAACAGGAATAATGCAAAAAGTTTACAAACTAAGAACGGTGTTAACACACAAAAAGGGGATACAGACAAGCTATCGCAGCGTAATTTTTTACCTTGACCAATACACATACCTATGAGTATGGCACTCGCCACGTTAAAACTACCTTATGTCACATCCAGCCTTGGTGAGGAGATCGGATAAATATATTCCCCTATTGGATTGGAACCAACGGAACCTTTTTCTTTTAGTGTTTGTATTAAAGAACTTAAGCAAATCATATTTGAATCGCCTTCTTTTTTTGAACATTATTGGTTTATCCGACTCAATTTGTTTGCATATTTTCAAAAAGTATTATAAGAATTTGAAAGGTGTGGTAAAGGGAGATAACCTTTTACCATTCAAAGATCAAAACTTGAAATCCTTACAAATCCAGGACTTTGATTGGCTAACTGCTGTTTAGTCAGGATCTCTTCTTGTATCCTGAAATCTTCCTCTTTTACAACTAACAGCCGAAGTGACTACACGTTTTCCAACATTAATGGAGTACAGAAGCCATGAGGCCAAAAATCCCACTTGTCCCTTGGAAACTCTTCAAACAGTTAAGTCCGCAAATATAAATTATATTCGCTAGCCATCTTTTTACCTATCGGGCATACCCACTTTTGTACATTAAACCCGTTGAATTTAATGCCATCGTTGCTTCTCTTCTTCAAGTCCGCTTTTGTCTTTGACTTTGGGGAATTAACTGGACCCAAAGAAAACCTATATGGTATTTCAGAATGCAAATAAAACTGAAAACCAATGTACGTTTTTTTTTTTCACTTCAGTAAGTAAGCCCATAACCCATATATACTTTGAAATATATAAACACATCTTACATGCCAACGCTGAGTGCTATCGCCAGACATTGCAAATCTTCTCTTTA
>OZ038482.1:114717376-114739876 GCA_964036315.1 Acanthosepion esculentum | reverse complement strand
CCCAACGTGTTCTCCTGACTTGCCTCTTTTGGATTTTCATTCGTTCTCTATTGAACAATTGAAATGACAAAAAACTGACTTTGTGCAGTCAGTCGAAAACTATCTCACGACCTTCTTCCAGCAGAAAAACACGAAGTTTCTATGATAATGATGTGGCGGACTTCACCACACTAATTTAACTTAGATTAGGAAACCAAACTGAGATGAAAAAAGGATAAGCCAAAGACATCATTACACATAAAATTTGTATTTAACAAGATATACAAACAAGGATGAGAAAAGGCATGCATTGAGTAAAAGAAGAGTTGTCTCTCTTTAACTATTATGTGTATTCTAAAGTTCACTGAAATAAAGAAAGAAAGTTTGTGATAGTTTCTGGTAATAAATGTTTTCAACAGTTTTGCTATGTAAGGAAAAGATTATGTGAGTGTAAGGAATATTCAGCATGTGAGTGGTGGTGTGAGTGAGAAGATTGGCGCATGGTTTCAACTGTCATGGATTCGTTTGGCAGCTGATATCTCACTAATTATCTCAGAATATTTCTTGCTTATATAGTGATCATCGGCTCCGAATCGCTGCGTGGGAATAATTGTTCTTCACATGCAGACAATCTGATTGGTTGACATTGATCAATCAGCTTTTTGGGGGGAGACTCAAGAAAGCTTCTGGGATCCGTTTCTCCCAAAAGTGCACAAAATTTACTACATGAAAATAGAGCGATTATAAAATTGTCGCATTGTTGCGATTTGTAAATTGTCTATTACAAAGTAGTGTTGATTTATTATCCAATGAATGCTTGTCGTTGGATGATTTGTATTTGTGTAAGTATGTATGTATGTGTGCGATGTCTATCGTCACACTACCATATTTTCAATGAATTTCAAAAGAAACTGTTGTATAGGGATAAAGTGTCTTTGCTAACACTGGAGTTTGAACACAGATCACCAGTGAGCAAAGACGGACGATTCAATTATTAAATAAGTAAACCACATGGTCGTAAAGGAAAGGTACATATGGGAATTAGCGTGGCGCCTAAGTCATCGCTCTTCTCTATTACAAAGTAGTGTTGATTTATTATCCAATGAATGCTTGTCGTTGGATGATTTGTATTTGTGTAAGTATGTATGTATGCATGTGTGCGATGTAGATCGTCAGAATGGCATCATTAAGCTTGTAGAATGGTGAGAGACAATTAAAAACAATGGAGACTATATATTTGAATAATAATTGATTCTTGTGAGTATGTAAAATGCTGTTTTTAATTTTCTAATCGGGCAGAAACATTTTCAATGATCCAGTATATAAGTATATTGTTTAATATCTATCTGTGTGTATATATATATATATATATATATATATATATATATATATATATATATATATATATATATATATACATAGATATATATATATATAAAATAAACCTAATGAGCCAGGCAAGCCTACATAGGTTTCACCTAAACGGATCGTCAGGGTAATGCTGGCCGAAAAGGAAAATAACCAAAAACAACCATGACCACATGACAAAAACATTGAGCACTTTACGTAGTTGCCTTTACTCGTTTTGGAGTTTTTTTTCTTTGGACATTGAGCTTGAAATCTGGACGATTGTTTTCGCCTTTGTTTCATGTTCTTGGTTCTTTCTTTTTTTATTCCTCATTTTTCCTTGGGTACTGATTTGTTTTACTACAAGTCGAAATATCCAAGGACTTATATATATATATATATATATATATATATATATATATATATATATATATATATATATATATATATATATATGTTGAGATGTTGAGTGTTCCACGTGAGTATATGGTAATAACGAACAAACACAGTCGTAGGGGAAAATACTGGTATATTCAGAGAGGTAATTACATCAGAGGGATTAGTAGTAGAACGAACGTAGGTTAGTAGTAACAATAAGTAATAGTAATAAAGTCCAACGGTATATTCCGGTCGAGAAACGAAAGTGTAACTGATCACTACAGAAGTCTCACTCTGCACTGCACTACACTGCTACACTACTCACAGTCTCTAGAACTACTGTTCTATTTATAATAATAGGATCAGTCTATTGTGGTTGTGAAGGTGGGTGCGCCCCAACAATATATATATATATATATATATATATATAAATTACATAGAATAGAAATCCAAATCGACCTCATTCGAATAGCTATTTAAACTAACCAACAAATTCTATGTTGGACTTAGGATCAACTTAAGAAAAAATATACAAATTTTGGCCAATTTTTGTCGTTATTTTCACCAGAAATTAAAACAAACTTTCAAACATTAGAACGGCTCATGATCACACATAATAGACATTCACTGTCTGTTATATTTAATAATATATGTTTAAATATATATAAATATATATATATATATATATATATATATATATATATATATATATATATATATATATATATATGTATATATATATATATATATATATATATACGCGAATACTTGTAAAACCCTAATGTGTTTATAAGTACCTATATTGATTGCCTTAAACTTTCATCCTAAACATTTTTTGAAAATTAGTATTGGTGACCATAGACTTAGCGTAAATTTTCTTTCATCCGTACAATAACCGTTTTTAATTACGCACACCTACTGTATAAAATACGTGCAACAAGACATAAAATTTAAAGTTTAAAATATTTTTTAAAACAGAACTGTGATGATGCTCCCAGACTTAGCATAAACCACTTTTAAGACCCTAGCCGCAGCCTCTAACAAAGAACAAAGCCCAAGCAATACGCATGTTTTTGCTTTTGTTTTTTACAATGAAGATGCACAATTCTGCCAATTTTTACCATAAAAATGGACTGTTATATGTTTTAAGTCACTTAAATAACAGGAAAATAATACAAGAATATTTTAAATATGTTCTATCGAAAAATACGCGAATCGAAGAAGTTCTCAGTGAATAATTTGTACATATGTTCTTCAGAAAAACACACGATTATTCGGGGTTTCCGCGTATAATAGGTACATGTCGCAGTTAGCTCCTCCTCAGTTCCTTAATCCTTCAACAGGGGTCTCTCTCTCCCCCCTGGCTATAAATACTGGCTGACCCTTCCTCTCTCTCTCTCTCATCGACTTAGGCCTTAGGCCGCCACCTCGCGCGGAGACGAGGTAAAATCTCTCTTTTCAACGATCTCCAATATGTGACCTCTTCCAAAATTCTGAGAACACGCTAAGAACAATACACGTACGTACGAACACTCACAACACACACACACACACATAATTTCTCCATACAAACTCTATGTAACTGTTCATGTCTTTGTTTAACTTGTTTTGTTATTAATATATATTTGTTTATCCATATATATCGGTCTTGTTTGTTTTAATTGTCTTCTTTGGACTTAATTAAAGTCTGACCTTCTCATGTAGCTGGACCGGCCAGCAGGAAATTTTAACCTTCTGATATCTCTTCACATCTTCACCCGCACGGTCCGCTACATACATATGTTCTAAATAAAAAACCGCGAATAGGTGAATCCGCGAATGCTGAATCGTCACTACGCAGGGGCTCACTATATATATATGTGTGTGTGTGTGTGTGTGTGTGTGTGTGTGTGTGTGTGTGTGTGCGTGCGTGCGCGTGTGTGTGAAGGTACTGCCAAAAAAATGATACCTATGGTTTCAAATGAAATATTTCTTTAAGCTTTTATTTTTGTTTTCGTTTCAATCTAATAGATTAAATTTAATATTTCCTCCATTACAATAAAAATGTCTGATTATTAATAAATCCATTAACTCTTTAAAAATTGCTTCATTCACATTTCGGATATGAAGCTGAGCCAATATGTGCTCTCGAGAAAAGTAATCTGAGTGAATAGGATGTGCTTTCCTGAAAAAGAGAAAATAGTCCCTTGCATACTGTGACGTACAAATCAATATATCAATTGATACTCAAGTACAATGTATCACATTTAAACACCAGACTATATATAGAATGCAGTGAATGACTGGTTGTTTATGTTAAAGGTACAGCTTCACGTTAAAAGCACTGGCGCTTCTTCAGCCAACTATTTCTCCATCATTGCATGAAGATGTCGTAAAACTTCTTTCTTCGGCGTTAGATTTTGATAGGTAGGATGAAGTACAACGATCTATTTTATGAAACGATGAAGCCTGAACAGGCGCATTAAGACAACTAGAACCACAGGACAAACATTGATTTATTTACGAGAAATGTTATCGATATCTACTGACGTCGATAAAAAAAATTGCAAGATAAAATTTCTGCAAACATTACCTTCATCTATTGCACCTGTTAATACTCCACAGGATGACCTAACCGCGACTCGGGTAAAATAGCAGAGGAGCTAAAGTCTTTACTGGACAGAAATTCCACAGCCTATAAAACAGGAATAAATATCGTTACATTCACAACATGGCGGACTGGGTCTAAAAATATTAGTTGCCAAGAGACAAAAGGGGCCCCTCCAACAACTACAATGCTATCATTTAATTTCCATAACGAATAAATAACATTTTCAAAAAATACATATGGAGAAAAGGGACAATTAAATTTTGGTGCAATAATGTGTATTTATTAGTAATTACAGTGTAAATATATTGTAGATCAGGGGTCGGCAACCTACGTGGTACGCCATACAATTTCCAATGGCACGCAGCCGCAAATGACATCACGAAGTCCGAACCAATAACTACTACAACACAAAGACGATATTTAGCTGTTTCAAAACTGCTCACTCGTTTATGGTGGGCTATCTAACTAACAAGGCCAAATCAAACTAATCTGTTTCCACACTCATACACTACACTATAACTGATAACCCACTATAGCACTCCCATTAATGATAAAAACTTTAAAAACAAAAAAAATCTTAAAACAATTTACTTCTGTTAATGTGGTCTACATATTATTGTATATATTACTATATAAAATATATTGTACAACAAGTATATTGACCTTGACTTGTATAAAAATACGTATGCTGTTTGGACACTGAATGATTTTAAAAACTTAAGTCGGCACATAGTTAGCAAAAGATTGCCGACCCCTGCTGTAGATATTACTGGCAGTAGATAACAAATGTAAATACAGAATTGAATTTATTATTCATTATTTTTTTTAATTTTACGCAATTATTTGATATCTTTAAATAGTTTTCTGCCCAATTTACACATTAACAGTGCATTAGATGAAGTCAACTATATTAAGAGCAATCGTTTGTGTTCACTAGAGGACTGTGTGAATCTGCCATTGATTGCTTCTGCATCACGCATCTACAATTTTACCATTCGTCCATGCATTGAATAATGTTGCCATATCTTGTCTGGAGCCCCTGCTGTTCATCTCGAGAT
This sequence comes from Acanthosepion esculentum, assembly GCA_964036315.1. Taxonomy (NCBI): domain Eukaryota; kingdom Metazoa; phylum Mollusca; class Cephalopoda; order Sepiida; family Sepiidae; genus Acanthosepion; species Acanthosepion esculentum. The sequence continues at coordinate 114,734,524 of OZ038482.1, read as the reverse complement.
CCTCGACAAAATGATCTGCAATGTAATTAGTCCTGACTTGGCATCTCGACTCCATAGACGTGATGCGGCTTCCCTCTGTCCTTTCTGCAAATATTTTCATGGCTACTGCTCTGACGAGCTTTTTTCCCTGGTGCCCGATTACATGAATTTAAGCATGCTACTAGATTGGCAATTAGGTCCCACCCTTTTACTGCCGAAACAGTTAAATGTAACCGCCACTTCTACTCCAACAGCTTCTTCCCTCGCACTTTCAGACAATGGAACTCCCTCTTACTTGCTCCCCTGTTAACTACAATGTTCGAAAATTTAAATTCAACGTCAATCGTCATCTTCTGATGTCTCGACCCCCATTCTTATGTTTATCTTTTCCTCAATCCCCACTATACCCACAGTTTTCTCTTATTTTCACTCTATGTAACCATCTGCGTACTAATGGTACTCCTGCATTGCTTGTGGTGAAATGCTTAAAAAATCCAACAATTCATCTCAGAATTCCCTTTCAATGAATACCAACTGTTGTAATTGAATGTCCCACACTCCCTATCGCCTATGTGAACTGACTATATCAGTGATACATATAGTGAGCACAGGATATACCTGGCGACTTGCGTCGGCAATTAGTTGGAGATTCGTCTCCAGCTAAGCCAGTCGAACTCTCTGCCCTCGGGAGGAGAGAAACCCAGACGAGGCTATGCCAAAGAGCAGAGTCTCGTCTGGAGTGGTAGACAGCTAACCGACCCCATATATACGGAGTCTACGGGGAATTTTTGCCCGAGCCTACGGGCTCGGATAACCCACGTTAAATTCGGCCTTGTGCCACATCTGACCGCGTTGGGCGGTTGGCAAATGTCCTTTCGTCGACAATTAGTTGAAGATTCGTCTCCAGCTGTGCTGATCGAACACTCTGCCTTCGGACAGAGAGGAACCCAGACGAGGCTATGCCGAAGGGCAGAATCCCGTCTGCGGTAGTAGACAGCTACCCAACCCCGTGTAAACGGGATCTACGGGGAATTTTTGGCCGAGCCTACGGGCTATGATACCCCACGTTAAATTCGGCCTTGTGGTACATCTGACAGCGAGGGGCGGTTGCTATATATCCTTGCTACGGGAATTACTAGCCTGCCACCCGATTCCCTGTTTTCCAGTAGTGTTATTCTCTTTTACAATAAACCTCTCTTCTTTCATCTATGCGCGTGTCGCTGTTTCTTCACTCGAGTACTACCTTTGTCTGTTCGTAACCTCTTTAAGGATACAACAGCAACATATAGAATTCCAAATTTTCCACAGACAACGAACTTCCTAACCTCGTTGGCTTTATGATCTTTAGGTTTGAAAATGTCCGCTCACATTGGACTTGAGTAACTGAAAGTGTGCAGATAAGTTTATAAAGTTCTTATTCCTTTTATTACTAAATCAGTGATCTGTGTGTGTTTCTTCATTGCATTTTTATTTGATGTAGGGGACTCCACTTGCCATCAGGTAAATTGACACCATGCCCAGTTCGCGACTGAATATAGTGTAATATTTTCGTCGTATATTTTACTGAGAACACGAAACTGAATTTTTCATACATTTTACGCATTCATCTTCGGACTTCGACAATTACTGTGACCTTCTTCAAACATTTTTGTGTGGATACATGAGAGTGTCTGCTCTCCCTCCTTCTTTGAAACTGCTATGAAAATATTCTGGACATACGACTACAAGCAAGCAAGCCTTGTTAAATTCAAACTATACAGGGTGTCCATAAAGTTCGTGTGAACTTTAAAAAACTTTATTTGTATTTGCGATAGAAATAATTTGTAAAAAGGATTAGAAAGAAGTAAATCTATATTTTTTTAAGGTTTTATTGAAATTTTATTTAAGTTTCCACATGTCCTCCATCATTAGCAATACAAAGGGTAATACGATTTTGCAGTTCACGGAGAACATTTGCCAACTGATTTACAGTAATGCCTGAAATCACATTAGTTATTTTAGCTACACTTAAAACTAGGTACATTAAACTTTATAACATTTTTTACAGATTATTTCTGTCGCAAATACAAGTTATAAATTTTTTAAAGTTCACACGAGCTTTAAGGACATCCTCTATGTTATGTCTGTTTCATTTTTTTACTACGTTTTTCTAATTGTCGACTTGGATATTGTATATAAATTAACGTCAGCCATATCGAGGGTATGCGATTTCAGGTCTTTCTTTGAATTATCAATCTGCTTCTTGTGAGAATGTAAGATTTTCTTTCTCCCGCCTCATAAGTCGTAATTGTTTTAATAGAAGGAAAATCTGATACCGAAATCCAGAGGTGCATTCGGATATAGCTAAGCAAATTCTTAAGAAGCAGAAAAAACTTGTTAAAAATGACAAAAGAGTACTTAACTCTTATGTACTATTGGCCTTCTTATATGACAGTGAATGCTGGACAATCTCATCACAGATGAAGTAGAGATTTGAGGCTATAGAAATGTAGTTCTACAGAAGGATACTGAGAATACCAATGATAGAACATGGAAGCAATGACAAAGTTAGAGAAAGAAGAGAAAAAGGACACTTATATTTACCATCGGAATTTTTATTTAATATCAGTCCCCCTATATGACAGTGAATGCTGGACAATCTCCTAATAGATGAAGACGACTTGAAGCCACAGAAATGTAGATCTACATAAGAATATTGAAAATACCATGGAGTGAACATGCGAGTAATGACATTGTTGTCAAGAAAATGGAATAAAAAGGATACTTATACTTAACACCAGCAAGAGACAGTTGAAATTTCAAGGGCACATAATAAGGAAAGAGGGCATAGAAAATTTGACACTCACAAGATATATTAAAAGCGGACAGAGAAAAGCAGTGCTTAACCTACTTAACAAGTTAGTGCTGTTTGGCAGAAGAGGGATTAGCAGAGATCGCAAAAAGATAAAATTTACTAAGAGGTGACAAAGGACTGGAATTTGTTAAGATCCCTTTTTGCCCACGTCCTCAAGTGACATGGCATGAAGATGAAAAAGTTAACCTCGTCTTGTTTTGGTGCATCAACTGACTTCATTTAAGTGAGCTTAAATTCAAAATGAAGTTTGGTGTACAACTCAATGAATGTTTGTTTGCCGTGGTGAAAGGGTGACTGGTCAGGATAAAGAAGAATTTACTGTTTTCTCTGATAGGGCTGTGACAGATGAGCTACAAAACAGTTATTGATCTTTCAATGGAAACTGATCAATAGTTTGCATTGCTCTTTCAATGTGGGCGGATACAATAGTGCAGCGTTGTTTTTGCACTTAATGCGACAAGCCTAACATAGATTTATATCCAAAAATACAATATTGATTACCAAATTCTTTATGATAGAAAAAACCATTCACATATAACTAATGCTGTGCTAGTGTTTGACATGGAAGAATGGACACACTATATTCAGGATCATGGCTCAATTGACAGAAGTGTAGGACTCAAGGTTTCTTTTTAATCGCCGAGTTCAGGAAAATGATTAAAAGCAAATATAAAGAAAGCCTTTAGATTTTCAGATTAATATTTTGAATATAGCAACTGCATCTTCTTCTAAAAATATTGCTTTTTACTATTTTTACTTGTACTTTTTTTGGTGAAATGTCCGTTGTCCAAATGTCTGTTTGGCTAAATGTCTCTTGGTCAAATGTCTCTTGGTCAAATGTCCATCGGCCAAATGTCTGTCGGTCAAATGTCCGTCAGCAAAATGTCTCTCGGCCAAAAGTCCGGCCATAGTTAAAATTAACAAGCCATTCTTTACCCAAGTGATAGCAGATTGTAGGACATTTTTTAAGATCAGCTGCCAAGTGCGAGGTCCCTTCAGGACATTGGCGATCATGGCTCTTCACCATTTTCTGTTCTTTGTAGCGCTTAATAAATTTGTTTTTGCTATCTATCCTAAACCTTGTTCCACCATCCATTTACTCATTCTCACTAGATAGGTTATGCATTCAATTTGTCATGTCAGTATAAAATTTTCCATGCCCTCTTTCCTCAATATGTACCCTATAAATTTCAACTGTCTCTTACTGGTATTAAGCATAAGTATCCTTTTTTATTCCATTTTCTTGAAAACTTTGTCATTACTCATATGTTCACTCCATGGTATTCTCAACATCCTTCTGTAGAACTACATTTCTGTTGCTTTAAGTTTCATCTTCATCTATGAGGAGATTGCCCAGCATTCAGTACTCTTTTCTGTTTTTAATAAAATTTTCCTCTTTCATAATACTTTGCTTAGCTTTTGAAAGGTATCTTTCTTTATCTCTATGTAACTTCGGATTTCAGTGTTACACCTTCTGTCCTGTTCTCAGATATTTAAATTGTTGTACTTGTTGCGGGAGTATGTACGTTGGTGTTTGAGTTGGGACACACATGACTCCTGAAATGTTTATCTTGCAGGTGTGTCCGCATAAAAAAATACAAAGAAACACCTAAAACCAATATATATATACAAATAAATGATAATGTATTATTAATAAAACGAAAATTTACATTATTGCGAGCAACAAAGACAATGATATTGCATGTATATGATAAAACAATGAACAGGAATGAAAACATTTATAGACTAATGAATTGTTTGTGTATGTAAAATGTATGTAGAAGTCCTAGAGAGAATGAACTAAAATATATGTGTGTGTGTGTGTGTGTGTGTGTGTGTGTGTGTGTGTGTGTGTGTGTGTGTGTGTGTGTGTGTGTGCATTTCCCAATGGGAAATACATTTTCATGATAAACCTATATCCTAGCGTGTCTAAGGAAAATACAAAAAAGAGAATGATAGAAAATATTAGAGTGTATTAATAGGTTCAGAAAGCATCCCCTAGTGGCATTTTAATTAGGAATGTAAATGGGGTTAACTCCGCATACTTATTTGATTTTGGTATCTCTAATTTGTAATTTGCTTGTTGGGCTATTCCTTTAGCTAACAACCATGCATTCTTTCTTCTTGCAATTTAGGTTTAGTCCTTTCTTCTCGCTTTTCTTCACAACACTCTTTAGGATTACTTGTAATTTTCTTTCTGTGTCTGCTATCAACACTGCGTCATCTGCATATCTTATATTGATAAAATTGTGTCCGCCAGTAATGAATCACAGTAGAACTTCTAATTCTCTCAGAATTGCCTCGCTGTATAGGTTGAATAAGTCCGGTAAGAAGACTCATCCTTGTCTTACACCACTATCTAGTTTTGTATATAAGCTGAATTCATTTTCTATCCATATGAAAGCTGTTTGCTATCAGTATATGTTCTGGATTATTCTAATATCCTTCAAGGTTACCTATCAGTTCCAGGTGTTACATAAATCTCATAGCTAGCTCTATAGTAAAATTGATTTTAATGAGAAAATCTGAAATTCTATCAGGGTTTTTTCAAAATAACTCACAGTTAACAGCTTACTGGATGTGAATGAATATGAAAACAGAGAAACATTATTAAGGAATTGTTGAGAAAGAACAGTGGAAGATTTATCAAGAACACAGTAGATAATGATTGATATTACATCTAAATTTTTTACAATCAAATATGACTGGAAAGCAACCGGAAGAGAGTTCCACAAGGGAGAAATGTGAGAAAAGAAACTGTTAGCATAGAATTTATGGTTACATTTAGACAATTCAAATTTAAATTGATCTGACATTTTTGCCAATCTAGTACTGCTCTTAAATTCTTGAAGTCTCAGTGGCATAGTGAAGAGTTCATCCAAACAATTACCATGAAAGTATTTATAGAAAAGGCACAAGCAAGCTACATTATGATAGTGGGAAAGTGACTGAGACTGAGATGCCATGTCAGGACCAATAATATTGCTGATTCTTCTTTAGATTTTATAATATATAACAGGAGCACTGGACCAAATGTGGTAGCACTATTCAAAGCATGAACGAATAGACTTATAAATATCTCATATAGATTCTAGAGAGATAACCTGTCTAGCACAACACAGTGAACTAACCTTCATAGCAGCAGATCTAGCAATAGAGTCAATATAATCTTTCCACTTCATTTCAGTTGAGAATTTTAACCCAAGGAGGTGCAACAAGTCACTCCACTGGAGGTTAGCATCAGCCATAGTCTCTCAGATGATTAATAGAGACAAGATTTTTGCGGGAAGGTGTTAAAATTGTTAATTGGACATTTGGTCAATGGACATTTGGCCAATGGCCATTTGGCTGATGGACATTTGGCCAATGGAGATTTGGCCAATGGCCATTTGGCTGATGGACATTTGGTCAATGGACATTTGGCCAATGGCCATTTGGCTGATGGACATTTGGTCAATGGACATTTGGCCAATGGACATTTGGCTGATGAACATTTGGCCAATGAACATTTGGCTCATGGACATTTGGCCAATGGACATTTGGCTGATGAACATTTGGCCAATGAACATTTGGCTCATGGACATTTGGCCAATGAACATTTGGCTGATGGACATTTGGCTAATGGACATTTGGCCAATGGACATTTGGCTCATGGACATTTGGCCAATGAACATTTGGCTGATGGACATTTGGCCAATGGACATTTGGCCAATGGATATTTGGCCAATGAACATTTGGCCAATGAACATTTGGCTAATAGACATTTGGCCAATGAACATTTGGCTGATGGACATTTGGCTAATGGACATTTGGCCAATGGACATTTGGCCAATGGACATTTTGCTGAACAGATATTTAACCGATAATATAGTGGCGTACTTACCTCTATGTGACAGTCTTTAACATAATGTCGTACATATATTTATATTTATTTACTGTATCAATTTATAATTTTTCATTATTTTGACAGCCTTTTTAAATCTATTCTGTATATATTATATTTTACTTCAAATTTCACTGTAAGATGATAAGTATTTGGAGAAAAAGCACATTTTACTACAGCAAAAATCTTAAGATTTTACGATATAAAAGATCTTTCAGCTTCGCTTTTAATGATCATTATCTTAAAGGGATGAATTAGCTTTTATCTTACTGTTAAATATGAATTTAAATAATTAGGTGCTACTTTTTACCCAGATACACTCAAATATTTTTAAAAATATAATTTCAATAAACAATTATTGAAATAAGAAGACTTTTTACTTTAAATTTAGATTTAGTAATTTAATCACTTGAAATTCAGTGGTAATTATTAGTCCTTTTCTACCTTATAAGACTGCGAATTAAAATACTTAAAGTATTGCTTCATACTATTTTTACTTGTACTTTTTCGGTGAAATGTCCATTCGCCCAAATGTCTGTTCAGCCAAATGTCTCTCGGCCAAAAGTCTGGCTATAGTTAAAATTAACAAGCCATTCCTTGCCCAAGTAATAGCAGATTATCAGTCATTTTTTGAGATCAACTTCCAATTTGATCCTATTAAACTGATGTCAAGAAAGATGATTAATTTATGGAGGTAAACGAAAAGATTAGTATACTTTCTATATATACTACATTAATAAATTACTTTTTGTTTCAATTAAAACTGCATTCTTTAAGTTGAAGTTTTGGTCAGACATATTACGCTTAATGTCTAATGCACTGTGTGTGTTCTTTTGTAAAAGAGCCATTTTGTATATATATATATATATACATATATATATATATATATACTTTTATTTAAATTCCTCGATGTCTCAGCATATGGCTATATCACATTGAAACCCCAGTTCTTTTACAATCATCAAAGTTAAGACACATTGAGTCTGATCAGTATCTAGATGGGTGACCGCTTGGGAATATCAGGTGCTGTAAGCTTGGATGTGCAGGTGGCGTAATGGATAACAGCTCAGAATTGGAAATCAGAGAGTCAAGTTCCAATTCCAGTTAGGGTCATTATATTCACTTATGTGCAAATATCCTTGAGAAATGTATGAATCCACCTCTTATCCCCCCAGCTTTAGGTTAATTTGTAGGACTTATACCAGTAAATTATTATTATCTCCCCATAATCTAAAAATATTTTCTAGCTTTAAATAACCTGCAAAAGGTTGATAAACCATGAAAAAAAAATCAATCAATCAGTCGTTGCCCGTGCTAGATTCAAAAATCGTACAACTCATACAGCAATCGCTATCACTTGACTTAAAATATTTTTGCCCTTCCTTGCCTTTAAAGGAGTGCCCTTTGCCATGCTGATGTTGCTACATGCCTTACTTCTTGCCTATCTCACACTGTGAATTTTTTCTAAGCTCTATACTAAACATTAAATCTGTTTCGAAAAAAGAACTAAACAAAATGAACACAAAACGATCAGCTTTAAAAAATGACTCATAACTGGAAAAACCGAATGAAAAAAGAATTTTAACAAATACTTTTTCACACCAAACCCAGTTCTGCGGAATCAGAATCAACGTTGAGTTTAAGCAAGCGAATGAGCCAATTGGAGTAAAGTGCTATGCAGATTTAAATTTTTCCCACTTGTGACGAATGCAGCTATCGATTTTTTTTGCATGCTAGTTAAGATCATGTCAGTCAGCTGTTGGCTCTCACTCTGGCCAATAGAATCTTCCTGCCTATTCGTGGCAGCCAGGTATAGGCTCTCACTCTGGCCAGTAAAAAATTGAGGCAAACTACATGAATACTACCACAGAGGCATGAAAAATCGATTATTTCCACTATCAATGGGAGTTGGGAAATGCCTTTTCTCTAACTTTTCTTGGCCTTTTCTCTAACTTGGAGCATGTGCATGTAAATTTTGGTGCAAATCCATCGAAAATTGTAGCCGTACATTCGTTACACACACACACACACACACACATCCTGCCTTTTAGAGATAGAGATTAAATATATGAGTATATTTGCTTTTTAATTAATTAAAAAGAAGCAAAAACACTTCAACATTAATAATTAAGCTTTTTCAAAAATTATTAATTGGGATAAAATTGTACAAAATGCTTTGAGCTCAGTCATACTGGATATTCCTGCTTGAATAAATGTCTACTTACTAAACAAAGTAACAAAGACTTGGGTAAGATAAAGATACAGGCAGCCATCTTTTCTACTTGGGATCATGTGACCTCTTTTCCCTCTTTCCATGTTATTGATTGAAACTGATAGCTGCACAATTGTTAATTGACAAGCTATTATCTCCCGAGGATAACAGATTGCCTTAATGAACTGATGGATAGCCAAAAGACCTGCCAGCATTTTATCTGCTGGAATTTCAGAGATAAGAATGAAGGCTGAAGAGAAAAGGTATCAAATGCTAAAAGGTTCGGTAATGTTTGATTAAACGATATCTGACTCATAACTGTCAGAAAATATAAATATATTGGATAAGAAAAAAAGCATTTCACAGATTTATGGTTAAGTCAAGATAATTTATGTAGATAATTATTATGTGTACAAGAATGTTCACATGCCTTTTGACAGGTCTTGTCTATTTTAATCCTGCTGTGCTTCTCGCCACAATCATCACCAGAAAGGCCTGATGGGGGAACTGGTTTAGTTGTAGGGTCAACGACCTTCTAGCACAGTGAGGTAGACTGGCCTCTACATGAGGTCCAATCAAAAAGTATTGGGACTGTTGCTATGGTAACAGAACTAAAGTACAGAGAATGAAGCCGCTTAGCACAGATTGAGTTTGAACACTGCTACAAAGCATTCCAAGTTATAATGTTCTCATTCACTTATACCAGTGCTCGGAAAGAAATTGTGTTGTTGTTACCTCACCTCTCTACTGAGTTTCCAACCAATGATCATGGCTTACAGGTTCCGCACATACTCCTAATAGTCTTAGAGATAGGTGTGACTTATTTTAGAAGAAAAGATAAGAATAATAAAATAGAATAACCAAAGCCAACTATTGAATCAGAGGAATGAATTAGCATTAAAATGTCGACATAAAAACAAATTCAAATTTCCATAATATAGGTTTAACTTAATTAGCTACCATATTTCCATAACATTCACTCCCCTCTAACTCTTCAAATGTCAACCATATATCTAATTCTAATTTCTATATTTTATTACCCACCTCTATAACCCCTTTACATTATATTTATAAACTTTCCCCTACTTTAATATCCCCCTAATTTTCTTTCCATTAAACCCCTACATCCATTTATGTATATATTTTAAATATATATTTAGACCCCTTTTTATTCCTATGTCAAATTAATATTTCATTCTTCATACAAAACCAAATTAATGTCATAATGTCTAATTCAGGTTTAATTTTATAAAACTTCTTCTCTTTAAGACAAATACCTTCAACCTTCAACTCACCCCTCGCTCATGCCTTTTGTCTGACTGAAACATTGAACTTGATAAATTCTGTATTAGTTTTTTGACAGGTTGATTTTTTTTAGCTTTCACAGTTAAATTTTACTTCCTGCTCCACCCATCATCTGCATAGACACAAACTCAGTCCACACCAGGGTTGATAAGACAGACGACTGATATATTTGTCTGCCAAAATAGATTATTTCCCTTATGAGGAAATTTTGGATTTTATTGTTTGTTAAATATATATATATATATATATATATATATATATATATATATATATACCCAAGTATAGGATTGGTATATACAGAATAAATTCCAATAACCAACAAATACTATTCTTAAAAGAGTGCTCAATACAGAGCAGAGCAAATATAATTATTTATTCGAAAATTATAACATAAATATGTTATAAAATCACTACAAAAATAGCCATTTTGTTTCAATATTCTGGTGTTTTCTCAAGTGATGGTGTTGAATGTAGAATAAAGGGCTTAAAATCTTTATTCTACATTCAACAACATCACTTGATAAGACACCAAAAGGGTTGAAACAAAATGGCTATTTTTGTAGTGATTTTATAACATATTTATGTTATAATTTTCGAATAAATAATTATATATATATATATATATATATATATATATATATATATATAAAGAAATATAGTCTTAAAGTGTGCTATATTTATGAGATAAAGTGCTCAATATCAGAGATAGAGCGTGTGTAAATATAAAAGTGGACATGGAAGTCAGCACTTAGAGGTGACAGTCTGTTTCATGCTAGTGCAATCGTCAGGGAATGTTGCCTGATGATTGCTCTAGCATGAAACAGACTGTCGCCTCTAAGTGCTGACTTCCATGTCCACTTTTATATTTATGTATATATATATATATATATATATATATATATGTACATATATATATATATATATATATATATATATATATATATATATATATATATATATATATATATATATATATGGCCTACAAATACAAGAAAAATCTTCATAGGAAATTTAAACCAACACTAAACAGATCATAACCCCACACACATCAACACACACTATACATATATAGTGGGCAAAAGACACTAGTCGGACCACACACACACCCACACACACACACAAACACACCATACAAAACACATGTAGTTATTGTATAGATAACTGTATGATAATATAATATTTAGTATATATATATGGAGGACGAATATATACAAATATACTGGCAAAAAGAAACACACTACACGGACCATACTCACACAGACACACAAACACAAACACACATACCCTACATATCATATAGAGTGTATATATATATATATATATATATATATATATATATATTTACTGTTTCCTTATAATAAAACAATATATATGTATGGAGAAGGAATATATATATATATATACATTCTAGCAAAACATACACAATACACAAAAATGGAAAAGAATAAAGCGGAAAATTATTTGTGATACGTTTCATCCGTTAGGATTTCATCAAACAAGGTCATAAGAAATTTTCCAGTTTGTCATATTTTTCTAAATTCTATTTGTTGATATATAAAATTATGCAAAATTATATATCATTATATCATATATATGTATATATATACATATATAATATAGAAAAAACAACTGAAAAGTTGCAAATTAAAAAAAATTGAATGTTTTTTTTGTGAAAGTATTTATTTATATTTTTATATATATATATATATTTGACATTTCAGATCGGCCCTGATCTTTCATCAGATGAAATATCAGATCTGAAATATCATATATATATATATATATATAAAATATATATATCAAAAATATATATATCAAATAATATATATATATAAAATATATATATCAAAACAAATAATATATATATATAAAATATATATATCAAATCAAATAATATATATATATCAAATATATATGTCAAATATATATATATATATATAAAATAATATATAGATATATATCAGATCTGAAATATCAAATATATATATATGTAAAAATATAAATAAATACTTTCACAAAAAAACATTCAATTTTTTTTAATTTGCAACTTTTCAGTTGTTTTGTCTATATTATATATATATTAAGAAAGTATACGTGGTTTCTCATTATGCTATATATATGTATGTTATATATATATATATATTAAATGTGTATATTTGGGCAGCAATCCCTCTTTCATCCAAGTTTCATTAAATATGACTGATAAGGTACTGGGATTATGCTTTTCATTAAATTTTTCTTGTATCCATATGAGTGATTTCTTTTCTGGACATATGTTATATATATTACATATACGTGTGTGTTATATATATTTTTATTACTTCAAACATTACCTTCAGTGGATACGTGTGTTTGAAATATAAGACGTGTTTTTTTGTTTTTTAAACAGTGTGTATTAAGTCTATAGACTTGCATTCATTCCAATCTAAACAAAGAAATGTGCTCTCACCAGATAAAATGTGTCTCCTTTTGTAGGAGAAATCACAATTTAATCCACTATGATTTTCTTTGTTAAGATTTCTTGAGTGCCTATGCAGGCCGACAGATCTAATATACACTGCTTAAGATAAAAAAAACAGACAGCCCATTTCAAATATGGCTATCCACTGAAGGTAAAATGTCAAAAATGAATCCATTGATTATTTATAAATCTTATATATATATATATATATATATATACAGTGCTGTTCGATAAAAGTGACTCACCTGATTTTTTTACTTAAAAAATTTTTTAATCTTGGTAATATAAAGACCCCTTCCCGACCACCTAGTAAAAAAAAAGTTTACTCACCTTAAGGTAATCTATTGATAATTATAACTTTGGATATAAATGAGATTTAGGGATAAACTCTGCAAAAAAAGTGACTCACTTATTTCCTGAAACTAGTAATCAATAGAAGCATAACCGAACAGCTTTAAATAAAGAATAATAGAGGTATAATTTATTTATAATAGGTAATATAGTTCAAAATATTTAATAATCTATGTGTCTTCCTTTATTTTGAATAACCTTTTCAATCCTTTTTGGCATTGACTTGATTAGGTTCTGGCAAATCTCATCTCCAAGCATTGAATTCCATTCGGATATGAAATTCACAATCAAATCCTCTTTGTTGCTCAACTGCTTTCTCGAGAGCCTGTACTTTATAATGCACCATAAGTTTTCTATGGAGTTGAGGTCAGGAGATTCGGGCGGCCATGTCATAACACTCACCTGCTTCTCATCAAAGTATTCCTTCATCAATTTTGACTTGTGACAGGGAGCATTATCCTGCATAAAAATAAGCTTGATGGGGTCGATTTGCACCCTTTCAGCAGAAGGGAGCAGACAAGACTCTAAAATTCTCTTGTACTCATCGCTCCTGAGGGTCTTTTCAATAGGTTTTAAGAAACCAGTTCCATGAAAAGTAAAGCATCCCCAGAACATTATACTGAACGGATGTTTGACCATACTTACTGCTAAATTCAAAGAGCTTTCAAATCTTCTTCTTCGGATTTTAGATCACTTATCCTTTGAATTTAGCTCAACTTTCGTTTCATCGGAGAAGAGAACATTTAGTAAAAAAAAAAATCAGGTGAGTCACTTTTATCGAACAGCACTGTATATGGTGTATTTAGGCAGCAATACTTCATTTATGCATGTTTCCTTAAGAACAACAAACAAGGTACTATGGTTAATCTTTTTATTTAATTTTTCTTTTGTTTGAACAAGTGCTTTGTTTTTGGGAAGAGAGTGTGTAGAAACTGTCAAGTGCTTTTGTCTCTACTTTTAGCCATTAGCAAGGATGATTTCATTTTTTCAGTTTAATTGAGTGTGTGCGTTATGCGTATGTTTTTAGTGTTATAGAGATGTTTTATTTTCCGAACACGGTTAGCACATTGTGGTTATGTTAATAGTTAATATTGTTAAGAGTTGGCTTTTTCTTTTTTATTATTAGGGCTTCCATTATTTTTACTCTTTTTTTACAGGTGGATGAAAAAATAAAAGCATCCTTGATAATGGCTAAAAGTGTAGCTGAATATTTGGACAGTCTCTACACACTCTGTGTCCAACAAAGAAATCACTTGTTTGAACATGAGAAAAATTAAATAAAAAACTTAGTACCTTTCTGTTATTTTTAATGAAACATGCATATATATATAAATATATGTATATGTATATATATATATACACATATAAATATATATATATATATATATTTATATATATATATATATATATATATATATATATATATACATACATATGTATATATAAATAAAAATATATATGTATATGTAAATAAAAATTGTCATAAATTTTACTTAAATTTTACTTAAATAATATGTAAATAAAAATTGTCATAAATTTCACTTAAATAAAATTTAAATATGAAATTTTAAAAAATGTGACCTGGTAATGTACATACTTATACTTGATATGAAAAAATAATTTTACATGCTGCAAGTAATTCTAATACATTTACCTGTTTTAGAAAGAAATATAGTCTAATAAAAATTAAAAGTGAAAATATTTAAAAATTGTAATTAAATAAAACATATTCTAACCTAAACATCCCCCAAAAATCTTTAAGTATACAAATAGAAAAAATGGTATAAGAATTTTTTGCCATTACCAATAAAATTTTTTAAAACCCCAGATGACATGCATTTAGCAGATGTCAGAATTCATTGAAAAATACATCCCTACCCATCCCTAAACATAACCCCTTTTTGAACGTAACTAATAACTGATACAACAAAAGTTAATGAAAATGAACACGCTACCACCCCTTGTCTGGATGAGAGGATTTCTCTATATCCTTGGAAAGAGTAATTTATGAATTTTTGCCGTGTCTTTAAAACTCATTAAATTTAAAAATAAGTTACTCCAAAATTCGCTTGAGGATGAAATGGAACTAATGTTTTTAATTTAATTACAAAATTAAATTCGAAGCTCTTAGCTTCCATTTTTGAAACACGGTTATTACAGTGTAGCGAAAAAAAACATATTTTAAAACAGTTAATTTATAATATATATATATATATATATATATATATAAATATATATACATATATATGTATGTATGTATATTATGAAATGGATTAAGTCTGACAATTATTTTAATATATTATCTGTTTATACATTATTTTTATAGATAAAATTTATTTAAATAAATGCTCTGTTTTTTTTTAATTAAACAGTATTAATTACATTAACTGGCCTGAATGTTCGAGAAATTTTGTAGAAAATATGTGCTTCTCCCACAAGAATTGAACCTGTAACCCTAAAATGGGATCAGTCATTTGATCTGACGTGCTGTAAACTATTCCACCACAAAGAAGCATCTGGTTAGCAAATAATGTTTCCCATTAGGGTTATACGTTCAATTACTGTCCATTCTTCAAATCTACAAATCAGCCATTTGTCTTCGCAGTGAATACTGCTGCCATATCTACTCTAGTTCCCCCACTGTTCCTCTCAAGGTCCTTGACAAAATCCAGAGATGGATATGCAGTGTGACAGGTCCTGATCTGGCATCTCATTTACTGTCACTTTCTCACAGACGTGCTGTGGCTTCCCTTTGTTTTTTCTCCAAATATTTTCATGGCCACTGCTCGGATGAGCTACTCTCAGTAGTATCCACACTGCATGAATTTAAGTGTGCTACTAGGTTGGCATCTCAGTTCAACCCTTTCACTGTCAAACGGTTAAATGCAGCCCTCTTCTGCTCCAACATCTTCTTATCTTGCACTTCCCAACAGGGGAACTCCCTTCCTCTTACTACCTTCCCTGATAGCTATAATCTTCAAATATTCAAATGTGATATCAATCGACATCTTCTGATGCCTTGATCCTGATCCCCGTCCTTCTCTATATACTTTCTTCAAACACCCCTCTTTACTCTTGATCTCACTTTCTGTAACCCCTTGCATGCTAGTAGCATTTCCGCCTTGCTTGGGGTAATATGCTTAAAAAAAAATTTACTTTTTTAGAAAATATATTACGATTTAATGGTCAAATTGCATGAATAGATTACGTAACTTAGAATGGGTGAGTGGTTGCCACTGATTTCTTTAAATGTTTACATTTTATAAACAAACTTGTAGTCAGCCTTTTATGGAAAGAAGAGAAAAGGTTATCCTCTTCAGTGTTGATGGCTTCAAACAGTTGATGAGTTGATTTTTTTTTTATCATTCCACCCTCTATGCAAGGCAATAAAGCCACTAACACACAAATGGTTACTAGGTGTGAAAGAATAAAAAAAAGAGAAACATTATTAAGGAATTAGAACAATAGAAGAGTAATCAAGAAGACAGTAGATAATGAATGACATTGCATTAAAATTTTAAAGATGGCTGGAAAGCTTCAAGCCAGAAGAGTGTTCAACAAGTGTGTAAAACAAGAAAAGAAACTGTTAGCAAAGAACTTCTGGTTACATTCAGCCAACTCAACTGTAAATTGGTGAGACCTTATTGCTAATCTATTCTTAAATTCATAAAGTCTATGTACCATAGCGAAGTATTCATCTGAACAACCATGAAAGTATTTATAGAAAATGCACAAGCAAGCTACATTACAACAGTGACAAAGTGGCTGAAGCTGAGATGCCAGGTCAGGACCAATACTATTGCTGATTCTCCTTTGGATTTTATCACAAATCTCTAAAAAATTTTAATCTCTGGCACATGAGCACAGGAGATTAAAAAATTCCTTCATGATATTTTATATCTAATCTGAAACTGAACCATTCTCAATATGGTTCAAATCTAAACTCAGACCAGGTCACAAGCTGAACTTAATGGATTTTTTCCAAATCAACTTTTTGGTGGTTTTGGCAGTGTGGGTAGCATCATTGCCGTCATAAAAAATAATATGTGATCCTTTCTCTTTTAAAAAGCAATTTTTCCATTCTTTGAAGCAATCGTTTCTGC
>OZ038482.1:114667376-114704876 GCA_964036315.1 Acanthosepion esculentum | reverse complement strand
AAAGAAAGAGTAAGAAAGAAAGACACAAGATACACCCTCTTTTCACGAGAAAAGGACGAAAAAGAAAGAATAAGAAAGAAAGACACAAGATACGCCCTCTTTTCACGAGAAAAGGAAGAAAAAGAAAGAGTAAGAAAGAAAGACACAAGATACACCCTCTTTTCTTGAGAAAAGGACGAAAAAGAAAGAGTAAGAAAGAAAGACACAAGATACACCCTCTTTTCACGAGAAAAGGACGAAAAAGAATGAGTAAGAAAGAAAGACACAAGATACACCCTCTTTTCACGAGAAAAGGACGAAAAAGAATGAGTAAGAAAGAAAGACACAAGATACACCCTCTTTTCACGAGAAAAGGAAGAAAAAGAAAGAGTAAGAAAGAAAGACACAAGATACGCCCTCTTTTCAGGAGAAAAGGAAGAAAAAGAAAGAGTAAGAAAGAAAGACACAAGATACACCCTCTTTTCATGAGAAAAGGAAGAAAAAGAAAGAGTAAGAAAGAAAGACACAAGATACACCCTCTTTTCATGAGAAAAGGAAGAAAAAGAAAGAGTAAGAAAGAAAGACACAAGATACACCCTCTTTTCACGGGAAAAGGAAGAAAAAGAAAGAGTAAGAAAGAAAGACACAAGATACACCCTCTTTTCACGAGAAAAGGACGAAAAAGAAAGAATAAGAAAGAAAGACACAAGATACGCCCTCTTTTCACGAGAAAAGGAAGAAAAAGAAAGAGTAAGAAAGAAAGACACAAGATACACCCTCTTTTCTTGAGAAAAGGACGAAAAAGAAAGAGTAAGAAAGAAAGACACAAGATACACCCTCTTTTCACGAGAAAAGGACGAAAAAGAATGAGTAAGAAAGAAAGACACAAGATACACCCTCTTTTCACGAGAAAAGGACGAAAAAGAATGAGTAAGAAAGAAAGACACAAGATACACCCTCTTTTCACGAGAAAAGGAAGAAAAAGAAAAAGTAAGAAAGAAAGACACAAGATACGCCCTCTTTTCAGGAGAAAAGGAAGAAAAAGAAAGAGTAAGAAAGAAAGACACAAGATACACCCTCTTTTCATGAGAAAAGGAAGAAAAAGAAAGAGTAAGAAAGAAAGACACAAGATACACCCTCTTTTCATGAGAAAAGGAAGAAAAAGAAAGAGTAAGAAAGAAAGACACAAGATACACCCTCTTTTCACGGGAAAAGGAAGAAAAAGAAAGAGTAAGAAAGAAAGACACAAGATACACCCTCTTTTCCCGAGAAAAGGACGAAAAAGAAAGAGTAAGAAAGAAAGACACAAGATACACCCTCTTTTCTTGAGAAAAGGAAGAAAAAGAAAGAGTAAGGAAGAAAGACACAAGATACACCCTCTTTTCACGAGAAAAGGAAGAAAAAGAAAGAGTAAGAAAGAAAGACACAAGATACGCCCTCTTTTCAGGAGAAAAGGAAGAAAAAGAAAGAGTAAGAAAGAAAGACACAAGATACACCCTCTTTTCATGAGAAAAGGAAGAAAAAGAAAGAGTAAGAAAGAAAGACACAAGATACACCCTCTTTTCATGAGAAAAGGAAGAAAAAGAAAGAGTAAGAAAGAAAGACACAAGATACGCCCTCTTTTCACGAGAAAAGGAAGAAAAAGAAAGAGTAAGAAAGAAAGACACAAGATACGCCCTCTTTTCACGAGAAAAGGAATAAAAAAAGAAAGAGTAAGAAAGAAAGACACAAGATACACCCTCTTTTCACGAGAAAAGGACGAAAAAGAATGAGTAAGAAAGAAAGACACAAGATACACCCTCTTTTCACGAGAAAAGGACGAAAAAGAATGAGTAAGAAAGAAAGACACAAGATACACCCTCTTTTCACGAGAAAAGGAAGAAAAAGAAAGAGTAAGAAAGAAAGACACAAGATACACCCTCTTTTCACGAGAAAAGGAAGAAAAAGAAAGAGTAAGAAAGAAAGACACAAGATACGCCCTCTTTTCACGGGAAAAGGAAGAAAAAGAATGAGTAAGAAAGAAAGACACAAGATGCACCCTCTTTTCACGAGAAAAGGAAGAAAAAGAATGAGTAAGAAAGAAAGACACAAGATGCACCCTCTTTTCACGAGAAAAGGAAGAAAAAGAATGAGTAAGAAAGAAAGACACAAGATACACCCTCTTTTCACGAGAAAAGGACGAAAAAGAATGAGTAAGAAAGAAAGACACAAGATACACCCTCTTTTCACGAGAAAAGGAAGAAAAAGAAAGAGTAAGAAAGAAAGACACAAGATGCACCCTCTTTTCACGAGAAAAGGAAGAAAAAGAATGAGTAAGAAAGAAAGACACAAGATACACCCTCTTTTCACGAGAAAAGGAAGAAAAAGAATGAGTAAGAAAGAAAGACACAAGATACGCCCTCTTTTCACGGGAAAAGGAAGAAATAGAAAGAGTAAGAAAGAAAGACACAAGATACACCCTCTTTTCACGAGAAAAGGAAGAAAAAGAAAGAGTAAGAAAGAAAGACACAAGATACGCCCTCTTTTCACGAGAAAAGGAAGAAAAAGAAAGAGTAAGAAAGAAAGACACAAGATACGCCCTCTTTTCACGAGAAAAGGAATAAAAAAAGAAAGAGTAAGAAAGAAAGACACAAGATACACGCTCTTTTCACGAGAAAAGGACGAAAAAGAATGAGTAAGAAAGAAAGACACAAGATACACCCTCTTTTCACGAGAAAAGGACGAAAAAGAATGAGTAAGAAAGAAAGACACAAGATACACCCTCTTTTCACGAGAAAAGGAAGAAAAAGAATGAGTAAGAAAGAAAGACACAAGATACACCCTCTTTTCACGAGAAAAGGAAGAAAAAGAAAGAGTAAGAAAGAAAGACACAAGATACGCCCTCTTTTCACGGGAAAAGGAAGAAAAAGAATGAGTAAGAAAGAAAGACACAAGATGCACCCTCTTTTCACGAGAAAAGGAAGAAAAAGAATGAGTAAGAAAGAAAGACACAAGATGCACCCTCTTTTCACGAGAAAAGGAAGAAAAAGAATGAGTAAGAAAGAAAGACACAAGATACACCCTCTTTTCACGAGAAAAGGACGAAAAAGAATGAGTAAGAAAGAAAGACACAAGATACACCCTCTTTTCACGAGAAAAGGAAGAAAAAGAAAGAGTAAGAAAGAAAGACACAAGATGCACCCTCTTTTCACGAGAAAAGGAAGAAAAAGAATGAGTAAGAAAGAAAGACACAAGATACACCCTCTTTTCACGAGAAAAGGACGAAAAAGAATGAGTAAGAAAGAAAGACACAAGATACACCCTCTTTTCACGAGAAAAGGAAGAAAAAGAAAGAGTAAGAAAGAAAGACACAAGATGCACCCTCTTTTCACGAGAAAAGGAAGAAAAAGAATGAGTAAGAAAGAAAGACACAAGATGCACCCTCTTTTCACGAGAAAAGGAAGAAAAAGAATGAGTAAGAAAGAAAGACACAAGATGCACCCTCTTTTCACGAGAAAAGGAAGAAAAAGAAAGAGTAAGAAAGAAAGACACAAGATACACCCTCTTTTCACGAGAAAAGGACGAAAAAGAAAGAATAAGAAAGAAAGACACAAGATACGCCCTCTTTTCACGAGAAAAGGAAGAAAAAGAAAGAGTAAGAAAGAAAGACACAAGATACACCCTCTTTTCTTGAGAAAAGGACGAAAAAGAAAGAGTAAGAAAGAAAGACACAAGATACACCCTCTTTTCACGAGAAAAGGACGAAAAAGAATGAGTAAGAAAGAAAGACACAAGATACACCCTCTTTTCACGAGAAAAGGACGAAAAAGAATGAGTAAGAAAGAAAGACACAAGATACACCCTCTTTTCACGAGAAAAGGAAGAAAAAGAAAGAGTAAGAAAGAAAGACACAAGATACGCCCTCTTTTCAGGAGAAAAGGAAGAAAAAGAAAGAGTAAGAAAGAAAGACACAAGATACACCCTCTTTTCATGAGAAAAGGAAGAAAAAGAAAGAGTAAGAAAGAAAGACACAAGATACACCCTCTTTTCATGAGAAAAGGAAGAAAAAGAAAGAGTAAGAAAGAAAGACACAAGATACACCCTCTTTTCACGGGAAAAGGAAGAAAAAGAAAGAGTAAGAAAGAAAGACACAAGATACACCCTCTTTTCACGAGAAAAGGACGAAAAAGAAAGAGTAAGAAAGAAAGACACAAGATACACCCTCTTTTCTTGAGAAAAGGAAGAAAAAGAAAGAGTAAGGAAGAAAGACACAAGATACACCCTCTTTTCACGAGAAAAGGAAGAAAAAGAAAGAGTAAGAAAGAAAGACACAAGATACGCCCTCTTTTCAGGAGAAAAGGAAGAAAAAGAAAGAGTAAGAAAGAAAGACACAAGATACACCCTCTTTTCATGAGAAAAGGAAGAAAAAGAAAGAGTAAGAAAGAAAGACACAAGATACACCCTCTTTTCATGAGAAAAGGAAGAAAAAGAAAGAGTAAGAAAGAAAGACACAAGATACGCCCTCTTTTCACGAGAAAAGGAAGAAAAAGAAAGAGTAAGAAAGAAAGACACAAGATACGCCCTCTTTTCACGAGAAAAGGAATAAAAAAAGAAAGAGTAAGAAAGAAAGACACAAGATACACCCTCTTTTCACGAGAAAAGGACGAAAAAGAATGAGTAAGAAAGAAAGACACAAGATACACCCTCTTTTCACGAGAAAAGGACGAAAAAGAATGAGTAAGAAAGAAAGACACAAGATACACCCTCTTTTCACGAGAAAAGGAAGAAAAAGAAAGAGTAAGAAAGAAAGACACAAGATACACCCTCTTTTCACGAGAAAAGGAAGAAAAAGAAAGAGTAAGAAAGAAAGACACAAGATGCGCCCTCTTTTCACGGGAAAAGGAAGAAAAAGAATGAGTAAGAAAGAAAGACACAAGATGCACCCTCTTTTCA
This sequence comes from Acanthosepion esculentum, assembly GCA_964036315.1. Taxonomy (NCBI): domain Eukaryota; kingdom Metazoa; phylum Mollusca; class Cephalopoda; order Sepiida; family Sepiidae; genus Acanthosepion; species Acanthosepion esculentum. The sequence goes on along the minus strand of OZ038482.1, from coordinate 114,699,965 downwards.
CGAGAAAAGGAAGAAAAAGAATGAGTAAGAAAGAAAGACACAAGATGCACCCTCTTTTCACGAGAAAAGGAAGAAAAAGAATGAGTAAGAAAGAAAGACACAAGATACACCCTCTTTTCACGAGAAAAGGACGAAAAAGAATGAGTAAGAAAGAAAGACACAAGATACACCCTCTTTTCACGAGAAAAGGAAGAAAAAGAAAGAGTAAGAAAGAAAGACACAAGATGCACCCTCTTTTCACGAGAAAAGGAAGAAAAAGAATGAGTAAGAAAGAAAGACACAAGATACACCCTCTTTTCACGAGAAAAGGAAGAAAAAGAATGAGTAAGAAAGAAAGACACAAGATACGCCCTCTTTTCACGGGAAAAGGAAGAAAAAGAAAGAGTAAGAAAGAAAGACACAAGATACACCCTCTTTTCACGAGAAAAGGAAGAAAAAGAAAGAGTAAGAAAGAAAGACACAAGATACGCCCTCTTTTCACGAGAAAAGGAAGAAAAAGAAAGAGTAAGAAAGAAAGACACAAGATACGCCCTCTTTTCACGAGAAAAGGAATAAAAAAAGAAAGAGTAAGAAAGAAAGACACAAGATACACCCTCTTTTCACGAGAAAAGGACGAAAAAGAATGAGTAAGAAAGAAAGACACAAGATACACCCTCTTTTCACGAGAAAAGGACGAAAAAGAATGAGTAAGAAAGAAAGACACAAGATACACCCTCTTTTCACGAGAAAAGGAAGAAAAAGAAAGAGTAAGAAAGAAAGACACAAGATACGCCCTCTTTTCACGGGAAAAGGAAGAAAAAGAATGAGTAAGAAAGAAAGACACAAGATGCACCCTCTTTTCACGAGAAAAGGAAGAAAAAGAATGAGTAAGAAAGAAAGACACAAGATGCACCCTCTTTTCACGAGAAAAGGAAGAAAAAGAATGAGTAAGAAAGAAAGACACAAGATACACCCTCTTTTCACGAGAAAAGGACGAAAAAGAATGAGTAAGAAAGAAAGACACAAGATACACCCTCTTTTCACGAGAAAAGGAAGAAAAAGAAAGAGTAAGAAAGAAAGACACAAGATGCACCCTCTTTTCACGAGAAAAGGAAGAAAAAGAATGAGTAAGAAAGAAAGACACAAGATACACCCTCTTTTCACGAGAAAAGGACGAAAAAGAATGAGTAAGAAAGAAAGACACAAGATACACCCTCTTTTCACGAGAAAAGGAAGAAAAAGAAAGAGTAAGAAAGAAAGACACAAGATGCACCCTCTTTTCACGAGAAAAGGAAGAAAAAGAATGAGTAAGAAAGAAAGACACAAGATGCACCCTCTTTTCACGAGAAAAGGAAGAAAAAGAATGAGTAAGAAAGAAAGACACAAGATGCACCCTCTTTTCACGAGAAAAGGAAGAAAAAGAAAGAGTAAGAAAGAAAGACACAAGATACACCCTCTTTTCATGAGAAAAGGAAGAAAAAGAATGAGTAAGAAAGAAAGACACAAGATGCACCCTCTTTTCACGGGAAAAGGACGAAAAAGAAAGAGTAAGAAAGAAAGACACAAGATACACCCTCTTTTCAAGAGAAAAGGAAGAAAAAGAATGAGTAAGAAAGAAAGACACAAGATGCACCCTCTTTTCACGAGAAAAGGAAGAAAAAGAATGAGTAAGAAAGAAAGACACAAGATACACCCTCTTTTCACGAGAAAAGGAAGAAAAAGAATGAGTAAGAAAGAAAGACACAAGATGCACCCTCTTTTCACGAGAAAAGGAAGAAAAAGAATGAGTAAGAAAGAAAGACACAAGATGCACCCTCTTTTCACGAGAAAAGGAAGAAAAAGAATGAGTAAGAAAGAAAGACACAAGATGCACCCTCTTTTCACGAGAAAAGGAAGAAAAAGAAAGAGTAAGAAAGAAAGACACAAGATACACCCTCTTTTCACGAGAAAAGGAAGAAAAAGAAAGAGTAAGAAAGAAAGACACAAGATACACCCTCTTTTCACGAGAAAAGGAAGAAAAAGAAAGAGTAAGAAAGAAAGACACAAGATACACACTCTTTTCACGAGAAAAGGAAGAAAAAGAATGAGTAAGAAAGAAAGACACAAGATACACCCTCTTTTCACGAGAAAAGGACGAAAAAGAATGAGTAAGAAAGAAAGACACAAGATACACCCTCTTTTCACGAGAAAAGGAAGAAAAAGAATGAGTAAGAAAGAAAGACACAAGATACACCCTCTTTTCACGAGAAAAGGAAGAAAAAGAATGAGTAAGAAAGAAAGACACAAGATGCACCCTCTTTTCACGAGAAAAGGACGAAAAAGAATGAGTAAGAAAGAAAGACACAAGATACACCCTCTTTTCACGAGAAAAGGACGAAAAAGAATGAGTAAGAAAGAAAGACACAAGATACACCCTCTTTTCACGAGAAAAGGAAGAAAAAGAAAGAGTAAGAAAGAAAGACACAAGATACACCCTCTTTTCACGAGAAAAGGACGAAAAAGAATGAGTAAGAAAGAAAGACACAAGATACACCCTCTTTTCACGAGAAAAGGACGAAAAAGAATGAGTAAGAAAGAAAGACACAAGATACACCCTCTTTTCACGAGAAAAGGAAGAAAAAGAAAGAGTAAGAAAGAAAGACACAAGATACACCCTCTTTTCACGAGAAAAGGACGAAAAAGAATGAGTAAAAAAGAAAGACACAAGATACACCCTCTTTTCACGAGAAAAGGAAGAAAAAGAAAGAGTAAGAAAGAAAGACACAAGATACACCCTCTTTTCACGTGAAAAGGAAGAAAAAGAATGAGTAAGAAAGAAAGACACAAGATACACCCTCTTTTCACGAGAAAAGGAAGAAAAAGAATGAGTAAGAAAGAAAGACACAAGATACACCCTCTTTTCACGAGAAAAGGAAGAAAAAGAATGAGTAAGAAAGAAAGACACAAGATACACCCTCTTTTCACGAGAAAAGGAAGAAAAAGAAAGAGTAAGAAAGAAAGACACAAGATACACCCTCTTTTCACGAGAAAAGGACGAAAAAGAATGAGTAAGAAAGAAAGACACAAGATACACCCTCTTTTCACGAGAAAAGGAAGAAAAAGAAAGAGTAAGAAAGAAAGACACAAGATACACCCTCTTTTCACGAGAAAAGGAAGAAAAAGAATGAGTAAGAAAGAAAGACACAAGATACACCCTCTTTTCACGAGAAAAGGACGAAAAAGAATGAGTAAGAAAGAAAGACACAAGATACACCCTCTTTTCACGAGAAAAGGACGAAAAAGAATGAGTAAGAAAGAAAGACACAAGATACACCCTCTTTTCACGAGAAAAGGAAGAAAAAGAAAGAGTAAGAAAGAAAGACACAAGATACACCCTCTTTTCACGAGAAAAGGACGAAAAAGAATGAGTAAGAAAGAAAGACACAAGATACACCCTCTTTTCACGAGAAAAGGACGAAAAAGAATGAGTAAGAAAGAAAGACACAAGATACACCCTCTTTTCACGAGAAAAGGAAGAAAAAGAAAGAGTAAGAAAGAAAGACACAAGATACACCCTCTTTTCACGAGAAAAGGACGAAAAAGAATGAGTAAGAAAGAAAGACACAAGATACACCCTCTTTTCACGAGAAAAGGAAGAAAAAGAAAGAGTAAGAAAGAAAGACACAAGATACACCCTCTTTTCACGAGAAAAGGAAGAAAAAGAATGAGTAAGAAAGAAAGACACAAGATACACCCTCTTTTCACGAGAAAAGGAAGAAAAAGAATGAGTAAGAAAGAAAGACACAAGATACACCCTCTTTTCACGAGAAAAGGAAGAAAAAGAATGAGTAAGAAAGAAAGACACAAGATACACCCTCTTTTCACGAGAAAAGGAAGAAAAAGAAAGAGTAAGAAAGAAAGACACAAGATACACCCTCTTTTCACGAGAAAAGGACGAAAAAGAATGAGTAAGAAAGAAAGACACAAGATACACCCTCTTTTCACGAGAAAAGGAAGAAAAAGAAAGAGTAAGAAAGAAAGACACAAGATACACCCTCTTTTCACGAGAAAAGGAAGAAAAAGAATGAGTAAGAAAGAAAGACACAAGATACACCCTCTTTTCACGAGAAAAGGACGAAAAAGAATGAGTAAGAAAGAAAGACACAAGATACACCCTCTTTTCACGAGAAAAGGAAGAAAAAGAAAGAGTAAGAAAGAAAGACACAAGATACACCCTCTTTTCACGAGAAAAGGACGAAAAAGAATGAGTAAGAAAGAAAGACACAAGATACACCCTCTTTTCACGAGAAAAGGACGAAAAAGAATGAGTAAGAAAGAAAGACACAAGATACACCCTCTTTTCACGAGAAAAGGAAGAAAAAGAAAGAGTAAGAAAGAAAAACACAAGATGCACCCTCTTTTCACGAGAAAAGGACGAAAAAGAATGAGTAAGAAAGAAAGACACAAGATGCACCCTCTTTTCACGAGAAAAGGACGAAAAAGAAAGAGTAAGAAAGAAAGACACAAGATACACCCTCTTTTCACGGGAAAAGGAAGAAAAAGTAAGAGTAAGAAAGAAAGACACAAGATACACCCTCTTTTCACGAGAAAAGGAAGAAAAAGAAAGAGTAAGAAAGAAAGACACAAGATACACCCTCTTTTCACGAGAAAAGGACGAAAAAGAATGAGTAAGAAAGAAAGACACAAGATACACCCTCTTTTCACGAGAAAAGGAAGAAAAAGAAAGAGTAAGAAAGAAAGACACAAGATACACCCTCTTTTCACGAGAAAAGGAAGAAAAAGAATGAGTAAGAAAGAAAGACACAAGATACACCCTCTTTTCACGAGAAAAGGACGAAAAAGAATGAGTAAGAAAGAAAGACACAAGATACACCCTCTTTTCACGAGAAAAGGACGAAAAAGAATGAGTAAGAAAGAAAGACACAAGATACACCCTCTTTTCACGAGAAAAGGAAGAAAAAGAAAGAGTAAGAAAGAAAGACACAAGATACACCCTCTTTTCACGAGAAAAGGACGAAAAAGAATGAGTAAGAAAGAAAGACACAAGATACACCCTCTTTTCACGAGAAAAGGACGAAAAAGAATGAGTAAGAAAGAAAGACACAAGATACACCCTCTTTTCACGAGAAAAGGAAGAAAAAGAAAGAGTAAGAAAGAAAGACACAAGATACACCCTCTTTTCACGAGAAAAGGACGAAAAAGAATGAGTAAGAAAGAAAGACACAAGATACACCCTCTTTTCACGAGAAAAGGAAGAAAAAGAAAGAGTAAGAAAGAAAGACACAAGATACACCCTCTTTTCACGAGAAAAGGAAGAAAAAGAATGAGTAAGAAAGAAAGACACAAGATACACCCTCTTTTCACGAGAAAAGGAAGAAAAAGAATGAGTAAGAAAGAAAGACACAAGATACACCCTCTTTTCACGAGAAAAGGAAGAAAAAGAATGAGTAAGAAAGAAAGACACAAGATACACCCTCTTTTCACGAGAAAAGGAAGAAAAAGAATGAGTAAGAAAGAAAGACACAAGATACACCCTCTTTTCACGAGAAAAGGAAGAAAAAGAATGAGTAAGAAAGAAAGACACAAGATACACCCTCTTTTCACGAGAAAAGGAAGAAAAAGAAAGAGTAAGAAAGAAAGACACAAGATACACCCTCTTTTCACGAGAAAAGGACGAAAAAGAATGAGTAAGAAAGAAAGACACAAGATACACCCTCTTTTCACGAGAAAAGGAAGAAAAAGAAAGAGTAAGAAAGAAAGACACAAGATACACCCTCTTTTCACGAGAAAAGGAAGAAAAAGAATGAGTAAGAAAGAAAGACACAAGATACACCCTCTTTTCACGAGAAAAGGAAGAAAAAGAAAGAGTAAGAAAGAAAGACACAAGATACACCCTCTTTTCACGAGAAAAGGACGAAAAAGAATGAGTAAGAAAGAAAGACACAAGATACACCCTCTTTTCACGAGAAAAGGAAGAAAAAGAAAGAGTAAGAAAGAAAGACACAAGATACACCCTCTTTTCACGAGAAAAGGAAGAAAAAGAATGAGTAAGAAAGAAAGACACAAGATACACCCTCTTTTCACGAGAAAAGGACGAAAAAGAATGAGTAAGAAAGAAAGACACAAGATACACCCTCTTTTCACGAGAAAAGGAAGAAAAAGAAAGAGTAAGAAAGAAAGACACAAGATACACCCTCTTTTCACGAGAAAAGGACGAAAAAGAATGAGTAAGAAAGAAAGACACAAGATACACCCTCTTTTCACGAGAAAAGGACGAAAAAGAATGAGTAAGAAAGAAAGACACAAGATACACCCTCTTTTCACGAGAAAAGGAAGAAAAAGAAAGAGTAAGAAAGAAAGACACAAGATGCACCCTCTTTTCACGAGAAAAGGACGAAAAAGAATGAGTAAGAAAGAAAGACACAAGATACACCCTCTTTTCACGAGAAAAGGACGAAAAAGAAAGAGTAAGAAAGAAAGACACAAGATACACCCTCTTTTCACGAGAAAAGGAAGAAAAAGAATGAGTAAGAAAGAAAGACACAAGATACACCCTCTTTTCACGAGAAAAGGAAGAAAAAGAAAGAGTAAGAAAGAAAGACACAAGATACACCCTCTTTTCACGAGAAAAGGACGAAAAAGAATGAGTAAGAAAGAAAGACACAAGATACACCCTCTTTTCACGAGAAAAGGAAGAAAAAGAAAGAGTAAGAAAGAAAGACACAAGATACACCCTCTTTTCACGAGAAAAGGAAGAAAAAGAATGAGTAAGAAAGAAAGACACAAGATACACCCTCTTTTCACGAGAAAAGGACGAAAAAGAATGAGTAAGAAAGAAAGACACAAGATACACCCTCTTTTCACGAGAAAAGGACGAAAAAGAATGAGTAAGAAAGAAAGACACAAGATACACCCTCTTTTCACGAGAAAAGGAAGAAAAAGAAAGAGTAAGAAAGAAAGACACAAGATACACCCTCTTTTCACGAGAAAAGGACGAAAAAGAATGAGTAAGAAAGAAAGACACAAGATACACCCTCTTTTCACGAGAAAAGGACGAAAAAGAATGAGTAAGAAAGAAAGACACAAGATACACCCTCTTTTCACGAGAAAAGGAAGAAAAAGAAAGAGTAAGAAAGAAAGACACAAGATACACCCTCTTTTCACGAGAAAAGGACGAAAAAGAATGAGTAAGAAAGAAAGACACAAGATACACCCTCTTTTCACGAGAAAAGGAAGAAAAAGAAAGAGTAAGAAAGAAAGACACAAGATACACCCTCTTTTCACGAGAAAAGGAAGAAAAAGAATGAGTAAGAAAGAAAGACACAAGATACACCCTCTTTTCACGAGAAAAGGAAGAAAAAGAATGAGTAAGAAAGAAAGACACAAGATACACCCTCTTTTCACGAGAAAAGGACGAAAAAAGAATGAGTAAGAAAGAAAGACACAAGATACACCCTCTTTTCACGAGAAAAGGAAGAAAAAGAAAGAGTAAGAAAGAAAGACACAAGATACACCCTCTTTTCACGAGAAAAGGACGAAAAAGAATGAGTAAGAAAGAAAGACACAAGATACACCCTCTTTTCACGAGAAAAGGAAGAAAAAGAAAGAGTAAGAAAGAAAGACACAAGATACACCCTCTTTTCACGAGAAAAGGAAGAAAAAGAATGAGTAAGAAAGAAAGACACAAGATACACCCTCTTTTCACGAGAAAAGGAGAAAAAGAATGAGTAAGAAAGAAAGACACAAGATACACCCTCTTTTCACGAGAAAAGGACGAAAAAGAATGAGTAAGAAAGAAAGACACAAGATACACCCTCTTTTCACGAGAAAAGGAAGAAAAAGAAAGAGTAAGAAAGAAAGACACAAGATACACCCTCTTTTCACGAGAAAAGGACGAAAAAGAATGAGTAAGAAAGAAAGACACAAGATACACCCTCTTTTCACGAGAAAAGGAAGAAAAAGAAAGAGTAAGAAAGAAAGACACAAGATACACCCTCTTTTCACGAGAAAAGGACGAAAAAGAATGAGTAAGAAAGAAAGACACAAGATACACCCTCTTTTCACGAGAAAAGGACGAAAAAGAATGAGTAAGAAAGAAAGACACAAGATACACCCTCTTTTCACGAGAAAAGGACGAAAAAGAATGAGTAAGAAAGAAAGACACAAGATACACCCTCTTTTCACGAGAAAAGGAAGAAAAAGAAAGAGTAAGAAAGAAAGACACAAGATACACCCTCTTTTCACGAGAAAAGGACGAAAAAGAATGAGTAAGAAAGAAAGACACAAGATACACCCTCTTTTCACGAGAAAAGGACGAAAAAGAATGAGTAAGAAAGAAAGACACAAGATACACCCTCTTTTCACGAGAAAAGGAAGAAAAAGAAAGAGTAAGAAAGAAAGACACAAGATGCACCCTCTTTTCACGAGAAAAGGAAGAAAAAGAAAGAGTAAGAAAGAAAGACACAAGATACACCCTCTTTTCACGAGAAAAGGACGAAAAAGAATGAGTAAGAAAGAAAGACACAAGATACACCCTCTTTTCACGAGAAAAGGAAGAAAAAGAAAGAGTAAGAAAGAAAGACACAAGATACACCCTCTTTTCACGAGAAAAGGACGAAAAAGAATGAGTAAGAAAGAAAGACACAAGATGCACCCTCTTTTCACGAGAAAAGGACGAAAAAGAAAGAGTAAGAAAGAAAGACACAAGATACACCCTCTTTTCACGGGAAAAGGAAGAAAAAGTAAGAGTAAGAAAGAAAGACACAAGATACACCCTCTTTTCACGAGAAAAGGAAGAAAAAGAAAGAGTAAGAAAGAAAGACACAAGATACACCCTCTTTTCACGAGAAAAGGAAGAAAAACAAAGAGTAAGAAAGAAAGACACAAGATACACCCTCTTTTCACGAGAAAAGGAAGAAAAAGAAAGAGTAAGAAAGAAAGACACAAGATACGCCCTCTTTTCAGGAGAAAAGGAAGAAAAAGAAAGAGTAAGAAAGAAAAAAGAGGAGATGGTTGCAGGGTTTGTTTGGTTTTACTCAGATAAGCCAATCAAAATGAACTACATCATGGATATAATTGTGTGTGTGTGTGTGTGTGTGTGTGTGTGTGTGTGTGTGTGTGTGTGTGTGTGTGTGTGTGTGTGCTTATTTAGGCAGCAAGAATTCAGTCAAACAAGTTTTATTAAATTCACCCAACAAGGTCAGTCCGTGTAATTTCTCCATTTTATTTTTCCAGTTTACATACAAATCAAATTTGTGAATAAACTGTCCAACATTCATGTTTTCATTCCAGTAGTTTCTCGACCATTTCAGTTCATTATCAAAAACCTTAATGTTGTCATTGCTATAGAGAAATAACTTTCTTTATGACATTATGATTAGCAATTACTGATAACGAGAAGAGATGGTTGCAAATCTACTCAAACAAAAACATGAACTGTGGACAATTTCTCCACATATTTGAGTCAGATCTGCAGCAACATATATGTAAATTAAAAGACTATAATAGAAAATTAAATAGACTTTATTAAAATTCATTTGACATATACATATATATATATATATATATATATATATATATATATATATATATATATATATTTATATATATATATATATATATATATATATATATATATATATATATATCATCACACATTGAGTGCTGCCTTTAAAATAGTGCTCAATGTAATATAACAGACCTATTCGGTATATATTAATAAATACACATTTTTATCCTCACCAGTAGCACAACTCAGAGTTTCATGCCAAATGCAATCTTCAAGTATTGGGAAGAGATTGACCCTACTGACAGTCTCTACTCAGCACCTGATGATTGCATTGTGCATGAAACTCCGAGTCATGCTACCAGTGAAGATAAAAATGTATATATATATATATATACATATATATATATATATATATGCAAGAGTTTGTCATTGCTTGGAAATCTTCCATGCAAACAAAAACAGACTATCATTACTGTATTGTCCGTGTATTGATTAATATATTGAACTCTAATTGTCATCTTTGAAAATGGCTTATATAAAGCGAAAGCTTAGATAGGATTAAAAAATATGTATCAATATTGTGATTTTCTTTTGTCTTTTAATGATAATGTTATTCAGCTTATCAGACGATATTAAAAAAATTTACATAAAATAAATAGATAAAACTTGTCTATATTATTTAATGTAACATGCATCAATGAAAAAATGCTGCTTAAATACACACAATTTAAATATATATATTTTATATTTATATATATGATAGTATATATATATATATATATATATATATATATATATATATAGCATATATATATATATATATGTGATTAAGCTTATCAAACAATACGAAAGGAACTTTGAAATAAATAGACAAAACCTGTGTATATTATTTAATGAAACATACATTAATGTATATATATATATATATATATATATATATATATATATATATATATATATATATATATATATATATATATATATATATATATATATATATATATATGTATATATATATATATATATATGGGTGGAGGGTATGTCAAATGTGTTTTTATATCTATTAAAGATTTAGATGTGACCAATATTCTTCTTTTTTTTTTCATAGAGTCTTTGAGATCTTGTTTGCTGAATTTGGTGTACATGAATCTGGAATTTGGATTTGGTTTTTATTGCATTTTCTTTCTGCATTTTATAGAGATGGTTTGACAATATAGCCTTTAATGACATTTACAGAAACACATATTTTCATTTGTATTAATTAGATAGTCAGTGAATGCTTGAATTTTATAAACATTGTCATCATACTGAATTGCAATCAAAATTTTTCATGTTTTGCAAAGAAAATGGCCGACTCATAATAAAATATTAATAAAACATTCATAAATTTCATAAAAGTTTCATAAATTTCATAAAAGTTTCATAAATTTCATAAGTTTCAAAAATTTCTTAAGAAGTTTCATAAATTTCATAAGTTTCATAAAATTCATAAAAGTTTCATAAATTTCATAAGTTTCAAAAATTTCTTAAGAAGTTTCATAAATTTCATAAGTTTCATAAAATTCATAAAAGTTTCATAAATTTCATAAGTTTCAAAAATTTCTTAAGAAGTTTCATAAATTTCATAAGTTTCATAAAATTCATAAAAGTTTCATAAATTTCATAAGTTTCAAAAATTTCTTAAGAAGTTTCATAAATTTCATAAGTTTCATAAAATTCATAAAAGTTTCATAAATTCAGCCTGGCAATGTTGTCTGCACCTGATAATACTTAATTCTTTTATATGCTGTATCCCTTCAGAATATCAGTGGTTATAGCTCTCCACAACTTCCTGTCTTTTATTGCACTAAGTACCTTTTCACTCTTTAACATCTCTCTTTGTACCTGTCACTTACACCCATATCACATTGAAACACCAGTTCTTGTACAATCACTGAAGTTAAGCAATGTGGAGCCTAGTCAGTACTTAGACGGGTGACAGCTTGGGAATACTAGATGCTGTAAGTTAGGATGTGCAGGTGGTTTATTGGATAATGGCTCAGAACTGGAAATTGGAGATCTGAGTTCCAATTCTAATCAGGTTCATTATATTCACTTTCCTACAAATACTCTTGGTAAAGGTATGATTTCATCTTTTCTCTTTCTAGCTGTGGGTAAATTAGTAAGAATTAATCATTATTATGTAAAAACAATCATAAAATCTAAAAAAATATTTTCTGGCTTTAAATAGCATGCAAAAGATTGATAAACTGTAACAAAATCAGCCAATCAATCTTTGCCCTTTTTCCGCCATCCGTTTACACAAACACATGTACTCACTGTTTTCCCCTTTGTTTTCTTGCCTTGATTATGTCCTGTGAATGTTAAATTCTCAAGGCCTTTTTTCTTCAAAATGTATCCCCAAAATTTCAACTTTGCCTTTCTCATTTTAAATGTTCTTTTAATGTCTATTTTCCTTGTTGCTTGTATGTTCGGCTACGGTATTCCCAGCATGCACCGGTTTAATCACAACTCTGTCACTTTGATTGTCTTCTTCATCTGTGAAGAGATTGTCCAATATTCAATATCATTTACAAGATTAGATTATTACTGCACATTTTTTCTTTGGTTCTAGCAATATTTTCCTATCTCTTAATACTTTACTAAGTTTCTGGAAGGCACCATGTTGTTCCTATAGATTTCTCTCACATCTTTCATTGTTTATTGCTATACTGCCTAGAAAGCTGAATTTCTGTTCTTGCTTGATACATAGTTTATAACTTTTGCTGACAACCATGCATTCCGTCTTCTAACAATTAATATTTAATCTTTTTTTCGTACTTTCCTTTACTACTGTTTTAACCTAGGGAAGGTTACTGAATAGAATAATCACATGAAGGTAAGTAATAAACGATAATACTTAGAACAAGAACAACACATAGCGTGTAGAAGTAGCATTCAACTGCTAGAAGTGAGTCAAGTGAATTCCACAATGAATCTCCAACTGCAGACCAACATACAGTATTTACTACTGTATTTATGTGAATGGGGACATGCCCATTATTGTCCATAGGTATGCTACAACAATAAGATAGATAGATAGATAGATATGAGTGATATGATAGACACAGAAGGAATTATTTATATACATATATATATATATATATATATATATATATATATATGTTCCAGCAGTAGAATATGTCTTGATTGAGCAAAGATTTTGATTCTGAAGAAATGGCTAGATCGATGTTTCACGATTAGATGGCACTTAAATGTCCTGAAGAAGTCACACACTATAATGGTGGGCTACGAAAGATAAAATTAAAGGTGCAGACAAGAATTATGCGTCTTGCAAGACACTGCATCAGACATGAAGGTGAAGTTGTTTAACAAAATTAGTACTTCCGGCAACCAAGTTAGTGGAAAACAAGAAGAGGAAGAAGAATATTTACATACTTAGACACACATTGAGACAATTCAGAAGAACACAAGAGTAAAAGACCATCTTGGTTAGTAGTACTGAATGGAAGAAACGTTTGAATGCTATGGGGCATACTGCCAATTTTTTTTCCGTTTTTTTAATCATTTCACTCCATGCAAGGCAATAAAGCCACTAAGACGCAAGGTGTTATGGAGTGTGAAAGAATAAAAACGAAAGAGAAATATTATGAAGGAGCGAGAGAAAAAGAAAAATTTTTGAAGGTCAAAGTTGACTGGAAAGCATAGAGGTAGAAGAGTGTTCCACAAATATGTAGTGTGAGAAAAGAAATTGTTAGCATAGAACTTCCAGTTGCATCGAGCCAACTCAACTGTAAATTGATGAAACCTTCTTGCTAATATAGTAATATACTGAAAAATTCATCCGAACAATTGCCATGAAAGGAAGCCACAGGGAAGCAACTTTATGGTGGTGAGAAATTGACTGAAGCCGAGCTGCCAGGTCAGGACAAATAATATTGCTGATCCTTCTTTGGATTTTATCAATAATCTCTAAATATATAGCAGGAGCCTGAGACCATATGTGGTAGCAATATTCAAAGCAGGGATGAATGATAGACTTGTAGATACGTATGATAGATTCTGGTTTGGTTTGTTTTGGTTTGTTTTATGGCATATCAACATCAATGGGTTATTTAATGCTGACAAAATTTATTTTGCTGGTAATATTTTGTTTTTGTCAAAAATCTATTTCTGGTAACACTTTTCCTTCAAAAGTATATTGCTGATAATAGTTTTTTTTCTACAAAAATTTATTGCTGGTAATAGTTTTTTATGAAGTATTTCTGGTATTAAAACCTATTTTTACACTTTCATCATGTTTTTACCACAGTTTTGGTGTTAACTATTTGCCCATAGCTGGGACCCTAACAGGTGCTACCACCCCAGGTCAGGGTGGACCTGGGAACACCAGCAATTAAGAGGTGGTTCCATGCTCCTCAAAACCTCCCGATCAGAGGCCCTGCTGTTAGACATAGTTTATCATCTAACCCAGGACGAGGATGTAGTCTATCAGCATACCCAGGACGGATGATAGATTCTGGAGAGAAAAATTGTCTAGCATGACACATCAAACCAACTTTCTTAGTAACAGACCGAGCAATGACCTAGTTAGTTACTTAGTTATTCTGACTAGTTTCCGTTCATTTTATTATTACTTTTTAAAGTAGGGAAAGAAAGAAAAGAAGAATGAGTTAAAGGAAGGAAGAAGAGAGGTGTTCATTTATGGAAGGAAGAAAGGTAGAATGAACTCAATATAGAGAAGGAGGTTGAATGAATAAAAGGAATAATAAAGGAGAAAGAAAGGAGGAATGAATGAATGAAAGAATTCAAAGAAATAAGAAAAATAATCATATAGGAAGAAGCGAATGAAGGAGGAAATACAGAAAGAAAGGAGTGATTAAAAGAAAAACAAAGGAAGAAAGAAGGGGGGAATGATCTAAAGAAAGAAAGAAAGAAAGAAAGAAAGAAGGAAAGAAGGAAAGAAAGAAAGAATTTGAATGGACAAAAACAAAAATTAAGAAAGGAAGGAATCAATTCAAAGAAATATGAAAAGAAGGAAGAAAGAAAGTAAGAATGAAATTAAAGAAGAAAGAAGAATGGAGAGAAATTAAATGAAAAATGCATGGAGGAATGTATTAAAAGAAAAACAATGGAAAAAAGAAAACAAATTAATTAAAGAAGTAAGAAAGGAAGAATGGTCTGAAGAAAGAAAGAAAGAAAGAAAGAAAGAAAGAAAGAAAGAAAGAAATGCATTAAAGAGAGGAAGAAGGAAGGAGAAGAAGAAAGGACTAAAACAAAAATTAAGGGAGGAATGAATTGAAAGAAAAGAGGGAGAAGAATGAGTTAAAATAAAAACAAAGAAAGAATAAAAGGAAGACAGAATTAAAAGTGGAAGAATGAGTTTAGGGAAAAGAACAAACAAAAGAATGAAAGAGAGAAAATGATGAAAGAGAGAAAATGAGGAAAAAGAAGACAAAAGTGTAAGAAAGAAAGTAGAAATGAAGCCACATTTTAAAATCAATGCTGGGTTATGATTAGCTGAAAGAAAACATTACTGTTCTTGTTG
Organism: Acanthosepion esculentum; assembly: GCA_964036315.1. Lineage (NCBI taxonomy): Eukaryota > Metazoa > Mollusca > Cephalopoda > Sepiida > Sepiidae > Acanthosepion > Acanthosepion esculentum. Next base: position 114,684,930 of record OZ038482.1, on the reverse strand, counting down.
ATTTTATTTTTTTAAATTGAGGCAATTACAGTATCCCAAGGGCACAGAGGCTTGCCACAGTTTATGATGTCCTTGAATGGCCTTATTGTAAAAATCACAATAATTATTGTGATATAGTTGTCTAAAGAACAGACAATGTTTGAGCTTAGCCCTCAGTCAGCCATTATGACTAATATTGTGATGGTGATGATTATCTTTGTTATTATTAATGTAGTCATTGTGCTTTTGCACACAGAGATTCATTGATAGAAAGTCTCTTCACGGCTCCTGCCTTTTTCACAGCATTGTAGCTGATTTTCCTAATACTGGCGTCAGGTTAATTTCAGTTCTACTTCATGTTTGCAACATTCTTTTGGGATAGGTTTGAATACGCCAGTAATGATGGGTATAATGGTCAATGTCATTGCATAGTTTTCAATTTTCTCAACTTTTGATGTACTTTCAGTTTTGGAACTTTGGCTTACAGGTTGTTTTTTTAATTCTTAAGTGTTTTCATTCTTTGCGCTGGGTAAGTGTTCACACCAATAATCAGCTAAATTAAAGATAATGCAATGGCAAATCTTCTCAATGTCCTCCCCAGTATTCAAGCTGTTTTCAGTCATACTCTCATCTGTGTGGTCCCAACTTTCTCCCTTATTTTCAAGATCCTCCAATTTCCTTACTATGGTCTTTAGGACTCTTTGAATGACTTTCACCTTCATGTTGAAAACATCAAGGTGTGAAACTGACAGTCCCTATGCAGTGTTGATTTCTGTGACCATCCTCTGCATATATATATATATATATATATATATATTCACATGCTCAATGCCATAAGAAATAGCGGAGCTTCGATATTAATTTAAAAACCAGGTAGGCAGTAACTGGCCACTAATATCAGTTTCATGTGTTTACACACAATCTTCAGGCGGCCAGTGGCTGTAGTAGTAAGGTGAGTATCCTATATACAACCAAGCAAGTCCAATTTGACAGGCAAGCTAAACCTGCATGGTGGGTAGGCTACATCACCCAGCCAAGACCTAAAATGGCAGTAAGAAAATATTAAAAAACGTTTCCACCTAGAAAGGCTTGCCAGTATGGCAAAAAGTGCTCAATAACAAGTGAAACTAGGGTTGTGGTACAGGAGCTGAAGCCTTAAGCCAAAAAAGTGCTCAACAGGACAGTACAACCAAATTCACGTCAGAGCATATTTAAATCCAGGAAAGAATGAGCAGCTCATGGATAGAGCATATGTAAATATAAAAGTGGACATTGTAGTCAACACCCTGTGAGAGTCTGTTTCATGCTAAACACAATTGTCAGGCCATGTGTGTTGTGTTTTTGCACGATTATTTATATATACAGATCACTGATGCATTGTGGGTAGTCTGTTGCATTGTGGATAGTCTGCTGTATTATTCTAATAATTATTTTGGCGGGCATTAATGATTTCAAATTATTCTGGGGACTATTGAGTGGGAAAATTTTGCATTCGAATGCAGTTTTTGGTCTATTTATAATGTTGTTAGTTAACTTTTTATTCATTATTGTATTCATGTGTGGATATATGGTTTGTTAATTTGCATATTTTTTACTTACTATATTTACTTACTTCTTTGACTTCACTGACCTGTTTATATAAATAGTCAAGTAAAAACACCGTGCACATGTGCTGATGATTGCATTTGGCATGAAATAGACACGTTTGGGTGTTGACTTCAATGTCCACATTTATACATATATATATATATATATATATATATATATATATATATATATATATATATATTCAGTTTATGAAAAACTAGGTAATCCGTATGGGTAGACCCAAGGAGGATAAAATCCAGAGAGCTCAATGTAAATCAGAGCTAATAATTTAAATAAAAATAAAAACAGACCACTTTAAGGTTCCGTGTTATAAATTAATGATCTGCAGTCCTTTAAAAGGGCTGTGGTGAAATAAATTATTACATGGAACCTTAAACTGGTCTGTTTTTATTTTTATTTAAAATATATATATATATATATATATGTGTCATTCACAGACAGTACTGTTTTGCTGTATCACAGCTCCTCAGTGCGACTAGACATCCGAATGCCTCAAGCCAGGATTGAAACACAACTGATTTGGTCTCAGCCACAGCTATCTTCACTCGGTAGAGTTACACAACCAAATCTAGCGTATTGTTTTTACTAATGTAAACAAATGCCATCAGCCAAAGTGCTCCATTCATTTTACTGAAGAGCTTTGCATTAGTGCAGGTGGCTGTTGTTTATAGAATTAGCTTATCACTCAACAGATATATATATATATATATATATATATATATATATATATATATATATATATATACATTTATGCATGTTTCATTAAAAACAACAGACAAGGTACTATGGTTAAACTTTTAATTTAATTTTTCTTGTGTTCAAACAAGAGCTTTTGTTTTTGGACACAGAATGTGTAGAAACTGTCCAAATGTTATATAATTCCGAGCGCTTATGGCTATAGTTTTAGCCATTATCAAGGATGATTTTATTTTTTCAGTTTAATTGAGTGTGTGTGTTATGTGTATGTTTTTAGTGTGTTGTAGGGATGTTTTATATTACGAACACCATTAGCACATTGTGGCCTTGTTCATAGTTAATATTGTTAAGAGTTGTTTTTTTTCTTTTTTATTATTAGGGATTCCATTATTTAAATCTTTTTTGTACAGGTGGATGAGGTTATTATGTTTGTGTTTTCTACTAGTATGTTTAAAATGGAGTCTGGTAAGTTTGTGTGCATGTTTAAATAGGTTCTGATTGAGCTATGGTCAGATAGTTGTAACACAATGTGTCTGCATAGGCATGTAGTTGTGTGACCAATGTAATTATTTATGAATTCAGTTTGATCAGGAACACAGTTCCTTAAGGGGCATTATCTATGAGTTCAAATTCCCCTAAAGGAACTGTATATATATATATATATATATATATATATATATATATATATATATATATATATATTAATTTTCAGCCTGCATACCCCATTGTAAGAGAAAAAATTGTCTGATCCAGCATGCTTTAAACCAGTCATCCACAGAAAATAAACACCAAATCAGATGGTGGTTTCTCCTATGATGGGAAAACACAGGTTCAGACCTCGTCAAAGTGCACATTTTCTTTATTATGTCAATCAAATGCACAGGTCAATAGATGTAAATCATGCAGTTTAATAAAAAATAAAAAATAAAAAAATAGGGTGTCCACTCAAACATGGGTGTACAAAATAACATTTGGTGTTGTAGGAAATAATTTGGGATTAAAAATTCATTGGTACCATAGAAATTATTTATAGATATAGAAATGAACTGAGAATTATAGGTAGATGCAAGCATAATTATAGGCAGAGATAGATAGATAGATAGATAGATAGATAGATAGATAGATAGATAGATATGAAAAGGCTGTGATAGATAGATAGATAGATAGATAGATAGATAGATAGATAGATAGATAGACATGGACATAGATAGATAGATAGATAGATAGATAGATAGATAGATAGATAGACATGGACATAGATAGATAGAGAGATAGATAGATAGATAGATAGATAGATAGATAGATAGATAGATAGATAGATAGATATGGACAGATAGATAGATATGGAAAGAGATAGATAGATAGGTAGATAGATAGATAGATAGACATGGACATAGATAGATAGATAGATAGATAGATAGATAGATAGATATGGACAGATAGATAGATATGGACAGAGATAGATAGATAGGTAGATAGATAGATAGCTGAATAGATAGATAGATAGACATGGACATAGATAGATAGATAGATAGATAGATAGATAGATAGATAGATAGATAGATAGATAGATAGATAGATAGATAGATAGATAGACATGGACATAGATAGATAGATAGATAGATAGATAGATAGATAGATAGATAGATAGATATGGACATAGATAGATAGATAGATAGATAGATAGATATGGACAGATAGATAGATAGAAAGATAGATAGATATGGACAGAGATAGATAGATAGATAGATAGATAGATAGATAGATAGATAGATATGGACAGAGATAGATAGATAGGTAGATAGATAGATAGCTGGATAGATAGATAGATAGATAGACATGGACATAGATAGATAGATAGATAGATAGATAGATAGATAGATAGATAGATATGGCCAGAGATAGATAGATAGATAGATAGATAGACATGGACATAGATAGATAGATAGATAGATAGATAGATAGATAGATAGATAGATAGATAGATATGGACAGATAGATAGATAGAAAGATAGATAGATATGGACAGAGATAGATAGATAGATAGATAGATAGATAGATAGATAGATAGATAGATATGAACAGAGACAAAATATAAATGGAATAGGATAGCTTGGGTGAAATTTTATCCATTTATTTGTGATATTTCGTGATTCTGTAATGATTTTGTGGATGTTGTTTGTTGACTTGTCAAGTTTTTGCCAAAACACTAAATAAATAAATAAAAATTTAAACAAAAGGAAGTAATAGGAGTTCAACCCCCGCCCCTCCACTTATCATCCCCCCCCTCATCATGCTGGGTTAAATTGTGGGTCTCCATTAAAAAGTCAAAATCTAGGAGTGGTCAGATCATTTTCAATTCATAACTGCAGTTTGGTATGTCAAAGAGTTATGTGATACCAGCAAATGCTTTTCCTTGCCACTGCACCAACCCAACCACTTGCATCCCATACCGGTTTGACATTCAGCCACTAAATAAAGCTATAATGGCTATAAATTCCAAATAAAAGGGGAAGAAAATAAATATCTAGTCCAATAAATGGCAAATTCAGAGAGGAAGGAGTTTGATCGTAATGAGAGTGAATGTCGTCTCATGAAAAGCTGCATTTTTATTGCCTTCTAAGAAATCCTTTAAAAAGTTTGCAACAAAGGTTCCATATTAAATTTACCTTCAAAAAATACTGTATTTTCGGACTTCCAAGATGCTATTAATAATACTATTACTAAAAGATTTTCATATGAGTTCTAAGTATATTTTTCCAATTATTATATCAAAATCTATTAATTTTTGATGGGGGGGATCAGTTTATTACTTAATAACAATAGAATACCTATCCCTCATTTTACATCCAGCAGAAGTTACAAATGCTATAAGATATAATATCATACATTGTTAAGTCCTTAATTTATTTTTTTTCTAATTGGAAGACACACCCTAATAAGTGAAAGAAATTTATAAGAAAAAAAATACATTTTCATACAACGCATTCACCATGCGTCCTTCACATACTATTGTTTACATTAATCACTCATCTAATTTTGTTTGTATGGCAATGACGTACCAGTCAAGAGCAGAAAGGTTCTGGCTGCTGCTAGGAAACAGCATGTTTAAGCTTGTGGCTTGGCTCCAGGAACGTTTATAGTCTTAGAAATATTTGTAACAGCTAAGTACTGAGGTTACATCATATAAAAGACTGAATTATAGATAGCTATAACATTATAGTGTAATGACTCAACATACAAATACACGTCCCTATCAGTCAAGACCATTAGGTGACCTAACAAGTTTACTTGAGTCTGGACATTGTCTTACATTCATCTTGGAAGCGACACATATTTTTCAGGGTATTTTTTGGGGAAAAAAGTACATCTTGTAAGCCGGAAAATATGGTAACTAAAAATTCATCTAGAATTCTGTTTTCCCAACATTATTTATTTACTAAGATTTGTTTAGTCTGCCTCAAGGCCCAAATTATTTCAGTGCTAATTTACATTTGTGCTAATATCATAAAAAATAACAGCATATTTTGTTACGGCTTTACTATTATTAAAAGATTTTTATATGTGAGTTTTAAATATATTTTTTCCAATTATTATATCAAAATCTATTAATTTTTGATGGGGGGGATCAGTTTATTACTTAATAACAATAGAATACCTATCCCTCATTTTATATCCATCAGAAGTTACAAATGCCATAAAAAATAATATCATATATTGTTAAGTCCTTAAAGTTTTTTTTAATAAAGTTTCACTTAATACAAGACCCAAGAGCCACACAAGGTAGAGGGTTACTGAATTTGGTTGATGTATAGACATAAGAGAAGAAAACATTTAGACTATCTACATTTTGGCTATTGTCCTCATCTTTATTGTAATATTCACGACATTTTGGGCATTGTACGCTCCGGCCTTCTCCAGGTGAAATACATTGGAATTTTGAACCGAACCCTTTATTTTGTCCACCGGGTTAGATTGTTCTAGTTCCTCATGCCATGCCTTCTTTCTGGATATTACAGTTTCAGTTATTTCCCTTTTAGTTACTCAACTCTCTAAGTTTTTGTTAACCTCTGCTGTGGCCAGGTATTGAACTCTTTGGGTCTGGATTATTCAACCAACACTTTTATCCACTGAGCCATGAGAAATGCTGTGAATATGACAATAAAGATGAGGACAATAGTCCAAACAATATAAATAGTTACAATACCTCATCTCAGAAATATAGACAGATAGAGAAGAAAATAAGTGGCTATTATGAGATGTTGGATAGATGACCCCAGACTTGAAAAGGTTAAGATTGTAGTGAGTGACTGGGGAAGCATTCTCTTGGGAGCCTATTCCAAAAGGTAGCAGTTCTCAGGCAGAAATTCCTCCTTTTCATCGGTATACAAAAGGAATGGGGATTATTTGTACCTGTGTATATGGCATGTCAGAACTGGTGGGAGGACTAAGGAATGGAGCTCATCTGAACATTTGCCATGGAAATAGCGATAGAGTAGCATTTTATTCATGGAAAAGGAGGTGTAGAGTTGAAAAAATTCATTGGCCACAAGGTCATGCCAATGCTTTTGAACTCTGTCAAGGTTGAAAAGTAAGGTTTGAGCAGCTCTTGCCCAGAGAGGGCAGCAATTGATTCATATATGAGTTTTTAAATATATTTTTCCAATTATTAGATCAAAATTTATTAATCCCGGGAGTATCAGGTTATTAATTAATAACAACAGAAAACCAAGCCCAATTTTATACAATGAGAATCATATATTAAAACTAGTTTACCCATGCGATGAAAATTAATGACACTTTTTCAACCAATTCACCCCAACCAAGGCGATGATGCCACAAATACACAAGGGACTATGAAAGGGAACTAACAAACTTTCGAAGGAACTGGAAACCCAATCCTGAACAGGAAACAAGGGATAAACTTCTACCACTGTTCAAAAGACTAAAGAGTAGTACTGTGTTAAGTTTGTCTACTTCTATGTACTTGGTCTCTTCAAGATGTGGGCTATCATGGCTCTCCACAACTTCCTGTCCTTTGTAGCTCTTAGTAAATTTTGTCCTTTTTGCTAACTCTCCTAATCCCCATTCTGCCAGCCATTTACACAATCTTCTTCAGTTGGTCATGTGTTGGTTTGTTCTGTTCCTCTTGCCTTCAATATGTCCTTTAAGTGTCAAGTTCTCCAAGCCTTCTTTCCTCATGATGTGCCTGAAAGATTACAACTAATTCTTTCTGATTTGAAGTATCGTTTTTGTTTCCATTTTTCTTAGAAATTCCTCGTTGCTCACATGTTCAGTCTGTGGTATTCTCTGTATCATTCTACAGAACCCCATCTATGTTGCCTTAAGTCTCTTCTTCATCGGTGAGGAAATTGCCCAACATTTGCTGCGATATAGGAAGACCAATATTGCATAGCAGTTCAGTTCACACTTTTCATTGTTCCTAATGAAATGTTCCTGTTTCTTAATACTTTACTTAGTTTTTGGAAAGCATCTTTCACTATTCCATTGCATCTTCAGATTTTGGTGCCACATTTTCTCTCCTCACATAGAACACTTCTTTCATATATAAATGTTTGTACTTGCTTGATTTTCGTGTTTCCAATTAGTAATTTGCATGTAGTGTTCTTTTTGATGACAACCATACATAATGTCTTCTTACAACGGATTTTAGTCCTTTCTTCTGCCTTTCCTTTATTATCTTACGTTTGGTTTGTTTTACAGCATGTCAACCTTAATGGGTTATTTAATGCTGACAAAATTTTTATTGTTGGTAATATTTTTTTTTCAAAAATGTATTACTGGTAATATTTTTTTCAAAAAATGTATAGCTGGTAATACTTTTTTCAAAAAATGTACGGCTGGTAATATTTTTTTCAAAATAAGTTTTGCTGGTAATATTTTTTTCAAAAAAATGTATAGCTGGTAATATTTTTTCAAAAAATGTACTGCTGGTAATATTTTTTTCAAAAAAATATTGCCGGTAATATTTTGTTCAAAAAATGTATAGCTGGTAATATTTTGTTTAAAAAATGTATTGCCAGTATAATTTTTTTCAAAAAATGTATTGCTGGTAATATTTTTGTCAAAAAATGTATTGCTGGTAATATTTTTTCAAAAAAATGTATAGCTGGTAATATATTTTTCCAAAAATGTATAGCTGATAATTTTTTTTTCCAAAAAAATATGTATTGCAGGTAATAATTTTTTTTCCAAAACTGTATTGCTGGTGGCTAATGCTAAAACTCAGAAAACGTAGGTTAACTCTTAATTTTTTATAAGTTTGATGCAATGGTAACATAAGCTGTTTCCTTATATGAAAACATTCAATATTCATTGACTGAGCAGCCGGTGTTACTTGAGTTACACTTTTCTTCACACCTTGGCCATTGGGCTTGGATCAAAGTGTTGTATCTGCTTTCACGCAGACTACATTTTATCTCGTGTTTCTGTTTTCAGACAGAACACAACAAATAAATGAGTTGTTCCTGGCCCCAGGGATTCCAATATTGTAGCACCACCTCCTGCAATGCAACAAAAAGGATGGTCAATGGGATATCAGTGCCAACACAATATTGAGATCTGACAAATTTTGGGACTTGGCACTTTTGGGATTAGGGCTCCCCACTTTAAACAAACTTTGTGCCATATCATGTCACTGTAGTGGGGAGGGGGAGGAGCAAATACTTCATGTAGTATCTGTTCTCCACATCTCTAATGGTAATAGTAACATTAGCTATTTCCTTGTAAGGAAACATTTGACATCCATTAATTGAGCAGCCAGTTCCACTAGCTGTTGAAAATTATAAGATCATTCTCTTAAACAATTTTCCAGAAAAATAAGTTTCCCAAGTTCAATAACGGTTGTTATTTTTCTAGTACTAGAATTTTTTGCAACACGCTGAAATCCTCACAGTATTTAGTATTGTCGAAGTTTTCGCTAACATTTTTTGTCGAGATTTACAAATTTTGTTTCATTCAGTTTCACAAACCAATCATTGAAATAAAAAAACTTAAAGAAAAGATATGCAAAAAAACAATGTTGCATTTTTATTAAATAAGTATTTGTTATTTTAATTATTAAATTGTTTTTGAAATTGATGGAGTATTTTGAATGCTAAATAATAAAATATTTAATTTCTTCCCCTAAAATAATGAAAATTTACTGTCCTAAGCTATACACCTTTTTCAGCAAACTTGTACACCACCTGCAGTTCCAAATTATTCATTACAGCAGTATAACAAAAAATAATCCTTGCAATAGGCTAACAGTTTAGCTGAAAGTGTTAGCAACCAACAATATTTTAAACAATTTCTGCATTCATTAAGAACAGAAAAAACAAAAATACTTGTACATATACAAGAAAACATAACAAAAAACTAAACCAAGTTCCTTGTCAGTCTTGATCAACAATATATATATATATATAAAGACATTTTTATGTTTAACATTCTTTTTTATAGATACAAGTATTTAAGTAAATGGTCTGTTTATAATAAACTGTATTAAATAACATTTACCGGCCTGAATGTCCAAGAAATTTTCATAGAAAATATTCGTCCTCCGACAGGATTCGAACCTGTATCCTATACGGAACCATCATATAGCCTGACATGCCTTAACCGTTTCGGCCACTGAGGATCATTTGGTAGGCAAGGTCGAATTTACTGCTTATAAACTTCAATCTTCCATGAATCTCTCACATACATTCAAAACGTCTCATGGCGTATCAAATGTAAACAAATATATATATATATATATATATATATATATATATATATATATATATATATATATGCATATATATATATATATTATTATTATCATTATTATTATAAGTGATTATAATAAAAACATGTTCAAATCACTACAAAAAACTTTCATGCTTCAATACTTTGATTGTACTTCCTCAGACGATGATAAGTAACTGGTGATTCATGAGTAACCTAACTAGATTGGTTTGGTTTGTTTTGTTTTATGGCATATCAACCTCAATGGGTTATTTAATGCTGACAACTTTTCCTCAAAAACATGTAGCTGGTAATATTTTTTTTCAAAAATGTATTGCTGGTAATATTTTATAGTGCTTTTTACCTCAGTTTCAGTGTCAACCACTTGCTCACAGGTGCCACCACTCCGGGTCAGGGCGGACCTGGGAACACCAGCAATCAAAAGGTGACTCCACACTCCTCAAAACCTCCCTATTAGAGGCCCCACTGCTGGATATAGTTCACCGTCGCACCCAGGACGCAGTTCATCATCATACCCAGGACGTGGACTTAGTTTATCGTCATACCCAGGGTGCGGACGTATTTTATCGTTATACCCAGGATGTAACCTACCTAGAGAATTTCTGTAAATGATAACAGAACAGAGAAGGGTTGGGATAGAAAAAATGACAAACATTGCTAAAAGCTACAACAGATAGGAAATTGTGGAAAACCATGATCACTCATATCTTGAAAGGACACAGCATATAGCGGAAGAACTTTCAGGCACAAGGCTATAGATGTATGGGGTTGATTGAGAAACAAATTCATTAGAGCAGTGACAATCTATGATGTAAGAGTAGATAAAAAAATCTAAAAGAAGGGATTAGCAACCGCAAAGGGAAAAGGCTTGACCAGGCACCTGATACAAAAAGAGAAATTGGTAAAGCATAAATCCAAATTGAACAACTTCAACCAACTGGAGGTGCTAAGCCTCCTTCTGTGGATTTAATATATGAGATTAGTTTTCCAGACAATACATGGTGAAGACTGACTCTGTTGTTAAATAAATTATTTGTCTATGGCAGTACATGAATAAGTCCACTGCTACTTCTTCTATACGCCGTATTCCTGCAAGACATTGGCAATCAAAGATTGCTACAATTTCCTGTCCTTTGTAGCTCTTAATAAATTTTGTCTTATAGTTACTTCCTCTACATCTTCTGACATCCATTTACGTAAGCTCGACAGACAGGTTATGCATTGATTTCCTCTGCCCTTCTTGCTTCTAATCTGTGCTGGGCGTATCCAGATTTTCGTCTTTCATCATTACACACCATAAAAATTTCAACTATCTCTTTCTGATTCTGTCTAGAAGTGTCTTTTTCGTTTCCATTTTCTCTAAAACTTAGTTATTGCTCATATGCTTGGTCCATAATATTCTCAACATCCTTCTGTAGAACCATATTGCTGTTGCTTCAGGTCTCTTTTTCATCTTTGAGGAGATTTGTCCAGCATTCACTGCCATATTGCATAACAGTCCAGTACTCATTTCTTTGTTTCTAATGAAATTTTCCTGTTTCTTAATATTCTGCTTAGCTTTTGGAAGGCAGCTTTTGCTATCCCCATACAGCTTCGTATTTCAGTGCCACACTTTCTGTCCTCTGTTAAAACACTTCCTAGATATTTACATTGTTTGATTTTAGTATCTCCAATATGTAATTTGCGTGCTGGGCAGCTCCTTTTGCTGACAACCATGCATACTACCTTCTTGTAATTGATGTTTAGTCCTTTCTTCTTGCTTTCCTTCACTACCTTCTGTAGTTTCCTTTCTGCATCTGCTATAAATGCTGTATCATTTGCACATAGATTAATGAAAAAAAAAACATTAATTTTACCCAACAAATATTATTTTTATTTACACTATTTACATTCAGACTATTATCCCAATCTTTGTTGTTGTTTTTACAATGTTTCGGCCATTGTACCTGCCAGCCTTCATCAGGTGTATATCAATCCAGGTAATCTACAGGGAATTCAAAACAGAACCTTTTATTTATCTGTGAGGGCAGACTGTTCTCATTTCACTACCATGTCTTAATCTTAGTCTTTCTTTTTATGCACCATGTCCCTTCAGGAAGTAGGCGATCATGGCTCTCAACTTCTCCTTATCGCTTTGCTACTTCTTTGAGGCTATGTTCTGTCGTCCACTTGTTTAAGCCCAGTAAGTATATCATGCATTACTTTCCCTCTCTTTCCCTCTGTTCGACCTGTGAGCATACTGTTCAGTTATTGCTCACCCTGTTTTTACTGAGTCCAAGTAATCATTGCCTCGACCAGGGATTGAACTCACAATTACTATGTTACCAAATTTACAAACCAATGGCTATTGTCCCCTAGGATGAGTCTCTGTGGAAATATTATTCTTTCAACAGTAATCTGGAATATAATTTTTTACCTAAACACCATCTCCAGTTTGTGTCCTATTTTTGTAGGGGGAACATATTTCCAGCAGAATTTTGACTGAACTAAAATATATTTAGGCTCATGGCTACATCACATTGAAACACCAGTTCTCATACAATCACCAAAGTTAAACAACGTTGAGTCTGGTTAGTACCTAGATGGGTGACCGCTTGGGAATACTGCATACTGTAAGCTTGGAAGTGTAGGTGATGTAATGGATAATGGCTGCAAATTGGAAATCAAAGAATCAATTTTCAGTTCCAGTCTGGTTTTTTAGATTCACTTCTGCATAAATACCCTTGCGAAAGGTCTAAATGCACTCTCTTTTAACCACCGGAAGGACCCATCCCTGCGGCTGCTCAGTCTCACGCTGTCTGCTGATCTGAGATGGAACAAATACATCGAGTCAGTTGCATCAGCCACCGCAAGGAAAGTTGGTTCTCTGTGCCGAGCCAGGAAATTTTTCTCCCTGGAATCGATCCTCCAAGTCTATAAATCGACCATTCGCACTTGCATGGAGTATTGCCGCCATACATGGTCTGGGGCCCCTGCTGTTTGCCTCAGGGTTCTTGATAAGATCCAGAGACGGATAGGCAACGTGATTGGCCCTGATCTGTCATCTCGTCTGCAGTCGCTCTCTCACAGACGCGATGTTGCCTCGCTCTGCCTTTTTTACAAGTACTTTCATGGTAATTGCTCCGAGGAGCTGCTTTCGCTTGTCCCTAGGCCTCGTAAATTTAAACGCCCCACGAGGCTAGCATCCCGCTCCCACCCCTACACCGTGGAAACTGTTAGATGTAGACGTCTCTTCCACTCCAATAGCTTCATGTCTCGCACATCTCGCCTATGGAACTCCCTTCCCTATTACTGTTTCCCTGACAAATACAATCTCCAACGGTTTAAGTGTAGCGTCAATCAACATCTCCAGTTGCCTTGATCTATCCACTTCCCTTCTCCACATCCTTTCATTTTTCATTCCTATCTGCTCTCACTCCAAATCTTCTGTAATCCCCTTGCCTTGATCGACCCACTGTCTTTCTCTTTCTACACATCCTCTCCTTTACCACTCCTATCTGCTCTTCCTCCAACCCTTCTTTAACCCCTTGCATGATAGTGGCTTCCAGCCTTGCTTGGAGTGATACGCGTAAAAAAAAAAAAAAAAAATATCTTCTCCCCTCTGAGCTATGGGTTAATTAGTAGGACTTGTATCAATAAATTATTATTATCCACATAAAATCTGAAAATATTTTCTGGTTTTGAATAACCTGCAAAAGGTTGATAAACCATAAAAATACTATCAAACAATCAATAATATATATTTAATAATTTCAGGTCATATTTTGCTAGAAACTTCTATAATGAAATGGTTAAAGGAAAAATGAAGAAATGCTGTTTCTTTCCAAAGACCATATCTCATTTTGATAAAGTAGATTTTGTTCTTTGAGAAAAAACATTGTTTTTGATCATACCGGATTACAAATGCAACATGTAATGGTAGCAATTTATCCAAATTATCCTATACGTTTGGCATAGTCTTGTATAAATCAATAACACTTCACTACACTTGCATAAATCTCTAACACTTAAATACACTTATATACATCTATTATATTAAAATAACACTTCCAAAAATCAATAACACTGAATCACTCCGGTTCAAAACGACAGCATGGAAATACCCTGGTGTCAATCAATAATGTCAATGCGTCAATCAATAATACTAAAATAAAAACTGCAAAAATGAACTCATATTTGTTGTGTAAGACATTAGCAATCAGCTTGTTTAGTTAGGTTTATTTTGTTTAACGGCATATCAACCTCAATGGGTTATTTAATGCCAACAACATTTTTAGGATAGATTCGTATGAATAGAATATGTATTCTTTGGTTTAGATTGGTTTGGTTTATTTTAGTTTATGGCATGTCAACCTCAATGGGTTATTTAATGCCGACAACATTTTTAGGATAGATTCGTATGAATAGAATATGTATTCTTTGGTTTAGATTGGTTTGGTTTATTTTGTTTTCCAGCATATCAACTTCAATGGGTCATTTAATGCCAACAACATTTTTAGGATAGATTCGTATGAATAGAATATTTATTCTTTGATTTAGATTGGTTTGGTTTATTTTGTTTTCCAGCATATCAACCTCAATGGGTTATTTAATGCCAACAACATTTTTAGGATAAATTCGTATGAATAGAATATGTATTCTTTGGTTTAGATTGGTTTGGTTTATTTTGTTTTCCAGCATATCAACTTCAATGGGTCATTTAATGCCAACAACATTTTTAGGATAGATTCGTATGAATAGAATATTTATTCTTTGATTTAGATTGGTTTGGTTTATTTTGTTTTCCAGCATATCAACCTCAATGGGTTATTTAATGCCAACAACATTTTTAGGATAAATTCGTATGAATAGAATATGTATTCTTTGGTTTAGATTGGTTTGGTTTATTTTGATTTACGGCATATCAACCTCAATGGGTTATTTAATGCCAACAACATTTTTAGGATAGATTCGTATGAATAGAATATTTATTCTTTGGTTTAGATTGGTTTGGTTTATTTTGTTTTCCAGCATATCAACCTCAATGGGTTATTTAATGCCAACAACATTTTTAGGATAAATTCGTATGAATAGAATATGTATTCTTTGGTTTAGATTGGTTTGGTTTATTTTGTTTTACGGCATATCAACCTCAATGGGTTATTTAATGCCAACAACATTTTTAGGATAGATTCGTATGAATAGAATATGTATTCTTTGGTTTAGATTGGTTTGGTTTATTTTGTTTTCCAGCATATCAACCTCAATGGGTCATTTAATGCCAACAACATTTTTAGGATAGATTCGTATGAATAGAATATGTATTCTTTGGTTTAGATTGGTTTGGTTTATTTTGTTTTACGGCATATCAACCTCAATGGGTTATTTAATGCCAACAACATTTTTAGGATAAATTCGTATGAATAGAATATGTATTCTTTGGTTTAGATTGGTTTGGTTTATTTTGTTTTACGGCATATCAACCTCAATGGGTTATTTAATGCCAACAACATTTTTAGGATAAATTCGTATGAATAGAATATTTATTCTTTGGTTTAGATTGGTTTGGTTTATTTTGTTTTACGGCATATCAACCTCAATGGGTTATTTAATGCCAACAACATTTTTAGGATAAATTCGTATGAATAGAATATGTATTCTTTGGTTTAGATTGGTTTGGTTTATTTTGTTTTACGGCATATCAACCTCAATGGGTTATTTAATGCCAACAACATTTTTAGGATAAATTCGTATGAATAGAATATTTATTTTTTGGTTTAGATTGGTTTGGTTTATTTTGTTTTCCAGCATATCAACCTCAATGGGTTATTTAATGCCAACAACATTTTTAGGATAAATTCGTATGAATAGAATATGTATTCTTTGGTTTAGATTGGTTTGGTTTATTTTGTTTTCCAGCATATCAACCTCAATGGGTCATTTAATGCCAACAACATTTTTAGGATAGATTCGTATGAATAGAATATGTATTCTTTGGTTTAGATTGGTTTGGTTTATTTTGTTTTACGGCATATCAACCTCAATGGGTTATTTAATGCCAACAACATTTTTAGGATAAATTCGTATGAATAGAATATGTATTCTTTGGTTTAGATTGGTTTGGTTTATTTTGTTTTACGGCATATCAACCTCAATGTGTTATTTAATGCCAACAACATTTTTAGGATAGATTCGTATGAATAGAATATTTATTCTTTGGTTTAGATTGGTTTGGTTTATTTTGTTTTCCAGCATATCAACCTCAATGGGTTATTTAATGCCAACAACATTTTTAGGATAAATTCGTATGAATAGAATATGTATTCTTTGGTTTAGATTGGTTTGGTTTATTTTGATTTACGGCATATCAACCTCAATGGGTTATTTAATGCCAACAACATTTTTAGGATAGATTCGTATGAATAGAATATTTATTCTTTGGTTTAGATTGGTTTGGTTTATTTTGTTTTCCAGCATATCAACCTCAATGGGTTATTTAATGCCAACAACATTTTTAGGATAGATTCGTATGAATAGAATATTTATTCTTTGGTTTAGATTGGTTTGGTTTATTTTGTTTTCCAGCATATCAACCTCAATGGGTCATTTAATGCCAACAACATTTTTAGGATAGATTCGTATGAATAGAATATGTATTCTTTGGTTTAGATTGGTTTGGTTTATTTTGTTTTCCAGCATATCAACCTCAATGGGTCATTTAATGCCAACAACATTTTTAGGATAGATTCGTATGAATAGAATATGTATTCTTTGGTTTAGATTGGTTTGGTTTATTTTGTTTTCCAGCATATCAACCTCAATGGGTCATTTAATGCCAACAACATTTTTAGGATAGATTCGTATGAATAGAATATTTATTCTTTGGTTTAGATTGGTTTGGTTTATTTTGTTTTCCAGCATATCAACCTCAATGGGTCATTTAATGCCAACAAAATTTTTAGGATAGATTCGTATGAATAGAATATTTATTCTTTGGTTTAGATTGGTTTGGTTTATTTTGTTTTCCAGCATATCAACCTCAATGGGTCATTTAATGCCAACAACATTTTTAGGATAGATTCGTATGAATAGAATATTTATTCTTTGGTTTAGATTGGTTTGGTTTATTTTGTTTTCCAGCATATCAACCTCAATGGGTCATTTAATGCCAACAACATTTTTAGGATAGATTCGTATGAATAGAATATGTATTCTTTGGTTTAGATTGGTTTGGTTTATTTTGTTTTACGGCATAACAACCTCAATGGGTTATTTAATGCCAACAACATTTTTAGGATAGATTCGTATGAATAGAATATTTATTCTTTGGTTTAGATTGGTTTGGTTTATTTTGTTTTCCAGCATATCAGCCTCAATGGGTCATTTAATGCCAACAACATTTTTAGGATAGATTCGTATGAATAGAATATGTATTCTTTGGTTTAGATTGGTTTGGTTTATTTTGTTTTCCAGCATATCAACCTCAATGGGTTATTTAATGCCAACAACATTTTTAGGATAAATTCGTATGAATAGAATA
>OZ038482.1:114647376-114662376 GCA_964036315.1 Acanthosepion esculentum | reverse complement strand
AGAAAAAAAAAATCACCATAAAAAGCCAAGTTTTATCCTTGAAAATATCTCCACAGAAGACAGGCATCTTTTTTTCTTTTAATCAAAGCTTTTTCAAGTCAGTTATGACAACTTGTCTGGCTTTAGAAAAATAACTTAAAAATGAGGTTTGAATGTGAGACTGATTTTACAAGCCCAAAATGCCATAGATGATGGGAATTCTGGGAAATTGGCCATGGTAATTGTTTATATTAGCTTTGTTCATTTTTATCTCCTTTTTTTATTCTTCAGATAATTATTTACTATTTGAATTTGGATGGATTCAGCATTTTTCAATGTGATTTAGATGGATTCATTTTCTTTTCAGTTTATTGAGGATATATTGAATGTCATTTCAGTTGGATTTCCATGGATTTTTCAGTTTTCCACTTCAGTTTGAGATTCATCCAGCCTCCCATCAGGTTAATTGGATCAGTTTAATATTTTTTTCATTCTGATTTCAATATATTCCATTTCTTTTAAGTTTTATTTTGATGGAGTTAATTATTTTCTGTGAGATGGATTCAATTTTTTGAGGGATTGATTTGTATGGATTCCAATTTTTTTCAGCTTAATTCAGATGGATCCAATTTATATTCAGTTTGGATAGATTGAATTTTCGTTTTTGGTTCTTTGCTGTGATTTGAGACTGATTTCAGTTTTTCAGTGATTGATTTGGATGAATTCAATATCTATTCTGTTTGGAGAGATTAAATTTTATAAAATTTAATTTGAATGAATTTTAATCAATTTGTTTGATTTGGAGGCCCTTAATTTCTTTTCTCTTTTATTTGGATGAATTTAATTTAATTTAACTGCGATTTGAATAGATACAATTTCTTGTCAGTTTGGCAGAATTACAAGAGATAAGGAAATTGAGCCTAGGATAGGCTGCATGAACGGTAGTTTCGTATAACATCCCAAAATGCTACAAAAACATAATATTAACCAATGAACTCTCATCATGCTCATAAATAGCCTCTTTCTTTATTTTTATGTGCTATGTCCTTCCAGGACGTAGGCGATCATAGCTCTCCACCTCCCTCTATCCCATGCAGCTCTCAACAAGTTCCTTCCCTCTGCTTCCTTCCCCAGACCTCATTCTGTCATCAACTTGCTTAAGACTGCAAGGTATGTCATGTGTTGTTTTCCTTTGTCTCTCTTTCCCTTTATTCAACCTGTGAGTATCAGATTCTCCAGGCCCTCCTTCCTCGTTATGTGTGCCAGAAACTTCAGCTGCCTCTTCCTGATGATTAAAAAAATAATATAAGCCTCCTCCCTGTTTGCAACCTCTCTAAAACCTCATCGTTACTCACACGCTCAGTTCATAATATCCTTAGCATCCTTCTGTAGAACCCCATCTCGGGTCTCTTTTTCATCTTTGAGGAAATTGTCCAACATTCGCTGCCGTAAAGAAGGACAGATGTCACGTAACAGTTCAGAGCCTCACATGACCGAAATTTTCATATGGATGCTATGCCTGATGTCCGACTTATATAAAAATGTCTAGAAAATCGGTTATATACAACCATTTTCTCAGATCAATGATTAAAAATAGGTTTCGACGAAGGAAAGCTGTAGGTCTTAAAAAGACAACACTTCGTCAGACTGGTGCTACAAAATCATGAAGGCTTTACCAAATAACAAAAACAGCATCACTTCAAGACTTTCAACATGAGCAACAAATAAAATGAATAGCACATGTAACTAGAACGGGTAAATAAAGATGTTGACTTTCCACACTACCGTAAACAAAAGGTTAGAAAAGAAACTCTTTCAGCGCTAGAAAGAGCAATAACAGTTAGTGAACATCAGATGCCAATTTTCTTGAAAAGAGTGTTTGGAGAAAAATACAGTAACGCTAACTGCTAAATGAATGTCTAATGTTTACTGAATGGAAATTGCTAATCTCACTGTTATCATCAATTGGAGTTAATTTCAAATTTAAATTCTCTTCTTTTTAATTTTAATCAATTTAGTTTTTGATTTTGATTTAGGTAGTTTTAATTTTAATTTTTTAATTTCATTTGGATAGGTGTAATGACAAAAGTATGGCCATGTAGGCTTTAAGAAAGCTTTATTCAACTGAGAATACAAGGTTCGCATATAGTATCCTTTTATAGTCCCAGTAAACAGAAATAGCTTTCTCGAAGAGGAGAGTAATGAAACAAGGGGAGACCACTCCTGATTATTGCTAACAATAGATTCAATTAATTTCAGTTTGATTTCTGTGAATTAAATTTTTTCAGCTTGATTTGAAAGGATTGAATTATTTTAGGTATTATTTGGATTGATTCAATCGCCTTACAATTTAATTTAGGCAAATTCTATTTTGTTTTAGTCTCATTTGGTTTCATTAGATTTCTTTTCAGTTTTATTTAGATGGATCAGTTGGGTTTTTTTCAGTCTGTTGATGAATTCAAATTGGTTTTATTTTGATTTAGATAAATGTTGTTTTCCTGAATGATCAAAATGGATTCATTTTTTAAGTTGGATTTGATTAAACTCAGTTTCCTTTTAGCTTAACTTGAATTGATTCAGTATCCTCCTGGATTGATTTCAATTTTTCTGGATTGATTAAGAATGATTTAGAAGGATTTGGGAGGATTTAGAAGAATTTAGGAGGATTTAAAAGGAATTAGGAAGACTTAATTTCTTTTCACTTAGATTAAGATTTCCATACTTTCCATTTTTGTTTGATTTGGATGGATTTAATTCTTTTCACTTGGATTCAGGTGATTCTTGGATTCAGATGATTCTTGGATTCAAGTGAATCTTGGATTCAGGTGATTCTTGGATTCAGGTCATTCTTGGATTCAAATGATTCTTGGATTCAGGTGAATCATGGATTCAGATGATTCTTGGATTCAGGTAAATCTTGGATTCAGATGATTCTTGGATTCAAGTGAATCTTGGATTTAGGAGATTCAAGTGATTCTTGGATTCTTAGATTCAGGTAAATCTTGGATTCAGATGATTCTTGGATTCAAGTGATTCTTGGATTCAGGTGATTCTTGGATTCAAGTGATTCTTGGATTCAGGTGATTCTTGGATTCAGGTGATTCTTGGATTCAAGTGATTCTTGGATTCAGGTGATTCTTGGATTCAGGTGATTCTTGGATTCAGGTGATTCTTGGATTCAGGTGATTCTTGGATTCAGGTGATTCTTGGATTCAGGTGATTCTTATTAGTTTGATTTGGTTTCATTTTCTTTTCTGTTAGAACTAAATGTATTCTTTCTTGGATTGAGATCATAGGATTTTGTTTCATTTTGATTTGTATTAATTTAATCTCTAGTCAGTTTCTGATTTATGTCAATATAATTTCTTTTATATTTAATAGCGACCGGTTTAATTTTTTCATTTTATTTTATATAAAGGTCATTCAAAAAAAATTTCCTCACTTTTTCACTCACTATAAATTCTTGAAATTTTGTTCTTTTTTCAGATCCATGTATTTAATATGATTTAATATCTAATTTAAAATGTTAACCTTTGGTAGTCAAGAATATTTCTTAATTTAAACTGTTATCTTTTTCAAATCACTAAACGCTACAATTATTGTCATTTAAAGAGTGTATATATTTTTAGGGACACCCTGTGGATTCAATTTAAGTTTGGTTTCATTTAAATGAAATCATTTTCTGTTTGGTTTCATTTGAATAGATACATTTTTTTTAATTGGGATTAATTGCATGTCTTTTCTCTTTAATTTGAATAAAAAGTATTCCTTTTCGGTTGACTTGAGCTGATAAAATTTCTTTTCAATTCCATCTGGATACATTCAGTTCCTGTTTTATTGGATTTCAATGGATTCAATTTATTTCTTATTTGAATTGGAATGATTTAGTTTTTTTTTATCTGGTTTCACTGGATTCCTTATCTTTTCACTGCTGTATTAGGATGGAATTTCTTTTTTCATTTATTTTTATTTGGCAGATTAAAATTTTAATAATCATTCCTTAAACGATGTATGAGAATTGATAAAAGTAACCAATTTTTTTTGTCATTCTTTAAAGTTTATTTTTCATTATCATTATTTCAAAAGACATTTTTTTCAAATTTTTATGGGCCTTTAATATACAGTTGTTTTTTTGTACACAGGAAAATTATTTTTAAAAGTGAATTAAAACCAATTCTCATTGTCTAAAACTCACAACAAATCTATTTAATGAGATGTTTTTATCTATTTATAAAAAGGTCACTTTACAATTTAATATACAATTTTCTCTTGTATTTTTTTTTTATATATTTATTTTATTTTTTAACAGAATGTTGTAAAATGATATTCATATTTTCCATGACAGCCATTAACAATCAATGTTTTTCCCTTCCATATTTGTTTCCTCGGACCTTGAAATTTACTTCTTTTCCTTCCTCTATGTGCTGTGTCCCTTAAGGACAGGGACGATCAGGGCTCTCCACAATTTACTGTCATTTTTAGGGTTTTATTTTGTCGTTTTGATATCTCTCCTAAACCCTGTTCAGCTAATCATTTACACAAGCTCATTAGGTAGGTTATGCACCGCTATACTCTGTCTCTCTTGCATTCAGTATGTCCTGTGAGTATCAAAATTTCCAAGCCTTCTTTCCTCATTAAGAAGTCCTAGTAATTTCAACTCTCTCTTTCTGATGTCAAGTGTAAATGTTCTTTTTTTTCATTTTCTCTAAATCTTTGTTGTTGCTCACATGTTCAATTCATGGTATTCTCATCATCCTTCTGTAGAACTACATCTAAATATACCAATAAAGGATTTTGATACAAGCTAAACATTATCTACCTTCCCTTTTTCATTATTTACTAGTCTATTCCATGCTCTCAAAAATGCTGGCAATTGTTAGAAATTTTAATAGTGAGATGCAAATACCTGGATCAAAGTGTAGTATGCTACCTTTGTGAGCTTCCGGTGCTTTTGTCGATAGAATACGCCTGTATTATTATGTAATTTGGAACTTTTTCTTATGTCTACATTTCGTGATCAGTTCTCTCCGTTGATTTAATAGTTTGCATTGATCTTTATATTTTATTATCCTGATTTTTCTTCTAAACATAGCTTGTACTTACCATTAAAACTATTGGAGGTGTTCGCAAAACCTAGAATTTTCCAATTTATTTGAGGATTCAGGCTCTTTTCCTTCAATTTCCAAAATTTTTTTCAAAAAGGGTTGTTCGGTGTTTTAATTTTGGAAAAAACAAAAGTCCTGGTTACAAATAAAATCCAAATCCAGACAGATTCCACTGGGATAAGATACCTTATGCCTCGACAAATCGCTAATACAAACCCACTCTCATTAACAAGGTGCCTACTAGAAGAGGACTGACTTTGAAAATAAAATTAGAACAATGCTCTGAGACAAGCACTTAGAGGTTGACGAAAGCCAAATTCTTATGGAGGGAACCGCCGCCTTTCCGTCCTCATTTTAACTTTAAGCTGATGCTTAAAGAACAAGATCAGTTGAGAAGAACTTCTCACCCCCATGGAATTCCTTCTGACGTGCCGTCCAAATCTCGACTCTCCTAACACCTAGCAAGCAAAAGAACACATAGTGTTCAGCCTTCGTTAAAGGCGGTACCACATTGCCACAGGTAGAAATGGCCTCGAGAACGAAAACCCTCTCGCCCAGCATACGAACTATATCTTCAATAAACTTTCCCAAAAGGAATTATACCCTGCAATGGAAGGTGTTATCCAGGGTATCCACCTCCCCATCACAGCGAATTCAATTTGGATATCTTTTCAAGCCCATCGAACAAAGTGTTTTGCCGACCGAGAGGGCACTTCAAATCACGAGCCAGATGAGTGATGCCTCATTAGTATTGAGACATTTCAACCGAGGCATCCAAGGCCATAGTGAGTGAGCCTCCTGCTCCGTAAGATCGAGCTCATCAATCAGATTATCATTAGTGACCCCCTCCCCAACTAACACGTAGCATAATGCCCTAGATGTTGGAGAGGCCAGGCGTTGTCCCGTCGGAGATTGCTGTGAAACGCAAGAGGTATTTCAGAGTAATCCAACATTCATGATAGAAGGAGCACACGCCTCGTGTAAAATGGTGGGGGCTGCTCCTCTTTGCACGACTGCACACTTCTTAAGGATGAGAAGTTCTTACGGGCGATCTAGGAACGCAGTGCACAGTGTATGTTGGTTGATGAGTCTCACCGCTAGGCATACCCAGATCGCCTTCAGAAGGGTGGCAGTAACAGACCTCTCGAGATAACTTGGGGACCTCGCTTCCCCCACAAAAAGGAGAAGAAGAGCTTTACTAATGAAATTAGTGTAGTAGACGGAAGTGGAAGTACGGAGAGTCAGTAAAGGAGAATCGGGTAGATGTGCGAGGCACATATTTCCGCCATCCCCTTAAAGAAAAGATTCCTCTGGGACCACAGACGAAATGCGACCTTGGCATTCTCCTGCACTTCCGACCAATTCATTTCCAGAAAGTGATCAGGACCTAACCAAACGCCGAGTATCTTGACCAGCCCGTCCGTCCAGAGGAAAGGCACGTGAAGAGGAACCCCTTCTACGCACCCAACCGCAAGCCAACAGACTAATCGCAGTTGATCTTAGCCCCTGTCACAGTCTTGTACCCTCTGATTTCTTCGCCGACTTCAATCTCGGCTTTGTTCGACACAAGAATGAATCGTCGTCAATATAGCTGACCAAGGAATTAGAGCCAGGTGAGGAACTTCCGCGTCGGACCGGATTCGTTTTAACTTGCGAAGAAAAGACTCCAACGCAAGAACGTATATCAAAGGCGAAAACGGACAACCTTGACGAATGGAACAAGACAATACGAAAAGGCTTCGATCGGACCCCCATGAACTTCCATCAACGCACCGATAGACGCACACAGAAGTCGAATCCAGGTGTGAAAGTACGACCTGAAGCCGGCCACCGAGAGTACAGCCTCCAAAATACGATGGTCTATCGAAAGCATGGACTGATCTAAATTGATTAGCGCAGCTTCAATGTTGACTTGTTCGATGGTCGAGCGTACCATATTAAGGTTGTCCGGAATAGTCCTGCCCTTCATAGCGCAATTATGTCAGGAGCCAATCTGACTAGAGATGACATCAAACGGCTGGCTAAGATCTTGTCTAAAAATCTTGAACTCTTTGTTTAACATCGTTAAAGGCCGGAAGTTACCTATCCCACCCCCACCGTTCTTGTCATTGCATAGGAACTTGATCACACTCCAGGTGAAGCGTTGAGGTATAGACGCCGGCTTCAACCAGCTGTTGTAAATCAGTTCCAGCAAAGAGACACGTACGGACGACTGCCTCAAGTACATTTACTGTCGAAATAACTAGATGTAAATATAAATTCTATAATTTCTTTTCTCACTCTTTGGATATCTCTTCAAGTTTCTTGCTTCCATGACGATTTTCAAAAACTTATTACTTGTCTTTCTGAAAGCTGTTCTTTTATTTTCCTTTCTCTTCACTGAAGTCTTCTGATTCTCTTTCATTCTCAGTAACCACTGGCGTCTTAGTAGCATTATCGCCTTGTTTGGAGTGAAACAATTAAAAAAATAATAAAATAAAAATATAGAAGATACAAAACATTTCTTTTGTATATGCTACTTGTTTATAAGCAACTGGATGTGACTTCCATATTTTCATAGCAATTCTTCATCTGAGTTCTCCTCCTTGGTAGCTTGACTGCATGAATTTAAGTGTACTACTAGGGTGGCATTTCGTCTCAAAATAACAGGTAGATTTGTTTAGTCTTCCTCACTCAATTCTCCTTCATCGTCACTGATAACTAGTTCACAAGGGGGAAAATTTGTCCTACTGGAGACAATAAAAGTAGCCAATACTAAACATACGTTTTGTACTATTTAATAATACAAAAACTTTTTCTCCGTTATAAGCAACTGAATGTGACTTCCCTATTTTCATAGCATTTGTTCTAACAAGCTCTTCTCCTTGGTAGCTTGATTGCATGAATTTAAGTGTACTAATAGATTGGCAAATAGGTCTCACCATTTTACTGTCAAAATAGCTAGATGTAAATTCTATAATAGTTTCTTTTTACACACTTTGGATATCTCTTCCAGTTCCTTACTTCCATGCCACCGACGATCTTTAAAAGCTTAAATTCAATGTCAATGTCAATTGCCTGTCTTTCTGAAACCTGTTCATTTATTGTCCTTTCTCTTCACTAAAGTCTTCTTTCACTCTCAGTAACCCTTGCATCTCAGTGGCATTATCGGCTTGGGATTTATCAATCGCTTTATTTCCCTCTGCCTCTGTTGATGTAGTTAAGGAAAAGGAAGAAATAAATACTAAAAGAATAGAGAAAGTGGAAAAGAGAGAAGAGGCATAACAAAAGATAAACATGAAAAATACAGACGATATGGGCTGCTAAAATGAACGTATGATGTAAGAACAATAAAATGTTTGACAAAGAAAATATTGATAAGCAAACATTAATGTTGGGTAGAATGCTAAACCCATTAATGCTTGCTTGCATAGTGAGATGATAAGACACGATGAATTATTATTGGAGAACTCTTCTGTCAGAGGAAAACAGAAAGCCTTGCTATCAAATCATCTCGAGACATGTTCATTCAAAGATGTCATTAGGAAAAGGCAAAGAAAATAAATTGTAAGAATCAAATTTATTTTTTTTTTTTTACAAAGCAAGCAAAAGAAAATATAAAGAAGAAAAAAAGGAAATTTACAAAATGTTATGAAGGATTTCTCTGAAGGAAAACGGAAATGGGAATAGAAAAAAGGAGAAAATAAAAGTGTGAAAATGAAGAATGAGAAGGAAGAAGAAAAGTTGGGAAGAAAGAGAAAAAATAAAGAAAAATATTTGCTAAAATAGTAAGAAGCAAAATAAAAAGACAAACAAAAAAAGAAAAAAAAGAAAGAAAGCTTGATGTAAAGAGAAATACTGATAACACCGATGGGGAAGTGTATAACAATTAAAACACACATAAATAAATACACACACTCAAACAAATATATATATATATATTATTTATTATAATTTTATCATAGAGACAAAAACAGTTTACTCACTACAAAGATGCAACTTCGTTTCGGTGCATTTCAATTGCACCTCAACTTGTGAGAACCAAAATAGTTATGAACAATTCTACTTGTAAGCAAGCTGTAATCGAGGTGCAATTGAAATGTACCGAAACGAAGTTGCATCTTTGTAGTGGGTAAACTGTTTTTGTCTCTATGATAAAATTATAATAAATAACTATCGCGTCCTCTTTTGGATTAATGCTGTGAACGTTAGAATTTATATATTATTTTCATTCTCATTGCATCGAATATATATATATATATATATATATATATATATATATATATATATATATATATATATATATATATAAAAGTAATTCATCGAGTTTGATACCTCAAAAGAATGCAGAAAGCACTGGACGGCCGTTTCGTCCTATATTTGGGACTCATCAGCAGTGCGTATCCACTACCGAGAATTGAAAACATGACAGTTAGATTGTCAAGCAAACGTCATACCCACTGTTCCAACGGGCCTCGGTGACGAAGAGGTAGCAAGTCAGACTCAATATAGCGCCGCTCGCTCACATATTCCGGGGTGGAACTCTACTGAGATTCTCTCTAACCATAGGACTGTGTCCCCTGGAGCCACGTCTACTATCACCAAGCCGCTCACTCTAGACTATTAGAAGCCGGTTCAAGCAATGATATACACATGATAGAAATTATTAGTCATTCATCGAGTCTGAAACCTCAACAGATGACCTCAATTTGATGAGTCCCAAATATAGGACGAAACGGCCGTCCAGTGCTTTCTGCATTCTGTTGAGGTTTCAGACTCAATGAATTACTTAAATATAATTATCAAATCCACCTAATAATTTCTATCATGTATATACGAGGAATTTTTCGGTATAAGGACTTCTAATACAGATTGAAGCTTACATTCTTTTTTTTTCAACGTACTCTCCCAGCACTGTCACACACTTTTCCCATCTGTGCATAAGCTTCCGTATTCCCTCAGTGTAAAAATCTTTGGATTGATGTCTCAGCCAGTCGCTCACAACACTTTTGACTTCATCGTCACTTTTAAACTTCGTGCCTCTCGAGAACGCTTTCAAGGTACCAAACAGGTGAAAGTCTGAAGGGGCAAGGTCTGGGCTATAAGGGGGATGAGGAAGCAGTTCCCAGCCCAGCTCGTTGATGGTCTGCACCGTTTGGGCTGTTGTGCTGTTTGTGCTCTGCAGTAAGTATCTTTGGCACCCACCGGCAGCTGACCTTTTGTGCTGTCCCAACAGATAAGCTCAAAGTCCTTGCAATGTCATCCACTGTCACTCTTCTGTCAGACTGAATGAGGTCATTGACTAATTCGATCACCTCAGGTGACCTCACTTCTGTAGGCCTCCCAGGCCTGTCTTCATCCTCAACACTGCTCCGTCCTTCTTTAAACAATTTAGCCCACTTGTAGACATTTATTTTGGCTGAAACATGTGGCACCATACACAGTTGACATTCTCCTATGAATTTCAACTGGTTTGCACCCTTCAGCAACCAAAAACTTGATAACTGGCCGCTGTTCAATCCTAGAGCATGCTTCTTGGTCGCCCATCTTTGTTAATCGCCAAAACTTCTGAAAGTTTTTTTTAATCTGCAAAAGAAATGAAATTCATGTGAAAAAGAAGTAAAACAAAAAAAATTATAATATGTAAGCTTCTATCTGTATTAGAAGTCCTTATACCGAAAAATTCACCTTATTTATTTTATGACCCTCGTATATATGTGTGTGTGTGTGTGTGTGTGTGTGTGTGTGTGTGTGTGTGTGTGTGTGTGTGTGTGTGTGTGTGTTGATGAAAATTACATTGGAAAGTTGTATGACAAAGTGGAAAAGTTTTTAACACATTTCGTCCTTTACGACTGAAAAAAAACTAGGTTTGTTTACGTTGATGCAACTGCACATGTGGTCGAATGAAAGACGCTGGTAATTTTAATGCTTTTATTTCTAGGTCATCCACAGTGAATTCGTGTCCAGGTTCTTGCAATGTTTCACCATTTTGGTATGTTTTCTGTTATCACAATGTGTGATTTTAACATCTATCACAATGTGTTATATTTAATAACAATGTAACGAAAGCAAAAAGAACTCGGTTAGCTTATATACTCAAAACGCATATAAAAAAATAATTAAATCTAAAATTCCTCATATCTCACGTTCATACACATGTGTAGTTACATCGACGCAAACAAACTTACTCTGATGCAGTCGTAAAGAAACAAACATGACACACGGAAAGTTTTTCCACTTTGTCACACATATTTCCAAAAATATTTTTCTTGATATGTAAAAATTTATATATCGTTATTCCCTTTCCCACCCTTTCTCGGACCAGACTTAATTGCTTTATTACCCTTCACGCAGAATTCTTTCACTGCCAGTTCAAGAAAGACATTTGGACCACTAACACACAAAAAAGAGAATGTCTAATATCGAGAATATTTACATTGTTTACATTATTCGGACTATTGTCCTCATCTTTGTCGCCATATTTATTACAACGTTTCGGCCGTTGTACACTCCGGCCTTCTTCAGGTGGTTGGAATGTCAAACTGAACCCTTTATTTCACAATGGAGAAAGAGCGTAACAACACACTCCCATTCCTGGATGTTGTAATATCTCGAACAGAGCATGGGTTCAAGACATCTGTATACCGTAAACCGACATTCACTGGACAGTACCTCAATTTCAACTCCCACCATCCATACAGCGTAAAGAAAGGGATCGTCCGCTGCTTACAACACCGAGCAAAGGTCATAAGTGGCGACCCAGAGACATTAGACAAAGAATTGGTCAGTATAAATAGTACCCTACAACGTAACAACTACCCTGGCTACATGGCAGCTGCCCCCAAAAACTGGGATAGGCAGGTACAAGAGGAGGAAGACAAGGAACACCATTGGAAAATTCGTAAACTTAAAGAATCAGCACATATACTAGGCCACCAAAATTTCCTGAGCCGACCAAGCATAGAAACGAATACAATATTGGAACCAGTAATAAGGAGTGCCAGAGAAAAGCGATAATAACAACAAAGTTGCAATATGAGCTCTGATAAAAACATGTAATGATAACAGCACAAATTGCAATATGAGCAATGATGACATTAGGTTTATAATACCCAGAAATTCATACACAGATGTCTTCAAGGCACAGTGGATAAAGGCGTTGGTTATATCCAGTGACAGGACCCAATGAGTGTGAGTTCAATACCCGGCTAAGGCAGTGGAGAACTTTCAGAGGGAAAAATTAACAGGAGATAACTGATAACTGACATCCATTAGACATGGCACGTGGAACTAGAACAGTCTACCCCAGTGAGCGAAATAAAGGATTCAGTTCGACATTCCAACCACCTGAAGAAGGCCGGAGTGTACAATGGCTGAAACATTGTAATAAATATGTCAACAACGATGAGAACAATAGTCCTAATAATGTAAATAATGTACATAATACCTCATCTCAGAAATATAGACAGATATCGAAAATATTTAACATCAAAAAACATAAGAAAAATTAATTCCTTTGAAAATATGTGGAAATATACACTCTTTGCCAGATAAAGTTCGCGAGACCGGAAACGCATGTAGCAAAATTATACAAAATGAAGCATGATATACTTTTTTTTTAAATCCACATTACAACCAAATACTTTTGTGGTTTCTTTCTTCTTTTTATTATACACACTTTTTTCCTCATTGAAACTACTATAACCTCTTCCCTTCACACACACACAGACACACACACACACACACACACACACACATATATATATATATATATATATATATATATATATATTTGTGTATTTAGGCAGCAATCCTTCTTTCATGCACATTTCATTAAAAACGACTGGCAAGGTGCTTTTATTTAGTTTTTTATATAATTTCTCGTGCGATCTAATAAAGTTTTTCTTTTCAGAGGATAAATTATATAAAAACTGTCCGAATGTTCTTTTTATCCCAGCGCTTTCGGCTACACATTTAGCCATTATCAAGGATTATATTTCAACTGTTAGAATTAGAAATAGTTTGTTATATGTATGTTTTATAAAGTGATTCATTTTTTTGTTTCAAAACACGGTCAAGATATTATGTCCATGTTCAAAGTTAATATTATTATGTGTTGGTCTGTTTGTTTTTATTAGTAAGGCTTCCATTATTTTTAGCCTTTTTTTTTGCAAGTGGATTATGCTATCATATTAGTGTTGTCGACAAGTATATTCCGATTAGTGTCCGGTAGGTCTCCATGAATATTTAAATGAGATCTAATTGAGCTATTGTCAGAAAGGTGTAGAGTTAGTCTGCGTGTTAAACAATTTGTAGTGTGGCCTATATAATTATTTACGAAAGTTGATTCTTGAGGAATACAATTCCTTAATGTATATAATTTATCATCTGAAAAGAAAAACTATATTAGATCGCACGAGAAATTATATAAAAAACTAAATAAAAGCACCTTGTCAGTCGTTTTAAATGAAATGTGCATATAATCGTGTATTTGGGCAATTTCTCTTTAATACATGTTTCATTGTACAAGAATGACAAGGTACTGAAGTGAGTTAACACTCATACACAAATACACATGCTTTAATATGCACTCACAGGCTGGTCAAAACACTCACATAGCAGCAGTAGGGTTTAACACTCTGCTGAACACTAAATGTATTGGAGTTTTGGATTGGTCACAAAGATGTACAATTACAGCCTGTCTTCCTGCTACCTCAGCAGGTAATATGAAGCTCTTGATCTCTTTTCACCTCCAGGACATGGACTGTCAACAGGGACTCATCTGTCCCTCTTCTGATACCAGATGCCAGATACTTTCAAATGCAGAACTTTCATCATACTTTAACAAAAACATTCACATTGGGTAAAAGTTTTCCATGTTGTATTGTTTCCCAAAAAAATAAACATTACGTTTGGTATATGTTTGCATTATTCATATTCTTTTCTCAGATTTATCCATAGTGTTCACTAACATAAATCATTATAATACTTTTTTTTAGTTTGATAGTATGCTTGTTGTAGATATGAATCAACCTCCATAGAAAAAGGCAAAAAACGCAAAAAAATATTTTCATGTTTTTTACAACTAAATAATTCTTAGCGTGTATGAGTGGTAAAGATTTTTGTAGTTGTTCATTATAATGAAAAGAAATATGATTTCTTCATGTGTATGTGTGAGAAAGAAGAGGCAAGGGAGAAAATGAGGAGGAAAGTGTATGTGTTACGTAGCTTTGTTTATAAAGGGAATTTCTTTTAAGCCAATGCCTCCATGAAACTGTTGTTTTCTATCTTTCTTTCCTGGTTTGTCTGCCTGGAAACTTTGCTTAAATACACTTCAAAAGGATCACAAAGAATGTATTTTGAAGTTAGCAGGAACATGACCCATACGTTGCAAAATGGTAAATATTTTCAAAACATTAATTTATTAACCAGAATAATATGCAGATCCTCCGACTCAGAAACTATTTTTTTGGTCATTTTGTGTTTGTCTGTCTTGGTGTTTATTTCACTTGGCTTCACTCCACATAATTGTCTTATTAATAAATAATAAAAATCATCCAAACGTTTGTTGATTTTGTAATGGCGGCCTTAATGTTCACAAGAAACAAGTGAAAGTGACAAAACAGCAAATGGAAGTAAGATGTGGTTAAGATAAGAAAAGGTGTTTTTATTTCCCCATGATTTAAAAGGTTTGATTTTATGTCCATTCCAGGTTATAGTATATCAGTCATGGGAGACTAAGATTTTGTTTGTAGTGTAACACAAGGTAGTAATCGAGATAGAGACATCGAAAAAATCAACAAGCATATGTAGTTGAGTAAGATTTGTGGGAAAAATATCTCATGACTTATCACATTGTAGTAATTGAAAGTTAGTCTCTGCAGTTTCTGCTTGTTTTGCCAATGTCTGAAGGCATCACTGTTGATTGAAGCACCTT
>OZ038482.1:114639876-114644876 GCA_964036315.1 Acanthosepion esculentum | reverse complement strand
CCATTTAAACTTCTCAATATAATGCTACTTCACTTACAAAAGTAAATAATTTTTTATGAAGTTATCAAGATCGTTTGAAAATGGAACAAAATTTTAGTTCCAAAACATTTTGCATCACAATGATAAAATATTTTTAAAATATTTTAAATAATACATATATATATATATATATATATATATATATATATATATATATATGGCCTGACGATTGCGTCTAGTATGAAACAGACTGTCGCCTCTAAGTGTTGACTTCAATATTCAACTTTATATTTAAACACGCTCTATCTCTGATATTGAGCAATTTATCCCATAAATATAGCACACCTTAAGACTATATTTCTTCATATATATATATATATATATATATATATATATATATATATATGTACAGTTTTAAATTCTCCCAAAGCTTAATCATGCTATTTCCTAAGAGCCTACCTTATTAATAGATTGGCTCATAATAGATTTTAAAATTATTACCTGAAAGATAAAGAGAGATATCAGATCTTTAAAACACTTATTGAAAAAAAAACTCTGAAAATGATATAACTGATAAAAGTTTAAAACAAATAAAATGACAAAAATTGTTGAGAAAGGCTGAAGAGACTTTAGAACTTCAAGACACATGTTAAGTTTTTCTCATTTTCATGCCCTTCCTCTTTCATTCTCATTTCAGACACAATTTCAGAAAATGGCAAATATCTTTCAGGGCTTGGAGTAAAAAAAAAGGAGCGAAAGAGAAAATGTGCAAATGGAAATTATCAATACAGATGTGTGACGAGAGAAGAATTTTATAGATGGTTCACCATTGTTAGTTTTATTTATCATGACAAGTTCAGAATTAACATTTTAAGATAAAAGAGAAGTAGCAAACAGGTCAAAATGCAAGTTGAGTTTTTATTCACTGTTTCCCAATCTATCACATTCTGCCAATATCTATCTATCCTGTCTATCTATTCAAGTATGTTCATATCTATCTCTCTATCAATCTCAGTTTGTTTATATCTGTCTATCTATCTATCTATCTATCTGATTTTGTTCATATTTATCTACCTAACCATCTATCTCAGTCTGTTAATATCTATCAATCTTAGTTTGTTCATATCTATCTATAACAGTCTGTAACTATCTATCTATCTATCTATCTCTGTCTACTCATATCTATCTATCTCTGTCTACTCATATCTATCTATCTATCTATCTATCTATCTATAGTTTGTTCATATCTATCTATCTATCTATCTATCTATGTCTATTCATATCTATCTATCTCTGTCTACTCATATCTATCTATCTATCTATCTATAGTTTGTTCATATCTATCTATCTATCTATCTATCTATGTCTATTCATATCTATCTATCTCTGTCTACTCATATCTATCTATCTATCTATCTATAGTTTGTTCATATCTATCTATCTATCTATCTATCTATCTATCTATGTCTATTCATATCTATCTATCTCTGTCTACTCATATCTATCTATCTATCTATAGTTTGTTCATATCTATCTATCTATCTATCTATGTCTATTGATATCTATCTATCTCTGTCTACTCATATCTATCTATCTATCTATCTATCTATAGTTTGTTCATATCTATCTATCTATCTATCTATCTATGTCTATTCATATCTATCTATCTCTGTCTACTCATATCTATCTATCTTTCTATCTATAGTTTGTTCATATCTATCTATCTATCTATCTATGTCTATTCATATCTATCTATCTCTGTCTACTCATATCTATCTATCTATAGTTTGTTCATATCTATCTATCTATCTATGTCTATTCATATCTATCTATCTCTGTCTACTCATATCTATCTATCTATCTATCTATAGTTTGTTCATATCTATCTATCTATCTATCTATCTATGTCTATTCATATCTATCTATCTCTTTCTACTCATATCTATCTATCTATCTATCTATAGTTTGTTCATATCTATCTATCTATCTATCTATCTATCTATCTATCTATGTCTATTCATATCTATCTGTCTCTGTCTAATCATATCTATCTATCTATCTATCTATCTATAGTTTGTTCATATCTATCTATTTATCTATCTATCTATGTCTATTCATATCTATCTGTCTCTGTCTACTCATATCTATCTATCTATCTATCTATCTATAGTTTGTTCATATCTATCTATCTATCTATCTATCTATGTCTATTCATATCTATCTGTCTCTGTCTACTCATATCTATCTATCTATCTATCTATCTATCTATAGTTTGTTCATATCTATCTATCTATCTATGTCTATTCATATCTATCTATCTCTGTCTACTCATATCTATCTATCTATCTATCTATCTATCTATCTATCTATCTATCTATCTATAGTTTGTTCATATCTATCTATCTATCTATGTCTATTCATATCTGTCTCTGTCTACTCATATCTATCTATCTATCTATCTATAGTTTGTTCATATCTATCTATCTATCTATCTGTCTATTCATATCTATCTATCTCTGTCTACTCATATCTATCTATCTATCTATCTATAGTTTGTTCATATCTATCTATCTGTCTATCTATCTATCTATCTATGTCTATTCATATCTATCTATCTCTGTCTACTCATATCTATCTATCTATCTATCTATCCTAGTCTGTTCATATCTATCTATCTTTTGATTCTATTCAGAGTCACACAATGTAACAATTTGATCTGACCTAGAATGCGCAGTGATGCACTTCTTTCCTGTGAAAGTGCCCATCCCAACATAATTAAAGCCATCATTATTGACAGGTACTAACATAATGTGCGGGTATCTTATTTGGGATTGGAGAGCTGAGTTCAAATTTCAGCTGAGTCTGTGTCGTTCTCTTTCACACTAATCCCCTAGGGAAAGGCCGTAATCAGTCTCCCAGAAAATGTGATTAGAGAGCTGAGTTTATATTCCATCTTAGTCTTTTGCATTCATTTTCACACAAATATCCGTTGGAAAGGCATCAATCCATTTCTTCTCTTTCCTGCTATTTCCTAAATAGCAAGATAGACTAAACTCTCTTGCCTTGATTTACAGCCAGTCTAGGAGAAAAACAATCCTGAATGCAAAACTGTGGAGAAGACAATAAAAACCAGACACTATCTTTCCCAAGAATTCATGGAAATTTACATATAATAAAAAAACGGATCCTACAGAAAGCCATAACTGCTTACATTCAGAAAGGTTATGGCATAAAAAAACTCTTTTTCCTTTTCTCTGGTGAGTTTACCCAGGCTAGAACCATTTAATCATAGTTTAGTTTTACTGTCTACTCTCCTGTTCATTAGTCCATTGCTCTAACAATGGGACTAAGTAGGAAGTTGTTAACAAACGCCAGCAGCACCTGCAGCAGCAGCAGCTAATTGTACTAGGTTTCATTTCCATGTTGATTTCACGTGGGTTGTTGGGGTGGAATTAGTTGAACCTGTCCCA
The DNA here is from genome assembly GCA_964036315.1 of Acanthosepion esculentum. Classification (NCBI taxonomy): domain Eukaryota; kingdom Metazoa; phylum Mollusca; class Cephalopoda; order Sepiida; family Sepiidae; genus Acanthosepion; species Acanthosepion esculentum. The sequence continues at coordinate 114,641,427 of OZ038482.1, read as the reverse complement.
GGCAGAGAAGAATTGTGGTTGACCAAGTGAGTGGCTCATGAAAAGGAAATACCAGACCGGTTGATAAGAAGCTTAAAGAAAGAAAACAAAGAAAACAAAAGAAGAACTGAAATGCAAATATTTCTGTAATTTCTTTTTTAGCCATAAAATTGAAAGATAAAGAATTAATGAGAAAGAGTGAAATTATTTTTCTGAGATAAAAAATGTCAAACTGTCATTCAGTTTTTGTGCTTCTTATAAGAATTGACTGTAAATCAGATTATATAGAATACATATATAATCAGCTAAGTATATACATTTAACTAAATTTTTAGGTTTATCGATACAATAGAATCTGTGTTTTTTCTAATTATGTTTTTTCAAATTGTTTTTTCTAATTATGCATTTTCTGAATATGTTTTTCTAATTATGTTTTTTCAAATTGTTTTTTCTAATTATGCATTTTCTGAATATGTTTTTCTAATTATGTTTTTTCAAATTGTTTTTTCTAATTATGCATTTTCTGAATATGTTTTTCTAATTATGTTTTTTCAAATTGTTTTTTCTAATTATGCATTTTCTGAATATGTTTTTCTAATTATGTTTTTTCAAATTGTTTTTTCTAATTATGCATTTTCTGAATATGTTTTTCTAATTATGTTTTTTCAAATTGTTTTTTCTAATTATGCATTTTCTGAATATGTTTTTCTAATTATGTTTTTTCAAATTGTTTTTTCTAATTATGCATTTTCTGAATATGTTTTTCTAATTATGTTTTTTCAAATTGTTTTTTCTAATTATGCATTTTCTGAATATGTTTTTCTAATTATGTTTTTTCAAATTGTTTTTTCTAATTATGCATTTTCTGAATATGTTTTTCTAATTATGTTTTTTCAAATTGTTTTTTCTAATTATGCATTTTCTGAATATGTTTTTCTAATTATGTTTTTTCAAATTGTTTTTTCTAATTATGCATTTTCTGAATATGTTTTTCTAATTATGTTTTTTCAAATTGTTTTTTCTAATTATGCATTTTCTGAATATGTTTTTCTAATTATGTTTTTTCAAATTGTTTTTTCTAATTATGCATTTTCTGAATATGTTTTTCTAATTATGTTTTTTCAAATTGTTTTTTCTAATTATGCATTTTCTGAATATGTTTTTCTAATTATGTTTTTTCAAATTGTTTTTTCTAATTATGCATTTTCTGAATATGTTTTTCTAATTATGTTTTTTCAAATTGTTTTTTCTAATTATGCATTTTCTGAATATGTTTTTCTAATTATGTTTTTTCAAATTGTTTTTTCTAATTATGCATTTTCTGAATATGTTTTTCTAATTATGTTTTTTCAAATTGTTTTTTCTAATTATGCATTTTCTGAATATGTTTTTCTAATTATGTTTTTTCAAATTGTTTTTTCTAATTATGCATTTTCTGAATATGTTTTTCTAATTATGTTTTTTCAAATTGTTTTTTCTAATTATGCATTTTCTGAATATGTTTTTCTAATTATGTTTTTTCTAATTATTTTTAATAATTATTTTTAATTATATTTTTCTAATTATGCTTTT
>OZ038482.1:114602376-114634876 GCA_964036315.1 Acanthosepion esculentum | reverse complement strand
CAGCAAACTTAAATAGTTTAAATGAGAGATTGAAGATGAAGAAAGTATCTACTGAGCTGTTCGATAAAAGTGACTCACCTGATTTTGTTTTTTACTAAATGTTCTCTTCTCTGATGAAACGAAAGTTGAGCTAAATTCAAAGGATAAGCGATCTAAAATTCAAAGAAGAAGCTTTGAAAGCTCTTTGAATTTAGCAGTAAATACTGCCAAGCATCCGTTCAGTATAATGTTCTGGGGATGCTTTTCTTTTCATGGAACTGGTTTCTTAAAACCTATTGAAAAGACCCTCAGGAGTACAAGAGAATTTTAGAGTCTTGTCTGCTCCCTTCTTCTGAAAGGGTGCAAATAGACCCCACCAAGCTCATTTTTATGCAGGATAATGCTCCCTGTCACAAATCAAAATTGATGAAGGAATACTTTGATCAGGTGAGTGTTATGACATGGCTGCCCCAATCTCCTGACCTCAACCTCATAGAAAACTTATGGAGCATTATAAAGTACAGGCTCTCGAGAAAGCAGTTGAGCAACAAAGAGGATTTGATTGGGAATTTCATATCCGAATGGAATTCAATGCTTGGAGATGAGATTTGCCAGAAGCTAATCAAGTCAATGCCAAAAAGGGTTGAAAAGGTTATTCAAAATAAAGGAGGAACCATAGATTATTAAATATTTCGAACTATATTACCTATTATAAATAAATCATACCTCTATTATTCTTTATTTAAAGCTGTTCGGTTACGTTTCTATTGATTACTAGTTGCAGGAAATAAGTGAGTCACTTTTTTTGCACAGAGTTTTTTTTTTCCCCTAAATCTCATTTATATCGAAAATTATAATTATCAATAGAATACCTTAGGGTGAGTAAACTTTTTTTTACTAGGTGGTCGGGAAGGGGGTCTTTATATTAGTAAGATTAAAAATTAGTTTGACCCCCAAAAACAATAGGCGAAAAAAATTTTTAAGTAAAAAAAAAATCAGGTGAGTCACTTTTATCGAACAGCACTGTATGGAAATTATAAGAAATTTATCATGTTTGTCTCAAAAAATCATATCTTAATCATATTGATTAATATTTTTTGTTAGATTTCTAAACAAATATAATAAAGCAAATGTTTTGGTTTGAGTTCAAACCACATCAGAAATCTATTTATAATGAACTCAAATAATTCTTCACTTTATCAAACGCCATTGCATAAAGTACACCACAAAGATCTTTTGGAAATGCTTATCAACTTTAATATATTTGGGAAGGATAGAATAATCAAGCACCTATACTGGCAGTAAACCACCTGTGTAGAAAATGAGTTTGGAAGATATACAAAAATAGAAAGGGGTGGAGGACAAGCAATGTGTCTTCTCACCGAATTTAGTTAACCTAAGCAATTCTGAGAGAATTAGAAGTCCTATCATGATTCATTATTGGTAGCAACAATGTTAATAGCATAAGATATGCAGATGAGACAGTGTTGATAGCAGACCCGGAAAGAAAACGACAATATCTCCTAGGGTAGTTAGCAAAGGAAAGTGAGAAGAAAGGACTAAACATCAACTGCAAGAAGACAGAATGCAGGGTTGTTAGCAAAAAGAATGAGCTACGAATTGAAAATCGGAGATACCAAAATCAAACAAGTACAGAAAATTAAATATCTCGGAAATATTTTAACAGGACGGAAAGTGTGACACTGAAATCTGAAGGCATATTGGAATCACCAAAGATGTATTCTAAAAGCTAAGCAGAGTATTAAGAAATAGAAAAACTTTGGTAAAAACAAGAAAAGGAGTAGTAAACCATTATATGATAGCTGTCCTGTGAGTGCTGAACGATCTCCTCAAAGATAAAGAAGAGTCCTGAAGCAACAGAAATAAGATTCTACGGGATGATGCTGAGGAGTCTGTGGACCGATTATGTGAGAAACAATGAAGTTTTAGACAAGAATTAAAGAAAAAGGATACTTATACTTGGTATCAGAAGGAGACAGTTGGAATTCTAGGTCACATAATGAGGAAGGAGGGTTTGGAAAATCTGATACTCACAGGACAGATTGAAGGCATAACTTATCTAGCGAGCTTAAGTAAATGAGTGGCAGAACAAGGTTTAGAAATACAGATTCAATCAAAAATCAGGCAAACAAAGGCTTTAATCTAAACTGAGACCTCATTTAAATGATGTAATTATGCATTGTGATATCAGACTCAGACTTGGAAATAATAAGCTGATATCTCACTTTTAAATTTAAGAATTATTGGCGGCCACAATCTTAACAACATAAGATATGCAGATAACAGTGTTGATAGCAGACACAGAAAGAAAGCTACCAAAACTCCTACAGAAGGTAATGAAAGAAAAGCCAGACGAAAGTATTAAACAGCAACTTCAAGAAGACAGAATGCATGGTTGTTAGAAAATGGATGATCCCAAATTGCGAAGATACCAAAATCAAATAAGTACAAAAATTTAAATATCTAGGAAATATTTTAACAGAGGGACAGAAAGACTGAAAGATGCATTGGGATAGCAAAGATGCCTTCCAAAATCTAAGCAAAGTATTAAGAAACAAGAAAAACTTTGTTAGAAACAAAGAAAAGAATACAAAACTGTTATGTGATATCTGTCCTGGACAATCTCCTTAATGATGAAAAAGAGACTAGAAGGAACAGTAATGGGGTTCTACAGAAGGATGCTGAGAATACCATAGATCAAGCATGTAAGGAACAATGAGATTTTAGAGAAAACAGAACCAAAGAGAAAACTTAGACTTACAAAATTTGTTTGACTTTCTCATACATTTGACTGTTTATACCATTTTCTATATATTTCGGTTTTCAACAAAGGAGTGTCAAGCAGCACAGTTCTTAAAACCAACAGCCAGATGACCCGCACATATCCTTTGATTATGGTGGGGGAGGCTTGTGCAGAACCAATCATACTTTCTGGATGAGCTGAATATGGAGGACTCTTGTACCGTATGCCACAAGGTCCTCAAACAACCCCCCACAGTATCTGTCTATATCTCAGAGGTGAGATATTATGTACATTATTTACATTGTTCGGACTGTTGTCCTCATCTTTGTTTCCAAGGACACATGGCACAGTGGATAAAGGCGTTAGTTAGATCCAGTGACAGGACCCAAAGAGTGTGAGTTCAAGACCCAGTTAAGGCAGTGGAGAACTTTCAGAAAGAAATTAACAGGAGATAACTGATAACTGACATCCATTAAAAATGGCACATGGAACTAGAACAGTCTACCCCAGTGAGCAAAATAAATAATATATATATATATATCAATAATATTGACATTCCAACCACCTGAAGAAGGCGGGAGCGTACAATGGCCAAAACATTGTAATAAATATGGCGGAGGATAAAGTAAATAATGAACGATAATGTAAATAATGAACTCTCCACAGGTTTTGAATTCAGAGTTGTTTTTCTCCTAAACTAGTTACCATCCAAGGCTACAGGACCCAGTCTCTCCTGCTATTTACCCATAGATATGGATTAATATGTTTATATATAAAATTACTGTAAAATGACTGTAAAATTACCATGCAGCAGCAGCAACACAGAATTCCACCATCAAAAACACATCCTTGATAATGGCTAGAGAAGTATCCGAAAGCGCTTGGAGCAATTATATGTATGGACAATTCCTATATTCTTTAAACCCTGAAAAACCTAAAAATGATAGATGCTGAAAAAAACTCAATAAAAGATTAATTAAATCTTCCTTTTCAGACATTTTCAATGAAAGATGCATAAAAATGATTACTGCCCAAATACACATCAATATATATATATATATATATATATATATATATATATATCAAATATGTGGTGCAGTTTAATTTATATTACAATGAATCATACATACAAAAAGTAAATTAGTAAAGTTAATGATATAAAATGGTGAATTCACTTCGCTAACTAAATTTAAAAGATGATGTTAACCCACTAAACACTCGATGAATGTTATGATCCTTGTTTTTTAAAATTATAAAAAGTTATATTTGATTTAAAATAAAATGATCCGAGGGGCAAATTTTTGTGGAAACAAGTGAGACATTGCTCTACTTATTGAACTATTTAGTTCATGTGACATTGACAGATAAAGTCCTACAACAAAAAAATCCTTAAATTGCCATATTAGTAAAACACGCTTTCACATAATTTTCAAAAATTCAACCTTAGTGTTGTGACTGCACACTCCACAAGTTTGTATCTGTTATCAATAACACACTTCAAAAAAACATATTTCCATATCCATTATATTTTTCCGTCTCAGATGCTACCTGCATTTTACCAAAAAGAAAATAGTTTCCATGCCTGATGATGACTGGAGAACCTGTCGAAAGTACTTGCAAATTTAAGGAAGACCTAATACAGTTTATACATTTTTCTCCATCACCTTTGTCCCTGACTATCCCACATCATGACAACAAATCTACCAAGAATGGTGATATATTGTAAGAGCCTGGATGCAAATTTACCATGGCTGAACAAGCGATCAAGGCACTTTCCAGACATTTTCATCTCAGTGGAATATTTTTTCTATTTTCCTAAATACTGTTTCTTAATTATACAAAATTATATATCATTATATATATATATATATATATATATATATATATATTATAAATTAACTGATTTAAATTCTGTTTTTTTTTCACTACACAGTAATAACCATGTTTCAAAAATGGAAGCTAAAGACTTCAAATTTAATTGTGTAATTAAATTAAAAACATTAGTTCCATTTCCGAATTTTGGAGTAACTTATTTTTTAAATTTGCTGAGTTTTAACTGAACAGAAAAATACATAATTTACTGTCACCAAGGATACAGAGAAATCCAATCATTCAGACAGGGGGCGGTAGCGTGTTCATTTTTATTAACTTTTGTTGTATCAGTTATTAGTTACGTTCGAAAAATATACATGCATATACACTATTTTCCGTCTGTGGCATTGGGCCTGCATTGTGTGTATGCATGTATATTTGCATGTGTGGATGTAATCATGTGTGTGTCTGTGTGTGTGCATTTCTGAAATAACTAAACTACAAGGGGGTGGTATAAAGTGGCTAACCTGACCAGAAGCCTTTCCCACAATGTTGTATTCTTTCATCATTTGGAAAATGGATTGGGACGAGAACTTTTCAACACCTCACAAAAATAACTATAAATTCATACACACAGATAGATAGATAGATAGATAGATAGATAGATAGATAGATATGAACAGACATAGAGATAGATAGATAGATAGATATGAGTAGACAGAGATAGATAGATAGATAGATAGATAGATAGATATGAATAGACATAGATAGATAGATAGATAGATATGAGTAGACAGAGATAGATAGATAGATAGATAGATAGATAGATGTGAATAGACATAGATAGATAGATAGATATGAATAGACATAGATAGATAGATAGATAGATAGATAGATACATAGATATGAGTAGACAGAGATAGATAGATAGATATGAATAGACATGGATAGATAGATAGATAGATATGAGTAGACAGAGATAGATAGATAGATATGAGTAGACATAGATAGATAGATAGATAGATAGATAGATAGATAGATAGATAAGAACAGACTTTGATAAATAGAAAGTGAGAGAGAGAGAGGATCATACTTAGGAACATAGACAGATAGATAGATAGATAGATAGATTGCTGCCATATATGGTCTGGAGCCCCTTCTGTTTGCCTCTGGGTTCTTGATAAGATCCAGAGACGGGTATGCAATGTAATTGGCCCTGATCTGGCTTCTCGTCTGCAGTCTCTCTCTCACAGATGCGCCGTTGCCTCTCTTTGTCTCTTTTAAAAATACTTCCATGTTAATTGCTCCGATGAGCTGCTATCGCTGGTTCCCAGGCTCCATGAATTCAAGCGTCATACGAGGCTGGCATCCCACTGTCACCCTTTCACTGTTGAAACTGTTAAATGTAGACGTCTCTTTTACTCCAATAGCTTCATATCTCGCACCTCACGCCTGAGGAACTCCCTTCCCTATTCCTGTTTCCCTGACAACTATAATCTCCAACTATTCAAATGAAACGTCAATCGACATCTCCAGTTGCCTTGATCGATCCTCTATCATTCTCCACATCCTTTCCTCTAACACTCCTATCTGCTCTCGCTCCAATTCCTCTGTAACCCCTTGCATGCTAGTGGCTTCCTGCCTTGCCTGGGGTGAAAAGCTTAACAAAAAAAAAGATAGATAGATAGATATATAGATTCTCGTATACATATATACATGTGCAGGTGAGAAAGACACACAGAAAAAAGACAGACAAACATAAAGAAAGAAAGAAAGAAAAACGGACAAATAGACAAACAGACAGAAAGAAAGAAACTAAAATAGATAGATAGATAGAGAGATAGATATTGATATATATAAGCCCAGAAGGGTGTTTGATATTCAGAACATGTTGCCACTTCACAGAACTTGTTGATGCCTTTTTCCGCATGACTGCAAATGATAGCAGAAGCAGAAGCAGAGCAAAGGGGAAAAAAATGAAGACAGTCACCAGTTGAAGATGGTCTTAAGGTGCTTGGAACAAGACTGGGGTAGATGTGATATGTAATCAGGTAAGATTTTTATGTCTGAACAGTTGTTCATTTGCTCACAGAATGAGAGCAAGGGAGATTGAGATTGAGGGGAGGTTATGTTGATGTAAGCTTCAAACTCCAGGGTGTGTCTGCAGAAGAAGAAACAGCTAGTCTTCATTTCTTACATTATGTAGACATATATATATATATATATATATATATATATATATATATATATATATATATATATATGTATAATTATTTATAAGTACATATATATATATATATATATATATATATATATATATATATATATATATAAATATATATATATATATTTATATATATTTTTATATATATATATATATATAAATATTGTGAGAGATCAAAAGTACAAATATATATATATTTCATCATCATCATCATCATCATCATCATCATCCTCTTGTTTTTTTTTGTAATTGTAAGGGGATCTGAATGCAGAAGCCATTTTGAATCTCCTCCACAACTGTCTCTCAACAGCAGCCATCAGCAATTCAGATATAGTAATGTTCATATATATATATATATATATATGTGTGTGTGTGTGTGTGCATATTATATATATATATATATATATATATATATATATATATATATATATATATATATATATATATATATATATATATATGCATATTATATATATATATACACATTATATATATATGGGCTTGTTTGTGGAATTCATTTGTTCTTTATGATGAAATGATTAAGACTTCCACCGCCATGAGCATGCTTTTTGTCTTTGAGTCAATTACATTGTTTGCTATTGCTGTATGTACATATATATATATATATATATATATATATATATATATATATATTATTATATTATGCTATATATATATATATATATATATATAGCATAATGAGAAGCCACGTATACTTTCTTAATATGTATATAATATAGAAAAAACAACTGAAAAGTTGCAAATTAAAAGAAAAAAATTGGGTGTTTTTTTTGTGAAAGTATTTCTTTATATGTTTTTATATATTTGATATTTCAGACCGCCTCGGTCCTTCCTCAGAAATTAATCGAATAATATATATATATATATATATATATATATAAATGTGTGTATATTAACCACTAATATTATCTAAATATATATATATATATATATATTTATATATCATGTATAATATTGGGGATTAATGTATGACAAATTGAAAAACGTTTTCTTGTCATGCATTTCGTCCTTTAGTTCTGTATCGGATCCATCACAAAAACTTCTTCCACTTTGACTTCAATTTTCATAATGCATACAGTGCTGCGCAAAATTAAGTCAATCCCTAAGATAATATTTTAAAAAATTGTCTCTTTTTTCCAGATAATGAACAAATCTTAATTAAGCTATATATTCATTAAGAAAAACCTTTATAAAATAAATTACAAACACTTTCAAAAATTTTTATTAAGCTGGAATAAAAATATTAATTAAAAATTAACAACATTTACTGGCCTGAACGTCCGATAGATTTCATGGAAAATATGCGTTGTCCAACAGGAATTGAACCTTTATCCTACACAGAACCATCGTATAGCTTGACTTGCTTATACCAGTTTAGCTACAAAGGAGCATCTAGTTAGTAAGATCAATTTTATTTTAATTTTGGAGGATGCATATTTTTCATGAAATTTCTCGAACATTCAGGCCGGTAAATGGCGTTAATACTGTTTATTATGAACAGAGCATTTACTTAAATATTTGTATCTATAAAAATAATGTGTAAACAGAAAATTTATTTTATTTTGGTTTGGTTTGGTTTGTTTTATGCCATATCAACCTCAATAGGTTATTTAATGCTGACAACATTTTTAGGATAGATTCGTATGAATAGAATATGTATTCTTTGGTTTAGATTGGTTTGGTTTATTTTGGTTTATGGCATATCAACCTCAATGGGTTATTTAATGCCGACAACATTTTTAGGATAGATTCGTATGAATAGAATATGTATTCTTTGGTTTAGATTGGTTTGGTTTATTTTGTTTTACGACATATCCACCTCAATGGGTTATTTAATGCCGACAACATTTTTAGGATAGATTCGTATGAATAGAATATGTATTCTTTTGTTTAGATTGGTTTGGTTTATTTTGTTTTACGGCATATCAACCTCAATGGGTTATTTAATGCCAACAACATTTTTAGGATAGATTCGTATGAATAGAATATGTATTCTTTGGTTTAGATTGGTTTGGTTTATTTTGTTTTACGGCATATCAACCTCAATGGGTTATTTAATGCCAACAACATTTTTAGGATAGATTCGTATGAATAGAATATGTATTCTTTTGTTTAGATTGGTTTGGTTTATTTTGTTTTACGGCATATCAACCTCAATGGGTTATTTAATGCCAACAACATTTTTAGGATAGATTCGTATGAATAGAATATGTATTCTTTTGTTTAGATTGGTTTGGTTTATTTTGTTTTACGGCATATCAACCTCAATGGGTTATTTAATGCCGACAACATTTTTAGGATAGATTCGTATGAATAGAATATGTATTCTTTTGTTTAGATTGGTTTGGTTTATTTTGTTTTACGGCATATCAACCTCAATGGGTTATTTAATGCCGACAACATTTTTAGGATAGATTCGTATGAATAGAATATGTATTCTTTTGTTTAGATTGGTTTGGTTTATTTTTTTTTACGGCATATCAACCTCAATGGGTTATTTAATGCCAACAACATTTTTAGGATAGATTCGTATGAATAGAATATGTATTCTTTGGTTTAGATTGGTTTGGTTTATTTTGTTTTACGGCATATCAACCTCAATGGGTTATTTAATGCCAACAACATTTTTAGGATAGATTCATATGAATAGAATATGTATTCTTTTGTTTAGATTGGTTTGGTTTATTTTGTTTTACGGCATATCAACCTCAATGGGTTATTTAATGCCAACAACATTTTTAGGATAGATTCGTATGAATAGAATATGTATTCTTTGGTTTAGATTGGTTTGGTTTATTTTGTTTTACGGCATATCAACCTCAATGGGTTATTTAATGCCGACAACATTTTTAGGATATATTCGTATGAATAGAATATGTATTCTTTGGTTTAGATTGGTTTGGTTTATTTTGTTTTACGGCATATCAACCTCAATGGGTTATTTAATGCCGACAACATTTTTAGGATAGATTCATATGAATAGAATATGTATTCTTTGGTTCAGATTGGTTTGGTTTATTTTGTTTTACGGCATATCAACCTCAATGGGTTATTTAATGCCAACAACATTTTTAGGATAGATTCGTATGAATAGAATATGTATTCTTTTGTTTAGATTGGTTTGGTTTATTTTGTTTTACGGCATATCAACCTCAATGGGTTATTTAATGCCAACAACATTTTTTTCCTGGTAATATTTTGTTTTGTCTAAAATCTATTTCTGGCAATATTTTTTCCTCAAAAATGTATAGCTTGTTAAATTTTTAAAAATGTATTGCTGGTAATATTTTTTTTTTAAAATACATTGCTGGTAATACTTTTTTTCCTTCGAAAATTTATTTCTGGTAATAATTTTTTTAAACCTATTTTTACACTTTCATAAGTCTTTTTACCTCAGTTTCGGGGTTAACTATTTGCCCATAGCTGGGACCCCAACAAGTGTTACCACCCCGGGTCAGGGCACACCTGGGAACACCAGTAATTAAGAGGTGGTTCCATGCTCCTCAAAACCTCCTCATCAGAGGTCTTGCTGTTGGATGTAGTTTATCATCTTACCCTGGACACGGATGTAGTTTATTGTCATACCCAAGATGGGAAAATTTATTTTATTGTTATATGTTATTTATAAAGACGCAAATATTTAAGTATATGTTAATAGTATTTGTTATAAATGGAGTATTTACTTAAATATTTGTGCCGATATAAATAACGTATAGCAATAAAATATATTAAGATAATTGCGGAACTTAGTCCATTTCGTAGTGTGGGACGTCATATATATGTATGTATGTGCGTGTAGTTATGTAATGAATACTTATCTATACTATTACATCAACTGCAGTCAAAATGACATACTCATTGTGAACTCTGCAAGGGCTATGTATTTTTCTGAATTGAGATTTGTCCTTCTCTTAGACTGGTTGCCATCCATACCTCAAGTCAAGAGCCTGTTCTGCCCGGCTATTATTGGTGGGAAATGAGATGCATTCATACATTTGGGCAAAAGACAACGTAAAGGACTCAGAATTGTATCTTGGCTGACCAGTTTCGCATTAGGGGCCACTAACACTTAGATTCACCTTCATGTCCAAATACTGCACATGAATACTTCTAAATTATGTAATTAGCTTATTTCTTTTATCTTCTCGTACTTATAGGATCTATATAAAATCTATATGAATCCCTTTTTATCTGTTCATCCATGCCATTCCGCGATCATTGTATCGCATAGCAAACATCTATGTAAACAAAACAGGATATCATCTTTGATGGTGAAAAGTCAAAATAACCACCCTGATGATGGCACATGTGAGCTGAAAGCTTAGATTGATGAAAAACATAATAAAGAAATATCCAAATGTTGGGCAGTTTTTGTCTTTATTTTATCTTGAAACTAAAGACATTATACGAAGCTTAGAACGGCTCATGATAAAACAAAATAATCATTCCTTGTCTGTTATATTTAAGAATATATGTTTGAATAATGATCTGCTTCTCCTATACATGATATATATATATATATATATATATATATATATAGATATACGAGGGTCATTCAATAAATAAGGTGAATTTTTCGGTATAAGGACTTCTAATACAGATAGAAGCTTACTCTTTTTTAATTTTTTTTTTGTTTTACTTCTTTTTCAGATGAATTTAATTTCTTTTGCAGATTAAAAAAAACTTTTGAGAGTTTTGCTGATTAACAAAGATGGCCGACCAAGAACCATGCTCCAGGATTGAACAGCGGTCAGTTATCAAGTTTTTGGTTGCTGAAGGGTGCAAACCAGTTGAAATTCATAGTAGAATGTCAACTGTGTATGGTGCCACATGTTTCATCAAAAAAAATGTCTACAAGTGTGCTAAATTGTTTAAAGAAGACGGAGCAGTGTTGAGGATGAAGATAGGCCTGGGTGGCCTACAGAAGTGAGGTCTCCTGAGGTGATTGAATCAGTCAATGACTTCATTCAGTCTGACAGAAGGGTGACAGTGGATGACATTGCAAGGACTTTGAGCTTATCTGTTGGGACAAACGCAGGGGTCATCAGTCAGAAGGAGTCATCTTGCATCATAACAATGCAAGGCCTCACACAGCAGCCGAAACGGTGCAGACCATCAACGAGCTGGGCTGGGGACTGCTCCCTCATCCCCCTTACAGCCCAGACCTTGCCCCTTCAGACTTTCACCTGTTTGGTCCCTTGAAAGCGTTCACAAGAGGCACGAAGTTTAAAAGTGATGATGAAGTCAAAAGTGTTGTGAGCGACTGGCTGAGACATCAGTCCAAAGATTTTTACGCTGAGGTAATACAGAAGCTTATGCAAAAATGGGAAAAGTGTGTGACAGTGCTGGGAGACTACGTTGAAAAAAAAAGTAAGCTTCTATCTGTATTAGAAGTCCTTATACTGAAAAATTCAACTTATTTATTGAATATACATTTATTGATTGTATATATAGATATATATATATATATATATATATATATATATATAAAAGGAAGCGGTTATAGTAGTTTGAATGAGAGAAAAGTGTGTATATTAAAAAGAAGAGAGAAACCACAAACGTTTTTGGTTTTAATGGGGATGGTTTTTTTTTAAAATATTATGCTTTATTTTTCATAATCTTGCTACACATGTTTCTGGTCTCGCGACCGTCTTCAGGCAAAGGGTGGAGATTTACACACATTATTAAAATTAATTTTTTTTTTCCTTTATGTTTTTCAATGTTAAATATTCTCGATGTGAAACATTCTCTTTTTCTGTATTAGTGACCCAAATGTCTTTCTTGAACTGACAGTGAAGAGTTCTGCATGAAAGGTTACATATATATATATATATATATATATATATATATATATATATATATATATACCAGGTGTAACAGCAAAATTGTTCAGTTGGTAGATTAAGTTTTGAACTGTTGCATCTTAGAAATGATTAAAGATATCTTACTGTAATTATCCAACATTTTTCTAAACACTATTGAACTCTAATTTGAACAATAAAAATGTATTTAGCTCTATGTTTAAATGATGATCCCTCTTCCTGTTGTAACTTCCTGATCCAGTTTTCCTCTCGACTATTCTCACTTTTTTAAAACTTATTCATCGTTCCCTTCATGGCTCTTGAATGGACAGTGAAGAAGGAACCCAGAATATGAATGTTGGCAACAATACTGAAGGCCTGAATGATCTTTTTCCTCTCACCATTGTCCATTTGGGAAGACATAGTCAGGCTGACACAAAACGATTTTAACCTGTTCTCTTTCTAACTGAATAACTAAAAGGGTTTTTCAGCGATTCTTTACAAAAAATGGTGTCAAGATGGCTAAATATCTTATCTGAAAACCTGGAAAAACAAAACTCAATTAGTTTAGTGGTTTTTTAGATATTAAACATTTTGTGGGTGGACAATTACCCAGTAATGATTCGGACAATTTTGCTATTACACTGGGTATATATGTTTATGTGTGTGTGTGTGTGTGTAAAATATATATATATGTATGTATATATAAACTCCTTACAATAAAATATGGAATATGAAAAGGATGATTTTTTTATTTCATTTAACATCAAAGGAAGGAAAAAGAATGAAAAATGGATGAAAGAAAGAAAGAAAGAAAAAAGGAATGTTAGAGAGTAAGAAAAACGAATGAAAAGGAAACAGAAAAAGGAAAAAATCCTGATGAAAATAGGAAAAGAATAAAAAATTGAAAGATGAAAATAATCACAAAGAAAAAATTGTAAGAAAGAACAAAGGAAAACAAATGAACACTGAATCAATGAAGAAGAGAAAGATGAAAAAGAGAAAAAAGAAACTGAAAGAAAGAACAAAGGAAAACATAAAAAAATAAAAATGGACATGAATGAAGGAACAAGAAGAAAAGAACCAGAAATAGCTAAAGAAAAAAACCTAAAAAGAGAAAACGACTTAAAACAGATGTTCACAAAACCATAATCACATGACTACGATTATCAGTCAAGAATCAACAAAGAAATATGGTTATGAGGCCACTGAGAATATCCTACCATCAATAATAATAATAATAATAATAATAATAACAATAATAATAATAATAACAATAATAATAATAATAATAATAATCATAATAATTTCTTCCAGTAGATCAAATGAACCTTATGAAACATATGAAACTACTTCAAATCACTTTACAGGGTCTACCATGTAGCATTCATATTACTAAGAAAGGAAATCCCTGAGATCAAACAAGTTCGGAAAAATATCCGGAATTTGTGTTGTAGATGAACGTCTCCCTTGGGTCTGAAGCAGCCTTTTGTTAGGCATTCATCTGTGAATTCTCAGGTGGCTCCGAAACCCAGCTCTGGTGGCACAGAGTCTGGGACACTGGGGGCACTGAAACTTGGTTACTATAAACCACTGCATGCATTGCTCAGTGGTTTTGTTTTCCTGCAATAATGAGTTACTGACACTGAACATCCTCAAAATTTGCAGCAGCTTCATAAATCATGGCTGACCAGCATATGTTCAAGCATACCCCCCCCCCAACATTTTTTTTCTTTTCTTTTGACCGTTGATCGCCCAATTCAAATCTGAAATCCACTTGAGGTAGAAATGTACTGAATAACCCTTGACTTGAAGAGTTTAAGATTGTAGTGATTGAGAAAGCATCTCCTCGGGAGTTTGATCTACAAATATGGGTTTTTAAGAAGCTCTTCGAATTGAACTTCCTTTTGACAAATGGTCTTAGCTGTAAGGAGCTGGTGGCTCTAAGGAATGTAACTCATCAAAACATTTGCCATAGAAATAACAATAGGCTTGTATCATTTCATCTGTGGGCAAAATATTGTAGGGTGAAAAATAATTCATCACCCAAAAGAATGTCTAAATGATTTTGAACTCCATTAAGGCTGGAAAGTGAGGATTAGGCAACTCCAGCACAGATATGTCATTAATAGTCCATTCTGGTCTAATTTGATTCTTGTAAATATAAATCATGTCAGGAGTAGTCTGGTACTTTCTGTCATGGTACAACTGACGGACGAACTTTCCAGTATCTTAAGCAGTGGATTATATACATCAATTCCACTAGAAGTTTGAGGTAAACTTTTGTCTCGACAGATGTTCAAAGCAGAGTACAGCCTTTCATCATGACTGGAGAAAATTCAGTCTTATAAATAATAATGGAATGTTAATAGGTTTATATTAAATATTACAAGCTAGTGTTTCAACGATTAAGTTGTTGGAGCTGTTTTTGTGATGCCAGTGAACACTTGTTACCACTTTTGTGATGCCAACAAATGCACATTGTCACTTTTGTAATGCTCATTGTAGTAGAGACTTTGTAATTGCAGATACAACGATACTATGCCCCTGAACAATGCTGGTGTCAGACTCTTCGAATATCACTTGCACTAATGGTACTTGCTCGATAATAGTCACTCAAAAGTAACCACTATACAGTGATCTGAATAGAGAAATAGTATAGTGAATAGAGTGGAGAATAGTGCTCATTATAGTAATAGAGGATAGAGTAGAATAACGATCATTTAGACTTCCTATATATACATTTCCTCTATGGTCACGTGGTCTACTTATTTCAATAAGGGGATCACCTGTGTTTGCTCACTGGCGATCTGTGTTCAAACTCACGTGTCAGCAGCGACACTTTATTCCTATATAACAAACTTGATCAAAGGAGAAATCAGCTGCCACTATGATGTAAATAACAATAACATCTCATCCCAGAAATTCAAACAAAAATTTGCAGTAATAACTCAGACCGATTTTAAATGTGAATTAAGTTTAAGCGTCTAATGATTTTTTTCTTTCAGATTTGGCAGACATTTGGGCGATATTATTTTTCACTCATAATTTCCATAACTTAAATAACATGATCCAATAGAGAAATAAATAGATTTAAAAAAAAAACACTAATTTATTTTTGATCCGTCTTAATGAAACACCCTTATATATAATCCGTCTTAATGAAACACATTTTATCATTTAACAAAAGAAACATGTCTTACCCTATAAATACAGATATTTCATTGTTTATAAATTGACGTAAGGCTAAATTTTCTTTGCATCCTGACCTTACATCAGGAGAGCAAAACAGCTCATGTTGTTAGCAGGTAGTCAATGGTAAATATCCTTTTATATATATTATTAAGGGAGAAATAAAGAAATGCACCATACTAAAACTTTTTCCACTTTGTCATATATTTTCCCACAATATTGTTCTTAATATACAAAAATTTATATATCGTTATATATCATATAATGTCAACAAAAACAAGTTAGTGGTAATATTTTATTTGATTTGCATTAAATATATTAAGAACAGATTTTGATAAATATTTGCTCCGCATTATTTATCTTAATTTAAATTTAAAATATTGCTATATACACAGGGTGGTCCGAAAGCCTTGTCACTGCCTACCAAAAAGTAATGAGAGCAATCAGTCAGTTATGTGCCATGCGTGAGGCACGTTTAGGCAATCATGTCTCTTTCAATACATGATTGACGAGGCAGATTTTTTTCCCTCATTAGGTTGCCATTTCTTCCTGCGGTAGACCAGTTGCCATCCCAGGCTATAGAACCCAGTCTGTCCTGCTATTTACCTATAGCTGGGGGAGAAGAAGAGGATTCATACCTTTCCCAAGGTTATTAGTATGTAAGTGAATGTAATGGATCCAACTGGAATTTGAACTTGGCTCTCCGATTTCTCCATCTGAGCCGCTATCCATTACTCCCTGGTGCCTTCTCCTTAATGAGAACAATAGAACAAGTAATAAAGTAATGCAAAGCACATGTATTGGATTTAGTTTATTTACTTCCATTGATGCTGACACACATCGAGAAGATCTGTAGGGGCTTATGTCAGCCATCCGAAATAGAAAATTATATTATGTAGGTGTGACAAGACTTTCGGACCACCCTGTACTTTATCATATAAATGTAAGGACAGTTCCTTTATGACCTGGAAAATGCTAATTTCATTTTTGTTTCTTCTGGTACTGTTCAGCTGATTATCACTTTAAGGACAATGGCAGCTGATAAAAGATGTCAGCTATCTGTAATAGAAAATTATATTATGTAGGGGTGACAAGACTTTCGGACCACCCTGTAGTTAATGGTGCTGTCGATAATTTTTTTAGAAAATTCAACATGTTTTTATGGAAAACATTTTTATTGTAGATTTTCTTTTTTTTACATTGCTAAAGGTGCATTTGAATTGACTGGTTTTCTGTACCACTCCAGTAAGTACCTGACTCCTCATGCTATCTTCTAACTTTACAAGAGCGAGAGCAGGCCAAAAATGGAGTACTGCTGCCATATTTGAGCGGGAGTTGCCCAGACCTCACTCTCCAGCCTTGATAGAGTCCAAAAGCTCCTCTGAGCCCTTGTGGGTGAAATATTATTCTCCACCCTCCAAACTCTCTCTCTCACAGGTGGGATGTGGCAAGCCTCTTGCTACTCTGTCACTACTCCCATGGAAAGTACTCAGAGAAACTATATTCCTTAGTTCCACCTGTTCAAACGTTCATGGCAAGGACACACCATACCACTTACATCATAGCAAACCACCTACATTCCCTCTGTATTTCATCAGTAAGAAATAAGTTCCACACAAAGAGATTCTTCCCACAAACCACTACCCTGGGAAACAGACACCCAAGATGTTTCCATGATCACTACAATCTTAACCTGTGCAAGTCTAGGGTTAACCCTTATCTTCCCCTCCTATCTGCACAAATTGAATCTTATCATACCTTCTACCTTGAGTGGCCTCGTACCTTTTATACGGAATATGGTATTTTTACGGTATTATTTAAAAAAGTCAAAATAATCTTTCATTAGATTTTCTTGAAACTTTACCAATTTTTTTTAAGTACAGTAGAATTCCTCATAATGCAGAATCCGGAGTAAGTACAGCAGAATCCTTCATAATCCGGAGTGCCTCATATATGGAATCCCTCAATATCCGGAGTGCCTGATATATGGAATCCCTCATAATCCAGAGTGCCTCATATATGGAATCCTTCAAAATCCGGAGTACCTCATATATGGAATCCCTCATAATCCAGAGTGCCTCATATATGGAATCCCTCATAATCCAGAGTGCCTCATATATGGAATCCCTCAAAATCCGGAGTGCCTCATATATGGAATCCCTCATAATCCAGCGTGCCTCATATATGGAATCCCTCATAATTCAGAGTCCCTCATATAAGGAATCCCTCAAAATCCGGAGTGCCTCATATATGGAATCCCTCATAATCCAGAGTGTCTCATATATGGAATCCCTCATAATCCGGAGTGCCTCATATATGGAATCCCTCAAAATCCGGAGTGCCTGATATATGGAATCCCTCATAATCCAGAGTGCCTCATATATGGAATCCTTCAAAATCCGGAGTGCCTCATATATGGAATCCCTCATAATCCAGAGTGCCTCATATATGGAATCCCTCATAATCCAGAGTGCCTCATATATGGAATCCCTCAAAATCCGGAGTGCCTCATATATGGAATCCCTCATAATCCAGAGTGCCTCATATATGGAATCCCTCAAAATCCGGAGTGCCTCATATATGGAATCCCTCATAATCCCGAGTGCCTCATATATGGAATCCCTCATAATCCAGCGTGCCTCATATATGGAATCCCTCATAATTCAGAGTCCCTCATATAAGGAATCCCTCAAAATCCGGAGTGCCTCATATATGGAATCCCTCATAATCCAGAGTGTCTCATATATGGAATCCCTCATAATCCGGAGTGCCTCATATATGGAATCCCTCATAATCCAGAGTGCCTCATATATGGAATCCCTCATAATCCGGAGTGCCTCATATATGGAATCCCTCATAATCCAGAGGGCCTCATATATGGAATCCCTCATAATCCAGAGTGCCTCATATATGGAATCCCTCAAAATCCGGAGTGCCTCATATATGGAATCCCTCATAATCCCGAGTGCCTCATATATGGAATCCCTCAAAATCCGGAATGCCTCATATATGGAATCCCTCATAATCCGGAGTGCCTCATATATGGAATCCCTCATAATCCAGAGGGCCTCATATATAGAATCCCTCATAATCCAGAGGGCCTCATATATAGAATCCCTCATAATCCAGAGTGCCTCATATATGGAATCCCTCATAATCCGGAGTGCCTCATATATGGAATCCCTCATAATCCGGAGTGCCTCATATATGGAATCCCTCATAATCCGGAGTGCCTCATATATGGAATCCCTCAAAATCCGGAGTGCCTCATATATGGAATCCATCATAATCCGGAGTGCCTCATATATGGAATCCCTCATAATCCAGCGTGCCTCATATATGGAATCCCTCATAATCCAGAGTGCCTCATATATGGAATCCCTCAAAATCCGGAGTGCCTCATATATGGAATCCCTCATAATCCGGAGTGCTTCATATATGGAATCCCTCATAATCCAGAGTGCCTCATATATGGAATCCCTCATAATCCGGAGTGCCTCATATATGGAATCCCTCATAATCCGGAGGGCCTCATATATGGAATCCCTCATAATCCAGAGTGCCTCATATATGGAATCCCTCAAAATCCGGAGTGCCTCATATATGGAATCCCTCAAAATCCAGAGGGCCTCATATATGGAATCCCTCAAAATCCAGAGGGCCTCATATATGGAATCCCGCATAATCGGGAGTGCCTCATATATGGAATCCCTCATAATCCAGAGTGCCTCATATGTGGTATCCCTCATAATTCAGAGTGCCTCATATATGGAATCCCTCATAATCCGGAGTGCCTCATATATGGAATCCCTCATAATCCGGAGTGCCTCATATATGGAATCCCTCATAATCTGGAGTGCCTCATATATGGAATCCCTCAAAATCCGGAGTGCCTCATATATGGAATCCCGCATATCCGGACATGAATTTGATGTGTATATTTGAACTATTTAAGTGATGTGTAACTAAATTTAAATTTTTTTTTCATAAAATTTACTTTGGATAATTGCTTCTGCTTATTTCACCTTAATGGCTTGTATTGGTGCAAAAGATGATGGGAAGAAGAGGAAAGGATGACAACGAGACACATCTGCATCAAGATAGTAATGAGATGCATGATCGTGATGAAACATAAACTGAAAGTGAAAAGCTATTGAAAAGGTTGTCAGTTTTATGGAAAGAAAGCCAGCATTCAGCTATGACGATTGCAATAATGCACGCAGAGTTAAAAAGTGTCTTTTGTTTAAAAAGTTTCAAGAACAAAAGCAAAACAAAATGTGGAAAAAGTCGAGAATAACATTAGAAGAGAAAGAATCATCATTCAACAGTGATTAAAAAATTCTCGTTACATTATTTGTTTTGCATATGTGGCATACTTAATTTAATTAATTTCATTAACATTACATGAGTTATTTCCTTTTCCTTAAAATCAGTTCTGTTTTATTCCACTCACCATTTGCTTATTTTGTTTACTATAAAACAGAAAATAAATGTTAAACCTGATTTCAGTTTTTTTATTTTAATCTAAATATAACCACTCATATCCGGACTTTGTAACCAATTCCTCATATCCGGAATCCATCATATCCGGAATCCCTCATATCCGGAATCCCTCATATACGGACTTTGTAACCAATTCCTCATATCCGGAATCCCTCATATCCGGAATCCCTCATATACGGACTTTGTAACTAATTCCTCATATCCGGAATCCATCATATCCGGAATCCCTCATATCCGGAATCCCTCATATACGGACTTTGTAACCAATTCCTCATATCCGGAATCCCTCATATCCAGAATCCCTCATATACGGACTTTGTAACTAATTCCTCATATCCGGAATCCATCATATCCGGAATCCCTCATATACGGAATCCCTCATATACGGACTTTGTAACTAATTCCTCATATCCGGAATCCCTCATATCCGGAATCCCTCATATACGGAATCCCTCATATACGGACTTTGTAACCAATTCCTCATATCCGGAATCCCTCATATCCGGAATCCCTCATATCCGGACTTTGTAACTAATTCCTCATATCTGAAAGGTCTTCTTAGTCCGGTTCTCAGGTATTCTACTGTAAGTGAAACGATAGTAATTTTGCTGAATTAATTAGTTCTATGTTGCGATGTCAAGCGTAGGAAATTGAACTTAATTTAGCATTATGACAAAAATAAATTCATAAAATAAATATCTTGCTGAAAATATTGTTTATACAAAATTTTTAGAGAGATAAGAGAATTTCTATGAGACTCTTTCTGTTTGTAAAATGGGTTCAGCTAGTGCACTGAAATATATTCCTGCCATTTACCTACAGAAACCGTCATCATATTGGTTTCTTTTAATGGAATCTTTGTAGCATTTCTTTTAGCTGGCCTCTGTATTCTTTGCACCTGCCAACTCTCCATACAATAGAAATGTTGGCAACCAGTGCTTCACCAGACAGACATCATCCACATGCTATGGATATGCAGTGGCAAGCAAAAGAAAAGGACCACTTGCCAGACCTCAAGTGGAAAACTAAAGATGATGGAAAAATAGTCACTTAGTTGTACCACTCCAGAAAGTACCTGACTTCTCCTGCCATTATTTTTCTTTACAAGAGTCATATCAAATAGAATATTGCTGCTACATCTGAACTGGTACTGCCAAATCCTTATTTCCCAGGCTTGACAGGGTTCAAATACATGTACGCTGCCTTGTGGGTGGTGACTTACTTTCAACCCTACAGGCCCTTTCCCCACAGAAGCCTTTTGTTACTCTATTGCTACTTCCATCACAAATTTTCAAATAAGCTCCATTCTTTAGTGTCACCAGTTCAAACTTTTACAGCCAAGACACTTCTTGATGCATTCACAGGGTTGAATCAACTTCATTCTCCACATATTCCTTTGATAAGAAAGGCATTCCACTCCAAAAACTCCATACTTCTTCCCAAGAACCATTGATTTTTGTAACAGACTCCCACATAGATGCTTCCCAGAATACTACAATTTCAACTGCTTCAAGTCTTCAATAGTTATATATTTGCTATATTCTTGCAATCTTCACTTCCTAATTCCTACTTTTAAGTTCATATCATACCCAGCAATCCTCTACCTTGAGTGGCTCCTAGGCCTTGTAATAGGTGACCTTTACACTATCTACATTATTTGGAAAATTTGTAAACTTAAGGAATCAGCACATATGCTAGGTCACAAAAATCTCCTGAGCCGACCAAGCACAGAAATGAATACAACATGGGAACCAGTAATAAGCAGTGCCAGAGAAAAGCAATAATAACATCAAAAATTGCAATATGAGCGCTGGTAAAAAAACATGCAATGATAACAACAAAAATTGCAATATGAGCACTGGTAAAAATGGTTGCTGAAGACATTAGGTTTATAATACCCAGAAATTCATACACAGGACACATGGCACAGTGGATAAAGGTGTTAGTTAGATCCAGTGACACGACCCAAAGAGTGTGAGTTCAATACCCGGTTAAGGCAATGGACAACTTGGAGATGGGAATTAACAGGAGATAACTGATGACTGACATCAATTAAATATGGCATGTGGAACTAGAACAGTCTACCCCACTGAGCAAAATAAAGGGTTCAGTTCGACATTCCAACCACCTAAAGAAGGCCGGAGTGTACAACGGCTGAAACATTGTAATAAATATGGCAACAAAGTTGAGAACAATAGTCTAAGTAATGTAAATAGTGTACATAATACTTCATCTCAGAAATATAGACAGATACTGAAGTTGAACTTTAGTAAAAAAAAAAGGAACAAAAGATAGAAATTAAATTTTTAGTATGACTGTACCGCAAGTTGTATTTAGAACAAAACAAGATATCCCTAGACATAGACAGTAGAAACCTATCCCTATAGTTTAAATAAAAGGTATGGTGTTACCCCACATACTTTCCTAAAAAATGCCTCTAGGGGATGCTCTCTAAGCCCATAAATAGACAGTAACATTCTCTGTCCTCCTCTTTTTCCTATTTTACCTAGTAAGATGTCGGTTGAATGCATACTCCTTTCTCTTCACTTTCTTCCTTGTAAGATCTTTCTTTTGGACTTACTTCTACACAATTTCACAAACTCAAACAATTCACTAGTTTAAATGCTTTCTTAATTCATATTCATTGTTATGTAACACACAACACTCTTCAGTTGGCTATGTATACCCTAGTTTTGTTAATACATACTTATCTTTTGTTTATATATATGTGTGTGTATGTGTACAAATATGTTTACTAATTCTTCGTAGTGAGACAGTGTATATATTGAGGGGGAATATACACACACACATATACACGCATGCTGACAGAAACACACGAAAATGAAAATAGACCTAAGAACACACAGGGGTCACTAAAACATTAAAAGATAAGATACCGCCAACTAATTCATCACTTCTCAAACCAACCTTGATTGTTTTATGGCACAGAACTCTTAACTGCCATTTGAAGAAAGACATTCAGCAGAGAATGTCTCGTATCAAGAATATTTAACATTGAAAAACATAAAGAAAAAATTAATTATTTTTAATAATATGTAGAAATCTCCACCCTTTACCTGAAGATGGTCGCGAGACCAGAAGAACGTGTTGTAAAATTATGAAAAATAAAGGATAATATTTTTTTTTTTAAATCCACATTACAACCCAAAAAGTTTGCGGTACCTCTCTTCTTTTTAATATACACACTTTTCTCTCGTTGGAACCATTATAACCTCTTCATTTTATATATATATATATATATATATATATATATATATATATATATATATATATAAATAAAACCATTCATTATACATTCAACACCATCACTTGATAAGACAGCAAAAGTGTTGAAACAAAACAGCTATTTTTGCAGTGATTTTATAACATATTTATATTATAATTTTCGAATAAATAATTATTTATATATATATATATATATATATATATATATATATATATATATATATATATATATAATAAAAAGGCTTAAACACTAATATTCCACGGTCATGATTTATTCCATTGGAATCGTAAAAACGATCCAATTCATCAGATCTACAAATTCAAAATTTTTTGAATTTGTCGGTCTGATGAATTGGATCGTTTTTACAATTCCAATGGAATAAATCATGACCGTGGAATATTAGTGTTTAAGCCTTTTTATTATTTCCTTACTCTGTCCTGGACATTGATTTCTACCTGGATTCTATCCTCTTGGAATTATTTTTTATACATATATAGATGTATGTGTATGTATGTATGTATATATATATATTTAGATATTTTAGATACATGATTGCATATGTATGTGTATATTTACCACTAATATTATCTACCTATCTATCTATCTATCTATCTATCTATCTATCTATCTATATATATATATATATATATGTATATATATATATATATATATATATATATATATATATATATATATGTATATATATGTATGTATATATATATATATATATATATATATATATAATTGTTTATTTAAAAATTATAACATATATATGTTATAAAATCACTACAATAATAGCCATTTTGTTTCAACACCTCTGGTGTCTTATCAAGTGATGATGTTGAACCTGATGAATTGGATCGTATTTACAATTTTTAAATAAACAATTATATATGCTCTACTCTGTATTGAGCACTCTTTTAAGAATAGTAATTGTTGGTTATTGGAATTTATTCCGTATACACCAATCCTAGACTTGTATATATATATATATATAGTTTTGTAGTTACTTTATTTATTTATTACCTGGACTCACATTCCAAGTCTGCCATTTTTGTTGTAGGACAAATATACCACATAATTTCCAACCTAAAACACTCAACCAGCATACTCCTGCAAAAATATTTAATCTGAAATTCTCTGAATGTTGCCGGGGTCAAAAGACATCTGATGTACGCCAGTGCGCAAAATGACCAACATGTTGTTGTAGTAACAACAAAGATTAAGATGTTAATCCAGCTGTAAATAATGATAACTTCTCCTTCCCAGAAATTCTAACAGAAATTTGCCTTCATATCTTTTGATACAAGAAACCTGTTTTACCCTGTAAATGAAGATGTTTCATACATAGTATATTCCTGCATTTTGCCTACAGAAACACTGGGTCATATTACACCCAAAATTGCATTATATATGAATAAATATGGTAATAGTTTTGGCAGACCCCAATGCCAGCACTTAGTCATTCAATCATTTCTAATATTTAATGATAGTGGAAACACTGAAAGATCATTAGATAAGGGTTGGGCACAGCATGAACTTTGGTGAGCTAAATTAAGTAGATTGCATTGCAAAGTCTTTAGGTACGTTAAACCCTCAGGAACCACAATTACTGACATAATAAAAGCTTGAATTATGTGGTTTGATTTTGGCAGGCTTTCAACCAAAAGTGGGTTAGGAGAAAATTATTTGAAATCATAGTAAATGATTTAGAGACACTTGTTGAAGATATCGAGATGCAAAATATATTTAAAAAATATTTCCAGTGATAGATTTTAAAATATTAACTCATTATTAATCCATTATTAATTCATTATTAGCTCATTAATTATTAATTGTTAATTCATTATTATCTCATTATTGACTTATTATTAATTCATTATTATCTCATTATTAACTATATTAATAACTCATTAGTAATGAGTTAATAATATAGTTAATAATGGGATATTATTCACTCATTACTAACTTATTATTACCTCGTTGACTCATTATTAATTCATTTTTGACTCATTATTAATTCATTATTGTCTCATTGTTAACTACATTATTTACTCATTATTAACTCATTATTAATTCATTATTCACTCATTATTAACTTATTATTACCTCGTTGACTCATTATTAATTCATTTTTGACTCATTATTAATTCATTATTGTCTCATTGTTAACTACATTATTTACTCATTATTAACTCATTATTAATTCATTATTCACTCATTATTAACTTATTATTACCTCGTTGACTCATTATTAATTCATTTTTGACTCATTATTAATTCATTATTGTCTCATTGTTAACTACATTATTTACTCATTATTAATTCATTATTAATTCATTATTCACTCATTACTAACTTATTATTCACTCATTAATTATTAACTGTTAATTCATTATTAACTCATTATCACTCATTATTCACCCATTAATTCATTATTAATTTGTTATTAATTCATTATTCACTCACTTTTAACTTATTATTAAACTTGTTAATTATTATTTGTTAACTCATAATTAACTCAATATCATTCATCATTCACTCATTATTCACTCATTATTAAGTCATTATTTTATTCATTATTAACCATTATTTCTTCATTAACTTTCATTCAGGAAAATATGGATGTTTGTGTTTTTGCAAATGTTTTTTTAGCTTTGTTTTGATAAAGAATTTTTCTTATTATTATTGCTATTTTTTTCTTAACATTATTGTTGCTTTTTATCCCAACACTCTGCGTTAATATACTTTTCATTAATGTTATTATTTTATTAGGCTTATGACCATATCACATTGAAACACTCGTTTTCATATGATCACCAAAGTTATCTCATGCTTGGTCAGTACCTAAACAGGTGATGCCTGGAAATATCTGATGCCATAAGCCTGGATGTGTGGGTGGTGTAATCTATCACAGCTCGGAATTGGAAATCAGAGATCCAAGTTCCAAATCCAGTTAGGTTCGTTATATTCACTTATATGCAAATACCCTTGGGTAAGGTAGGAACCCACCTCTTCTCTCTCCAGCTATGGGTTAATTAGTAGGATTTGTATCAGTAAATCATTATTATCTCCAAAAATTCTTACACTCTAAAAATATTTTCTTTCTATGTGCCTGTGTCCTTTCAGGATATAGGTGATCATGGCTCTCCACCTCCCTCTATCCCTTGCAGCTCTCAACAAGTTCCTTCCCTCTGCTTCCTCCCCCACACCACGTTTTGTCATCCACTTGCTTAAGGCTGCTAGGTATGTCATGCATTGTTTTCCCTTATCTCTCTTTCCCTCTGTTCGACCCATGAGTATCAGATTCTCCAGGCCCTCCTTCCTCATTATGTGTTCCATAAATTTCAGCTGCCTCTTCCTAATGTTAAGTATAAGCCTCCTCCTTGTTTGCATCCTGACATACTCAGTCCATTATTACTATTATTTTATCACTAGTTTTATTCCATCTTATTATTGTTGCTTTTTTTTTTTTTAAGCTTTTCACTCCAAGCAAGGCTGGAAGCCACTAGCACACCAGGGGTTACAGAAGAATTGGAGTGAGAGCAGATAGAGGAAAGGATGTGGAGAAGGATAGTGGATAGATCAAGGCAACTGGAGATGTCGATTGACATTACATTTGAATAGTTGGAGATTATAGTTGTCAAGGAAACAGGAATAAGGAAGGGAGTTCCACAGGCGAGAGGTGCGAGAGATGAAGCTATTGGAGTAGAAGAGACGTCTACATTTAACAGTTTCAACAGTGAAAGGGGGGAGTGGGATGCCAGCCTCGTAGGACGTTTGAATTCAGGAAGCCTGGGAACCAGCAAAAACAGCTCAGTGGAGCAATTACCGTGAAAGTATTTGTAAAAAAGACAGAGCGAGGTGACGGCACGTCTGTGAGAGAGCGACTGCAGACGAGATGACAGATCAGGGCCAATTACATTGCATACCCGTTTCTGGATCTTATCAAGAACCCCGAGGCAAACAGAAGGTGCCCCAGACCATATATGGCAGTAATACTCCATGCAAGGGCGAAAGGTTGATTTGTATATTTGAAGGATCGATTCCGGGTAGAAAAATTTCCTGGCCCGGCACAGGGAGTAAACTTTCCTTGCGGTGGATGAAGCAGTTTACTCAATGTATTTGCTCCATCTCAGGTCAGCAGACAGTGTGAGACCGAGCAGCCGCAGAGAGGAGCTCTCGAGAAGTTGGGCTTCAGACATTCTAATGGGAAGCAGGAAAGGATCCCTGTGGTGATTAATAGAGAGCAATTTTGGTTTTGAGGGGTTAAAGTTAACCAGCCAATTCCTGCCCCAGATCACAACCGATTGGAGGTCCTTTTTGAGACGAACTGCTAGGTTAAATTTGTCAGCGACACTAGATTTGTTTTTGAGGCAGGAGTAAATTGTGGTTTCATCCACGTAGATGCCAACTTTGGAATCTATGGCGTCAGGAAGATTGTTTATGAATATAAGGAACAGAGTAGGGCCTAGGATGGAGCCTTGAGGAACACTCGCGTTCATTGATCACAATAATCTCGATAGATGCACTCTTTAATCACCTAAGTAAACTTCCTATAATCAAAAATTAAAAAAGCAAGGCAATAAAGCCACTAGGATGCAAGGGGTTACTGAGCATTATAGAATATGAGAAAAATAACTATTAAAGAGAGAAAAGAAGAAGAATTAAGAAGACAGAAGACAACAGTTGACATTGCATTTAAATTGTTGAAGATCAAAGTTGACCAGAAAGCAAGAAGCCAGATGAGAAGTTCCACAATGAGAAGTGTGATAGAAGAAACTCTTAGCATAGAACTTATGGTTGCATCTAGCCGTTTCAACAGTAAAGTGATAAGACCTTTCAGCCAATCTAGTACTGTGTTTAAATTCATAAAGTCTAGGTACCAAAGAGCAAAGCTTATCCGAATGATTACCGTGAAAATATTTATAGAAAAAGGCACAGGGAAAAGACATTATGGTGGTGGGAAAGTGAGTGAAGTCGAGATGCTTCATAAATAAAAAGAAAGTTTTTTCTGTATGTTTTAATTTGTGGCTCATTCATATACAAAATGATATGTGCTTCAAAATGCCACTAACCTTTATTTCCAAGAACTTTGCAAAAGAGAATATTTCTTGGTTAAAGAATGCCTTCCTTTCTGCTTTGGTATTTGTATTTGCTTTGTTCTTAGAATGCTTGCCGCCTAAATTAAGGGGTAGGAAGAAATTTCCTGAATATTTAATGGAAGGGGCATTTGTAGTAAGGATGTCCTGGGTGGATTTTTTTCCTCAAAAAAGTATAATCATCTTGGCTTGTCTGCTTGAAACTCAGTAAACTGGGTATGATGATAAACTATATCTGGCAGCAAGGCCTCCGATTGGGAGATTGGAGGTTTTTGAGGAACGTGAAACCACCTCTTGCTGTTGTTCCCAGGTCCACTCTAAGCTGAGGTAGTAGTACTTGTTAGGGTCCCAAGTATAGGCAAACAGTGAAGCCCCAAACAAAAACAGAACATTATGAATGTATAAAAATATATTTTTATATTAAAAATACCAGCAATACATTTTTATATAAAAAAATTACCAATAATACCTATTTATAGTAAAATTACCAACCATACATATTTATTGTAAAAATACCAACAATACTTATTTATAATAAAATGACCAACAATTCACCAATCAACATGAAAGAACTCTTTCATGATATTAATCCAATTAATATCGTACAATTTCTTAAAGAAATCAAACTGTATTCCAAAATATAACTGCACCAAAACTGTAACAGCAAATACACATATCACTGCCTCTAATAATTAAGTTGACACAGGCATATATGCATAAAAGCTGAGTATTATCTACCATGTATTCAATTGTGAAAGCAGAATAAAATATAACATATTTTTCTTACTTTAAAGCTCCCAAGAAAATTAGAATTAAATTTTGGCATTAAATAACCCATAATGAGTTGATATGCTGCTAAACAAACAAATCAATAAATAACTCTTGCAAACGAATCTGCTCATAATCTATTGGTTTTATTTCCTGAACCAATTGGATTTCGTAGGGATCCTGGTGTAAATCTCTCCTCATAATGCAGTGTAATGCGTATTATCTACCATGTATTCAATTGTGAAAGCAGAATAACATATATCATATTTTTATTACTTCAGATCCCCCAAGAAAATTAAATTTCAGCATTAAATGACCCATAAGGTATTGATATGCCGTTAAGCAAAAAATCAATAAAAACACTTGCGAACGAACCTGCTCATAATCTATTGGTTTTATTTCCTGAACCAATTGGATTTCGTAGGGATCCTGGTGTAAATCTCTCCTCATAATGCAGTGTAATGCGTATTATCTAACATGTATTCAATTGCAAAGGCAGAATAACATATATCATATTTTTATTACTTCAGAACCCCCAAGAAAATTAAATTTCGGCATTAATGACCCATAAGGTGTTGATATGTCGTTAAGCAAACAAATCAATAAAAACACTTGCGAACAAATCTGCTCATAATCTGTTGGTTTTATTTCCTGTACCAATTGGATTTCGTAGGGATCCTGGTGTAAATCTCTCCTCATAATGCGGTGTAATGTGTATTATCTACCATGTATTCAATTGTGAAAGCAGAATAACATATATCATATTTATTACTTCAAAGCTTACATGAAATTAAATTTTGGCATTAACTGACCCATACGAAGTTGATGTGTTGTTAAACAAATCA
The DNA here is from genome assembly GCA_964036315.1 of Acanthosepion esculentum. NCBI lineage: Eukaryota > Metazoa > Mollusca > Cephalopoda > Sepiida > Sepiidae > Acanthosepion > Acanthosepion esculentum. The sequence goes on along the minus strand of OZ038482.1, from coordinate 114,604,618 downwards.
AATCTCTTTGAAACTCAGAAATTCTGTAAGAAATGTTTTATAGAAATTTTGACAAATTGACTTCTGCAATAATATTCATGTAGATTTGAAACATGGAGAGGTGCTCGGATTGGGGAATTGGAGAGTCAAGTATGAGTTCCAATCGAGTTTGTTGCTTTCACTTAAATGCAGGTTCATTGAGAAAGGTATGAATCCATCTCTTCCCACCCCCAACAGCTATAGCTGAATGGCAGGTTGTATAGCCTTGGATGGCAACCAGTCTAGTAGAAGGACCATTCTGAATTCAAAACCTCCAACTATGGATTAAATAGCATCACCAAACTGCAATTTACATCTATGAAGACATGTTTAATCATGGAGGGATTCGTCCAACAGAAGTGAAAGGGCATTGGATTTTGTATTGTTTTCATTTATCTCAGTTTTTCCTAATTTCTACATTTTGTGTAGCTGCAAAAATAGCATTGTTAATGTTGTAGTTATTGCCCTTGCCTTTTGGTTGTGGTTTAGTGTCACCAGGTGGTTGTGTCTATAAAATGCTGGCAGCCATATTGAAAATGTTTTAATTGTTCATTTGTCGATATTTAGACTAACAGGAGGATTAATTTATTGCAGATGCAATTGATTAATTGATGAGTAACAAGTAATATAAGGGCAAATACATTCTGAATATAGAATCCAGTCTTTTTAACACATTTAGCCTTTTCAACGGGATCATCAGTGGAAGGCAATGTCGTCAGGTGGGTATTGTATTTACAATGTTTTTTTTAAGCACACTTTCAAAACCACAAAAGTGAGTTTTAAATTTGAGATATACGGGTGTTTCTGCAAATATGCATGTGTGTGTGCACATGTGATGAATCATGCCAATTCCAATGATGTGGTAACCAGGATTACTTCACACAGCTCCCTCACTGAAGAATACTACTAATGATGACGAATCATTTTCCAGCAAATAATTCCATTAAAATATTTATTTGTAGATATGTTTAAAGCTTACAGAAGGATGAAAATCAATAGTGTGTGCATGTAAAACGTGTTTCAATAAATTGGACCGATTTTAAATGTGAATTAATTTGAAGCGTCTAATGATTTTTTTCTTTTTCTTTCAGATTTAACAACTTAAGTCTTTGGCCATTTCAACCATGGAAAGATTAACAATCAAACAACGTGTTAAAGTTTCAAGGGTGCAATTGGAAATATTGTTTGTAAATTCAAACAAGCTGGGTCAGCGGCAGATGTGAAAACACAATTGCGTGCTTATTTATGTTGTTCAGCTGAAAACATTGCTGCAGTGCACGAGAATGTGGCCCAAAATCCAGAAACGTCTATTCATCATCGCATGCAGGAATGGAATCTCTCCACAACAATCATACATCATTACCAATTGCTCTCTTCACTGGTCGATTATGTTGACCAAAAAATTGTGAAGTGCACAAAATGCATTTCTGCTATTTCTAACGTTACATTGTTACCAATTGCACTCTCAGCTGGTCGAATATGTTGACCAAAAAAATTGTGAAGTGCGCAAAAAGCATTTCTATTTGAATGTCCATTTTCATAATAGGCTTCGATAACTTTAACACGTTATTTGATTGTTAATCTTTCAATGGTTGAAATTGCCAAAGACTTAAGTTATTAAATCTGAAAGAAAAAGAAAAAATCATTAGACTCTTAAACGTAATCCACATTTAAAATCGATCCTAATACATCTGCTATTTTGTATTCATGTGTATTCCTCCAAATTGGATATATATTTTTCTATGTGCTGTCTCCCTTCAGGACATAAGCGATCATGGCTCTCCACAATATCCTGTTCTTTGTAGCTCGTAATAAATTTTTATTTTTTATCTTTCCTAAACCTTGTTCTGCCATCCATTTGCTCTCCTGGTAGGTAGTTTAGGCCTTGTTTTCCTTTGTCTCTCTTGTCTTCAATCTGTCCTGTGACTATCAAATTTTCCAAGTTCTCTTTCCTCATTATGTGCCCTAGAAATTTCAACTATCTCTTTCTGAAGTTAAATATAAATTTCCTTTTTGTTTCTATTTTATCTAAAACTTTGTCTTTGCTCATGTGTTCTGTCCATGGTATTCTCAGTATCCTTCTGTAGAACCAGATCTTTGTATTAAAAGCATCAAACTTAGCATATATAGTAGTGACTATAGGGGATAGACAGACATATAGATAGACATATAGATAGATAGATAGATAGATAGATAGATAGATATGAACAGACTAATATAAATA
>OZ038482.1:114539876-114592376 GCA_964036315.1 Acanthosepion esculentum | reverse complement strand
TTCTTTCCAACCCTGAACTTCATTCTGTAAATGTTTTTTCTTCTTTCATTTTTCCAGCTTTTTCATTCACATCTTATTCTTTTCCATTCACATCTTATTCTTTTTCATTCACATCTTATTCTTTTTCATTCACATTTTATTCTTTTTTCATTCACATCTTATTCTTTTTCATTCATAGCTTATTCTTTTTCATTCACATCTTATTTTTTCTTTCATTCACATCTTATTCTTTTTGCATTTATATCTTATTCTTTTTCATTCACATCTTATTCTTTTTCATTCACACCTTATTCTTTTTTTCATTCATATCTTATTCTTTTTCATTCACATCTTATTCTTTTTTCATTCACACCTTATTCTTTTTCATTCATATCTTATTCTTTTTCATTCACATCTTATTCTTTTTTCATTCACATCTTATTCTTTTTCATTTACATCTTATTCTTTCTTTCATTCACATCTAATTCTTTTTTCATTCACATCTTATTCTTTTTTCATTCATATCTCATTCTTTTTCATTCACAAATTCCAAATACTTTCCAACTCCTCTTTCTTATTTCTTCTTTTCATTCAACAAATCTTCTTCATGAATTCCTGTTGTGTTATTACATTAGAGTATTATATTTCCTGAGTTGAACATTCAAAACTTAAAGCCGGCAATTTGATGAAATTTACTAATCTTAGCTAAGTATGACACAAGGCCAAATAGAGAAGATTGTGTTGCACCAATTGTCCGAGATTAAAGAGAAAACATCATTCAAAATACTGGATTTTTAACTGCGCCGAAGCATCAAAAAATGGTATCTTTCAGTATCTGTCTCTATTTCTGAGATGAGGTATTATGTACACTATTTACATTATTCGGACTATTGTACTCATCTTTGTCGCCATATTTATTATAACGTTTCAGCCGTTGTACGCTCCAGCCTTCCTCAGGTGGTTGGAATGTTGAACTGAACCCTTTATTTCACTCACTGGGGTAGACTGTTCTAGTTCCACGTGCCATCAAGGACACATGGCACAGTGGATAGAGGCATTAGTTAGATCCAGTGACAGGACCCAAAGAGTGTGAGTTCAATACCCGGTTAAGGCAGTGGAGAACTTTCAGAGGGAAATTAACAGGAGATAACTGATAACTGACATCCATTAAACATGGCACGTGGAACTAGAACAGTCTACCCCAGTGAGCGAAATAAAGGGTTCAGTTTGACATTCCAACCACCTGAAGAAGGCCGGAGTGTACAACGGCCAAATCGTTGTAATAAATATGGCGACAAAGTTGAGGACAATAGTCTGAATAATGTAAATAATGTACTTTGGTGTGTCTTTCGGATTTCAGTTTCACATTTTCCATCCTATGTTAAAAACTTTCTTAGATATTTAAACTTGCACTTATTTTATTTTGGTGTCACCAATTTTTAATTTGCATATTGGGCTGTTTATTTTTCTGACAGCTATACATTCTATCTTCTTGCAATTGAGGTCTAGTCATTTCTTCTTGCTTTCCTATGCAACCTTCTGTAAGAGTTCCTGTATTTTCCTTTTCTGTGTCTACTATTAACAATGGGTCATATGCATAAATTTGTTAAGATTGTAGTTACCAATAATGAACACTAGAAGGACATCTAATTCTCTGAAAAGGTAAATCTGGTGAGAAGACATGGCATTACCTTTGACCCCTTTCTATTTTTGTGTATTTAGTAAACTGCCATATTGTATTTTGTTAGTTTTAATTTAGTGTATGCTCAGATAATTTTTCATGTTTTAAAAATGGTTTCTCCATGAAGACAAAATTCAGTTATTCTGATTATTTTTCTATGTAATTCAATGAATTCCCAGCCATCCGACACTTTTAGTTCTTTTTTTGACAAATTCAATTAGTTCCTGCTCCTATCTTGGAACAAATTGGGTTAATTCATTTTATAGATTCTACATTTTGATTACACTGTAAATAGAACCCCATTCTCAGCACAATCAGTAGGATGCTAATCTAGACCCTAATTTCCATATCATCTTGCTAGGATAGTTTAATTTTAGCAAAGATATTGAGAAAGCATCCTTTATAACATAGAATCCTTAAGAAACACAATCATCAGATTTGCCAATGTAGATATATTTCCTGATAAGGTATATCATGGAAACAAGGACAGCAAAAATGAAGCAAAAGATGGGAAATTGTGGAGAGCAATGATCACCCAAATCCTTAATTGACAAATGCATAAAAGAAATAAATGGATGGTATAACAGAGACAAGAAAAAATGGTAAACTGATAAAAATTAATTAGAACAACAGGAGATGATGGAAAGCAATGATCATTCACGTCCTGGAGTAAAACGACACGGAAAAGAAAGAAAAGGACAGAGAGACATAGTAAATCATAAAATGTTACTTAAAGCAACAAAAGACAGGAAGTTGTGGAGAGCCATTACCACCCACGTACTGAAGAAACATTGGACATAAAAGAAAATACCATGGAGAAAAACATGAAGAAACTATCTGGTTGAGACTTCTTCTATATGCCATGTCTCTTCAGGACTTTGGAGATCATGGCTCTCCACTATTTTCTCTCTATCGTAGTTCTTGATAAATTTTGTCTTTTTGTTATCTCACATAAACCTTGTTCTGTCATCCATTTGCACAAGCACATTAGGTACACTATGCGTGTTTTCCTATCTTCCTATTTGCCTTCAATCTGTGGGTATCAAATTTTCCAAGCCCTCTTTTCTCTTTATGTGCCCTAAATGTTTCAACTGTCTCTTCCACAAGTTATGTATAAATGTCCTTATTGTTTCCATTTTCTCTAAAACATGTTAGGTAGCTTATGCATTGTTTTCCTCTGTTCCTCTTTACCTTCAATCTGTCTTGTGGGTATCAAATTTTCCAAGTCCTCTTTCCTCTTTATGTGCCCTAAAAATTTCAACTGTCTCTTCCACAAGTTATGTATAAGTGTCCTTATTGTTTTCATTTTTTCTAAAACATGCTAGGTAGGTTATGCATTGTTTTCCTATATAATTTATATATTAAATTAATTTTATTATTAACCCTAGAACACTAACCATGGGTATATAGTACCCGCGCAAATTTTCCTATTTTTAATTACAATTTTCAGTACCTGATTTTATTACCTAAATAATGTTTTTCAATTCCTATTAATGTTAACTCAAAGTACAAAGTTTGAAGTGCCTGCATGTAAAATATTTTCAAAGATTTATATTTAATATTTTTTTGATATTTTCAAAATCGGGTCTGATATACCCATGGTTAGTAGTGGTGTAACTTTAATTGATGGTTAATGTTCTAGGGTTAATATTTGGTTTCTTATAATTTATATTAATTAATTTATATTAATATATCAATAATTTATTTTATTTTATTAATATTTAAAATTAATATTATTATTTATTATTAATATATTAAATTAATTCATATAATAAATTATAATCTTTATATAATTTTCTTTTATATATATATATATAGTCCTTCGCTTATATATCCTTCTTAGTTTTTATTCAACTTTTACAATCAAAACATCCAATAGAATAAAAGGGACATTGACTTATATCACTTGATCTCGTTTTTTTGTAAGTTTTAGAGTTGTTTTTCTATTTTTAGTATTATGGCGTATGTGTCTCAACGGCTGTTGTGATGCGTCTAGTGTGGTAGTCTGTAGTGGTAGTGCTTGTCGCTTCTCGCTTTCAGTTACCACCGCTGGTGAGCAGCAATGCGAAAAGGGGAGCCGAGTGCGTAAGTCTTTCCCTGCCAGTATATAGCCTCTCCATCAGCAAGTCCTATGTAGTGCCTCCTCGTGGCGACACATGGCAACCGAGCATCTTGCTGACTCGGGCTAAACTACAGGGGATGGGGGAGGAGTTTGGCCCCCTTAACATGCGACATGCAGGACCACCGGTGTGTGGATATGCCCTGGTGCCCATGAACCAAATCCGAGCTATGGGCTTGTGGAAATCTTCGGGAGAAGAAAAGGCTAAGGAGTAAACCCTACATAAATCCGGAGTGGAGCCCCTAAGGTGGATGGACGGCACTCTGTGCTACCTTCCAGCCACTCCTGCAGCCGCACTGGTACCAAACTGTATTGGTTCATCCTTTCCTTTGGACTCTGCTAGCAAGGCCGAGAGGGGGAACTAGACGTCCGGGCAGCCCTAGTTCTCCATACATCCCTCCCAGGCTCGTAGCGCACTGGAGAGGACACTCTAGCGATGTCGCAAGACATCGGCAGCGCTACTCCATCGTTTCTCAAGATGGATAGATGCCGACGACGAGATTACTGTAGAAATTCAAGTTCTCACTTGTAACAATCATTCCTATTGCTCTACAGTCCACTAAAATATTACCGTAGCTGGGATCTTAATAAGTGCTACCACCCTGGGTCAGGGTGTACCTGGGAACAACAGCAATTAGCAGGTGGTCCAACACTCCTCAAAACCTCCAATCGCCTGACCAGAGGACTTGCTGCTGGATGTAGTTTATCATCATGCCCAGGAAAGAGAAAATGGAAACAGCAATGACACTTATACTTAACATCGGAAATAGAGAGATGAAATTTCTAATGCACATAATAAGGAAAGAGAGCTTGGAAAAATTGACACTCACAGGACATACTGAAGAAAAGAGGGACAGAATGGAAGCAATGCAAAACCTACCTAATAAACTTGCATAAATGGATGGCAGAACAAGGATTAAGAGAGATATCAAAAAGACAACCTTTTATTAAGAGCTAAAGGAAATTGTGGAGAGCCATGATCACTAACATCCTGAAGGAACATGACACATAAAAGAATAAGAATAAATAACATTGCAAGAATGAAGCTAAGATGAAAGTGATATTTTTGTATTTTGTTTTGCTTTCAATTTATGTTTAGAATGTAAAATAATTAAATACAGATATATTTATGCTCGGATTTCAAATTTAATATAGATTTGTGAGCTTTTATTATAAAATGTTCTTTCGCTTTTGATTTAGATACAAAATAACAAGTATCTACAATTTTTTAAAGTACATCTTTGTGTTTTGAATTCCAATACAAAATACAATGTATTTAAAATGGTTTGGTACATACGATAGTGACCTTTTTTTAACACTAGGATGGCCAGCTCCTTTGATCTACATAAAATGACCAAGGTGTCGTTTTCGACACCTTATGATTGCTTTTTTAATATTTCGCATGAAAAATAATCATATATGGTTAATGAAATTACTCATATGTTTGCAATACATAGTTTATTAAAGAATATTACTATTACACAACATTAGACATCATTTTGAAGTAGACTATAACATTCTTTCTAGGATCCTGTAGGACCAACTATTTAGCAATATCTTAGATTCCAGAATCTTTACATGTTACTAACAGTACCCTAGTTTCATCCTTTGCACATTTGCAGTGTTATGATATTATTTCAATGCATTTACCCTATAAATAGCCTAGGTATCAAAAACGACACCTCGGCTATTCAAGGTAAAACTTCAAATATCAGCTATTTTACTGAATATTTTTTTAAAGAATTAAGTCTGTTAAGCATCTTTGCTAAAATTCAATAATTGTTCATAAGCCTCAGCATCAAAGCAAAACTAGTTATTCCATAGTAATTTGTTGAAAATTTGAAGGTGTCAAAAACGACACCTCGGCCATCCTAGTGTTAATAAGCTACCCCACAAAATAAATTTAGAACCTGGCTACGACTTTAATTAGATTATGGTGTAATTACTGAGTATATTTAGAATGACAATTTGATGGAACGCTAAATATAAAAGGTGTTCCAATACCTTGAACCGATTTTAATGTGAATTAAGCTTAAACATTGGATGATTTTGTTCTTTTTCTTTCAGATTTGGCAGACATTTGGGCGATATTATTTTTCACACATAATTGCCATGACTTAAATAACATGACCCAATAGAGAAATAAAGAAATTTTCACCAATAACATTGAATTATTTACTGCTGACTTTGATCCCTCTTAATGAAACACCTTTATATATAATCCGTCTTAATGAAACATCAAAGTCACTTGGGAAAAAACTTCTATTTTGAAATTTTTCAGATGAAGCCAATCCATCAGTGAAACATGTCAACATAAGTTTTCCAAATTTTAATTTCTCTATTTGTATATGTATGTATTTTTGCAGTGTATCTACGCCATAACTTTTAGTCAGTCTGTTAAGTGCCATTATACATGCTTGGGTGATAATGTATCTTTCGATACATGACTGAAGAGACAGAATTTTTTCCTGCAATAGGTTGCCACTTCTGTCTGCGGTAGACTGGTTACCAACCAAGGCTAAAAACCCAGTCTGTCCTGCTATTCAACTCAGAGCTGGAGGTGGGGATAAGAGATGGATTCGTACCTTTCCCAAGGTATTTGTGTGCAAGTGACTCCAACAAACTCGACTGGGATTCAAAATCGGCTCCCGGAGTTCTCCTTCCGAGCCGATATCCATTAAACCACAACACATATACATAGTCATGATTTTTTGTTATTGGTAAAATAGTTTTCTTTAGAAAATTCTCGAAAGAAATCATAGAGAAAATCACAAAATATTGCATCTCCAGGTTAGATGTTTGATTAACATCAAAATTACAAATGTAATTTTCTTAACTGAATTCGGAAACAAAGAAATAAAATAAAATAATAATGAATAAAAAAAAAAAGGAAAAAAAAATTTTTTTCCCATAATGCTAAGCGTAAAGGAACCGGAAATATGATCATCTCACTTGGGTTCGTCAAGGTGACGCTGTTTAAATCTATAAAAGAAAATATTATTTCTCTCTTTTACTTTATCTAGTAGTACATGGATAAAGATTGTCCCCACTGGTATATATTCTTTTCTTTTCCTGGGTCCACTGACGACTGAACTCTTTCCACTTTCCTACCCACAGCGTTCCCACGTATCTTCCAAAATTTCCAACCTTTTCCTTGGTCATTCCAACTCAGTGCAAAGATGATTTAACCTCAACCATTATAGCCAAGCCGGCCCTACAATGATAAAGTATGTAGCGGGCTCCTTAACGGTGAGTTTTCCAAATGTGTTGTGGACGTGCAATGTTGCGGGTCCCGCCACAACTATTTTATTTTGTCTAGGAAAGCTGTGGAAAGTATCATGCCATTATGCTGGAGGTCGCTATCCAATGTGGTGGTAACAATGCAAAATTATATTTGACGTAAAATAGCACATGGTATAAAATACAAAACAGAACGTAGGGTTGAAAACATAACAATTGAATTTATTAAGTATTTGATGCACATGCATGTAAACTGAAAGGGTTAGACAGAGTTGTGTCTCTTAGACTAGGTAATATTTGTACCTGAGCTCATAACGAATAGATTGATTATTTAACTGCAGAAGAATGAGTTGTTGCATGTTTGGAATTGTGTATTGTACAAGTTGGTGAAAGTTCAGATTTATACTTGCATGAATTGTTATAAAATTCTTTTACTGCATGGAGTCAAGACGGGAGTTCTTTACGAATCACATTTTGGCAGCGGAGTTGAGACACACGAGGGAGTAAAGAGAGAACGAGCGAGTCGAGAGGAGAAGTTGAAGAGAGAGAGAGAAAAAAACTCGTGTTTGGTTTTTATAATTTTGTTGTACCACGTGACAGGCTCCGACTGAGTTGGCGTCAAAATAGATCTGTCGTGCGGGGGGTGATTTGATTGGTCGAAATTGACCAATCAGCAAGCTAGATTGAAGGTGATTAACCAATGAATGCTTGTTATATATTTTGTAAGATGGTGGTGGTGAAAGTCACAACAGGAATAGTGCATTTCCTAGCAGGGGTTAACTGGCTGTTGTGGAAGATACCACAAGTACAAACTTTTCTTTAGTCGTTCCATCTCTGTGCAAGGCTGACTGAGCTCGACCATTATAATGATGCTTATCCTTACTTACTCATACTCTAACTTCAGGACACCCCAAAAAAGAAGAAAACGAATATACCTAAGAGATATTGAGAACTTTCTCTTCCTAGTGTTACCATAAAAAAGAATAAATGATCCACAGTAGAAACCCAAGTTTTTGTGCTTCTTCTTTAATTATTTACAACTGAACACGCATGCACATACACCAACACGCAACCTTGAAAGTTCATAGGACAGAGAGTAAAAAAGTTACTTGAAGAGGAAGTTGTGAAAAGCAATGATCACTTACGTCATACAAAACTAGACAATGGTGTGGTAACCACCACCACCACCATTTTACATAGAAAATATGCAACAAGCATTCATTGGTTAATCACCTTCAACATAGCTCGCTTATTGGTCAGTTTCGACCAATCAAATCACCCCCACACGACAGATCTATTTTGGCGACAACTCAGTCGGAGCCTGTCACGTGGTACAACAAAATTATAAAAACCAAACACGAGTGTTTCTCTCTCTCTTCAACTTCTCGACTCTCGTTCTCTTGGTTCTCTCTCGCGTCTCAACTCCGCTGCCAAAATGTGACTCGTAAAGAACTCCCGTCTTGACTAATGCAGTCAGACGTAAAAGAACTTTACAACAATTCATGCAAGTATAAATCTGAACTTTTACCAACTTGTACAATACGCCATTCCAAACATGCAACAACTCATTCTTCTGCAGTTTAATAATCAATTTATTCGTTATGAGCTCAGGTACAAATATTACCTAGTCTAAGAGACACAACTCTGTCTAACCCTTTCAGTTCACATGCATGTATATCAAATACTTAATAAATTCAGTTGTTATGTTTTCAACCCTACGTTCTGTTTTGTATTTTATACCATATGCTATTTTATGTCAAATATAAATTGCATTGTGACCACCACATTGGATAGCGAGGTCCAGTATAATGGCATGATCCTTTCCACACCTTTCCTTGTGAAAATAAAATAATTGCGGCGAACACCCTTCACACATTCGCGCTACAAATTTGGTAACGCCGACGTTTTTCTCTACAATAGGATAAAGAAAAGAGTAAAAAAGTTACTTGAAAAGGAAGTTGTGGAAAGCAATGATCACTTACGTCATACAAAACTAGACAATGGCATGAGATAATAGAAATTAATGATAACGCTGTTTTTATTTTTACTTTTTTCAAAAATATTGTTCTAGTCACTCCTCTGGGTTAGAAGCTGAATTATTAAAAAAAAAAAAAATCCGTGTGCAATTTTATTTTATGGATATCAAAACCCTAAAAACATTGTTTAATGTTTATGTATTTTCTGACTGCAACTTTACTTCTGGAAAAAATAGCCCTTCCCAGCTCTTGTTGTTCAGTGCTTAGCGTTCATCTTTCTCGTATTTATTTAACTATCTCTTTTATTCTCGGCCTTCCTTTAACCCCTCTACATGGCACCTTCCTCTAGCACACTAACCTAGCCCCCTACACATACGTTCATGGATAGAGGGGCGGCTTACGGAGCAATCTATCTCGCTGACTTTATCAATCAACACTGTTTCTCCCGCTACCAAACACTGAACATAGAGTTTTCTCTTGTTTTTGCTTTGTCATTATTTTCTGCTCCCAACAGGCCTTTCGTTTTTCATTTATTTTTGCTCTTTTTTTTATTATTCAAGTAACAAAGCCTGCTCCTTATTTTTTCGCCACTTTTAGATGCACAGTTTAACGTCATCCAATGTTGAGTCTGCATTTAAATAGAAATGCGCCATGTTGTTCAAATGTTCAAGTCTTCCTGCTATTATGGCCGAAGACGATAGGGTTCTTCATATTTTTTTTATCAATATCTATCTATCTATCTATCTATCTATCTCGGTTTTTATCTATTTATCTCTCTCATTCTCTCTCTACTTATATATATGTCTGTCTGTTATCTCAGTCTCTCTTCATATCTATCTATCTATCTATCTATCTCGGTTTTTATCTATCCCCCCCTCTCTCTCTCTCTCTCTACTTATCTATCATTCTGTCTGTCTGTTATCTCAGTCTCTCTTCATATCTATCTATCTATCTATCTCGGTTTTTATCTCTCTCTCTCTTTCTCTCTCTCTCTCTCTCTCTAATTTATCTATCTGTCTGTTTGTCTGTCTGTTATCTCAGTCTCTCTTCATATCTATCTATCTATCTATCTCGGTTTTTATCTCTCTATTTCTCTCTCCCTCCCTCCCTCCCTACTTATCTATCTGTCTGTCTGTCTATGTATATCTGTCTCAGTCTCTTTTCATATCTATCTATCTATCTCGGTCTTTTATCTTTCTCTCTCTCTCTCTATCTATCTATCTATCTATCTATCTCAGTCTCTCTTCATATCTATCTATGAGGGGTTCATGAATGAAGAAGACTAAAAATAAATATATCGAGTAAAAAAATAAAATGAAAGTAGAAAGACAGACAGACAGAAAGAAAGAAAGAATGAAAAAAAGAAAGAAAGAAAAATTGAAAGAAAGAAAGAAATACGAGAAAATAAAGAAATACGGGTAAAGAAAGAAAGAAAGAAAGAAACGAAAGGAAAGGAAAGAAGAAAGAAAGAAATTAAAAAATGAAACAATTTTTTTTTAGTGTTAAAATTTATTTAACAAAATATAACTGCATACGGGTTTCATTTATTAGTTCAGTTTCTACTCTCAGAAGTCGTTAGAGAAATTTTTTGGAAAAAAAATAAAAATTAAAACAGCCTCATCCATTAAAGAAAGAAAGAAAGAAAGAAAGAAAGAAATACAATTAAAAAAAAGAAAGGTATACGGGAAAAGAAAGAAAAAAGAAAGCAAAAAACAAGGAAAGAAAGAATATGCGGGGTAATAAAGAAAGAAACAAAGACGATGAAAAGACAGAAGGAAGGAAGGAAGGAAGAAAGTGGAAGTTTTTGAGTCTGTCGGAGTCGCAAGACAAATTACAGAGAGGTTGGTAAAGGAACGGACAGTGTTGAATAAGCCTTGATATCGACGTCTGATTTGTTTGTGTTGAGTGGCAGCCTCCTCCTCCTCCTCCTTCTGATTACAGTGCTGCTTTCCACAAAACCCCTTACACTCTCCTTCCCACCACCTCGTCGGCTTTGCGTGAAACAGGCTAATGCTGCTGCCGCTGCTGCAGCTGTTGCTGGTCTATGGCTGCAAGAAGATCCTGTACTTTGATTCCATAGATTCAATGATCCTAGATTCCTAAAGAAAAAAACATTTTTGTATTTATTTATTTTCAATTTAGGATGATTTGTGTCGCTTCTGCATCCTTCGGGTCTGTATCTTTTTTTTTTTTTTATCAATCTTCCACAAGTATTATTCTAATAATTTTCTAATGTTTTCCTGTTGTTTAGTTAAATATTTTCCCTATAAAGTCTTTGACGTTTCGGTTTCAGCAGGTGAAAATCTACAGTCAAGGCTGAGAATGTCTTCATAGTTTATAACATGGAGAATGGAGTCGACGAAGTCCATCTGAAATTTACACCCAGGAAAATCATGAATCAATTCTTCCTATGCAATGTCCTTTCAAAACGTTGGCATTCATAGATCTCCACAGATTTATTTTCCATCATTATCTTTGAATTACCATGACTTTTTCGGAAATATAATGGAGTAGTCTCCTGCTATTTTCTCCAGCCTTTTGAATTCAGATTTGTCCTCCTAATATAAACATTTTTATTGCCGTGTCCATTCAAGACATATGTAGCGGGCCCCTAAACGACGAGGTTTCCATTATGTTGTGGACGTGCATGTTGCGGGTCCCGCCAGAATTATTTTATTTTGTGTAGGAAAGGTGTGGAAAAGATCATGCCATTATGCTGGAGGTCTCTATCCAATCTGGTGGTCACAATGCAATTTATATTGGACGTAAAATAGCACATGGTATAAAATACAAGACGGAACGTAGGGTTGAAAACATAACAATTGAATTTATTAGGTGTTTTGGTGCACATGCATATAAGCTGAAGGATTTGATAGAGTTATGTCTCTTAGATTTGGAGATATTTGTACCTGAGCTCATAAAGATTAGATTAACTATTAAACTGTAGTTTATAAGAATGAGTATGTTGCATGTTAGAGATTGTCTATTGGACAAATTGGTAAGAGTTCAGAATTGTACTTGCGTCATGTTGTAAAGTTCTTTTAGGTCTGACTGCATTAGTCAAGACGGGAGATCTTTAAGGGTCACATTTTGGCAGCAGAGATGAAACGCACGAGTGAGTAAAGAGAGCGAGAAAGAGGCAGAGAACCACTCGTGTCTGGTTTTTATAGTATATCGTATCACGTGACAGGATCAACTTTAGAAGGCGCGAAAACAGACTTGTCGGGTGCAGGCGATTTGATTGGTCGGAACTGACCAATCAGCGAGCTAGATTGGAGGAGATTAACCAATGAATGCTCGTTGTGTAATTTCTATGTATGATGGTGGTGGTGATACCACACATAGATGTTCGTGGCCCTCCTCAGATTCCTTTTCTTTATTATCTGTGAATTGCCATAGTTTCTTGGAAAAGACAGTAGAGTAGTTTCCTGTAACTTTCTCTATGGTTTTGAGCATAGAGTTGTCCTTCTAATATAAACATTTTTAATACTCTGTCTCTTTAGGACATAATGGATCATGGCTCTCCACAGACTTCTTTTCTTCATTCTTGGGATGTATAGTAGCATTATTTTCTGTTCTTTTCTCTATAGCTTTGAAATTTTAATTTTCTTTCTCTTAATCCAGTTTCACTAAGGTTACTCTGTTATTTATCCCATAGCTGAGGGGAGAAGAAAAGGATCCATCCCATTCCTAAAGGCATTTCATGAAAGTGAATGTAACAATCAAGCCTGCAATTTGATCCCTGCTTGCTGATTACAATTTCTACAACAATATCCGTTTAAATGATTATAGCTCTCCAAAGATTCTTTTTCTGCATTATCCACGAATTGCCATTTCTTGTGAAAGGTAATAGAGTTGTCCTTCTAAAATAAACATTTTTAATGGCGTGTCCCTTCAGAACATAGACGCTCATAGCCCTCCACAGATTTCTTTTCTTTATTATCTGTGAATTCCCATGGCTTCTTGGAAAAAAACAGTAGAGTAGTTTCCCGTTACTTTCTTTGTGGTTTTCAGTTCTGAGTTGTCCTTCTCCTAATATAAACATTTTAATGCACTTTTCCTTCATATCTATCTATCTATTTTATATATATATATATATATATATATATATATATATGTGTGTGTGTGTGTGTGTGTGTGTGTGTGTGTGTGTGTGTACACATATATATATATGTATTTTATATGCGCAGTAGTTAGTGGAAATTGCTCAATATCAGTGATAGAGCTAACATATTCAGTTGTATCGATATTAGTTTGTGACCCTTGGTTTCACGTTTTTGCGATCATCAGACAAATTGTATGTATGTGTGTCTATGTGTGTAAGAGTGTCATCCCAAACAAACACAGAAGAAAATCCCCCCTCTCAATTACCATAATCAA
Source organism: Acanthosepion esculentum (assembly GCA_964036315.1). NCBI lineage: Eukaryota > Metazoa > Mollusca > Cephalopoda > Sepiida > Sepiidae > Acanthosepion > Acanthosepion esculentum. The sequence continues at coordinate 114,579,001 of OZ038482.1, read as the reverse complement.
ACACAAAAAGCATTCAATTGATCCATTTTTAAAAAATAAACCAATTTGTCTGATGATCGCAAAAGCGTGAATCCCAGGGTCACAAACTAATATCCATACAACTGAATATATATATATATATATATATATATATATATATATATATATATATATAGATGAGGTGTATTTACGCACCAAAAATTCTTTGGTTGAATAATATCGACAGGTTCTGTCTATAATTTTTTTTATTTATTAGTTAAAAAGTAAATTTGATAAAGTTCATATTTATTTTTATTTTATATTATTTTCCCGAGCAGTTTCGAATATGAACTTTGGCAAATTTACCAAGAACACACAATTCGGAAATTTTAAACATTTAATAAAAATTAGTAGGATTTGATATAATCATAATTAAGTAATTCATCGAGTCTAGAAGAAACCTCAACAGAATGCAGAAAGCGTTATATGGCCGTTTCGTCCTATATTTGGGGCTCATCAGCAGTGCGCATTTCACTACCGAAAATTGAGAGCCGGAGAGTTACGTTAACAGGCAAACGCCATACCAACTGTTCCAACGGGCCTCGGTGACGAAGAGGTAGCGAATCAGACTCAATATAGCGCCGCTGGATCACATATTCCGTGGTGAACTCATTCGAGTTTCCCTTACCCATAGGACTGTGCCCCCACGAATCACGACTACTCTCCCTAAGCCGTTCCATCCAGAGCATTAGAAGCCCTGTTCAAGCAAGGATATACAAGTGGTAGAAATGATTGGGGGGGGCAGTGCAGTGCTGTCTGCATTCTGTTGAGGTTTCTTCTAAACTTTAATTTAATTTAATTTAATAAAAAACAATACTTTCAACAAAACTTGTTTGAAAGAATTATTGATGCGTAAATATACCCAAATACACCAATTTGGCGTATAATATGCGGACGAATGGAACTAGGCTTTGTTTAATTAAGGATAAATTCCTTCAGCAATAAAAATGTTCTGTTATGCATTATAAGTACAGATGTTTAAATATCTGGGGAGTATTTTAAGAGATGATGGAAAATGTGGCACCGAAATCCGAACAGGCATTGGACGAGCGAAAGATGTATCCTAAAATCTATGCAAAGTGCTGATATTTCGTTAGAAATGAATAGTACTGGATTGCTATGTGATATCAATCGTTTTGTATGGCAGTGAATATTGGACAATATCTCCACATGAAAAGAAACCTGGAGGCAGGAGAAATGTCGTTCTACAAAAATATACTGAAAATTCCACATATAATTACTTTTTTTTTCGATGAATTTCGCAATTAATGTCGATTATTCTCAAATTTATTTAAAAGTTATAAAAACTGTTACAAAAAAAAATCGTCGCAAAAACGACGTAAAAATCGCCGAAAACAATCGCAGTAATGAAAAGTTGGAAATCCAAAATTTCTGTAACATGAGCTATTGGAAGTTAGTGAGTTGTGTCCCTTTAAATGAAAAAGTGTGACACACTGACATTCGCATTTATTATATAAATGTTGATTGTTGACACGGAAAGAACACGACAGGGTAATAAAAATAATCGAGAAAAAATGGGATTAACGGTCAACTGCAAGAAGACAGAAAGAATGGTAAAAAATCTGCGAGTTATAAATTGGAGATCTTAGCATGAAACAAGTACGGAACGTTTAATATCTGGGAAATATTTTAAGTGATGATAGAAAATGTGACACCGAAATCCGAACACCGAAGTTAAGCAACGTAGAACTTGATCAGAACCTAGATGTGTACAGGTGGCCGCTTGGGAATACCAGGTGCTTTAATCTTGGATGTGAGGATGGTGTAAAGGATAATGGTTCGGAATTCTTAATCGGGGAGCCAAGTTCCAATTCCGATTGGGTTCATTATATTCACTTACATGCAAATACCCTTGGAAAAGGCATGAATCCACCTCTTATCCCCCAACTATGGGTTAATTACAAAAAAGTGTATCACGAAACCATTATTGTTTAATAAAAATTCTTACACTGTAAAAAATATTTTTGGGCTTTAAATAACCTGCAAAAGGGTGATGAACCGTAGAAAATGAATGAATCGATCAACAATCTTGCCTTCAATCTGTCCTGTATGAGGTTTTTCAAGCCCTCTTCCCTCATTATATGTCCTAGAAATTTCAACTGTCCCTTTCTTTTCATTTTCTCTAAAACTTCGTCATTGCTCACATGATCAGTCCATGGTATTCTCAGCATCCTTCAGTAGAATCATATTTCTGTTACTTCAAGTCTCTTCTTCATCCGCGAGGAGACTGTCCGGTATTCATTTCCATATAGGAGGACTGATATTACATGACAGTTCAGTACTTTTTTCTTTGTTTCTAACCAAATTTTTCCTGTTTCTTAATACTTTGTGCAAATTTGGATCACCATGTTGCACTTTTTGTGCTCTTTTAAAACACTTCTCAGACTTCAAAACAAAATAATTATGCACCCTAATATATAAAGAAGATTGGTTTGGTTTGGTTTGGTTTGGTTTGGTTTGGTTTACGGCATATCAACCTCAATGGGTTATTTCACGCCGACAAAATTTTTATTTCTGGTAATATTTTTTTTTCAAAAATGTATTGCTGGTAATATGCTTTTCCAAAACTGTATTGCTGGTAATAATTTTTCCAAAACTGTATTGCTGGTAATATTTTTCTTTTTCAAAAATGTACTGCTGGTAACAATGTATTGCTGGTAATAATTTTTTTCTTCAAAAATGTATTGCTTGTAATACTTTTTTACAAAGTATTTCTGGTATTAGAACGTATTTTTACACTTTCATAGTATTTTGACCTGTTTAGGGGGTTAACTATATGCCTATAGCTGGGACCCTAACAGGTGCTACCACCCCGGGTCAGTGTGAACCTGGGAACACCAGCGATTAAGAAGTGATTCCACTCTCCTCAAAACCTCCTGATCAGAGTCCTTGCTGCTGGATGTAGTTTATCGTCTTACCTAGGACGCGGATGTAGTTTATCCTCTTACCAAGGACGCTATAAAGGAGAAAATGAGTTTAAAAAATAAATGCATGGAATTTTATTAGGAATAATTTCACAATGTTTAACAGTTTGAAAATGGTGTTGGAAATGGATAATCAAAGACCGATGCTTAAAAAACCGAACTCTGCTGTGAAGTAGTACTGGAAAACTGAAAATGCAGATGGAGTATACAGACAAAGCATGTCTTTTATTTTAGATGTATGTATGTTCCTTTTTGTGGCGATTTGCTTAGAGAATACCCAGTATTAAGAGCGGTGTGAATAAAACATCATTCGCTAACTGATTGTGCTCTCTGAATATCGAAAAGAAAGAGGTGCCGGAGTTAGCTCCTCCTCAGTTCCTTTATCCTTCAACAGGGGTCTCTCTCCCCTGGCTATAAATACTGGCTGACGCTTCGCCTCGACCTCTCTTTTTCACTTAGGCCTTGGGCCACCACCTCGCGTCGAGGTGAGGTAAATCTCTCTTTTCAACTAACACCGATTTGTGACCTCTCACAGATACAGAGTTTCCCAAATTCTGGGAACACGCTAAGAACAATACACGTACGTACGAACACTCACCACAACACACACATAATTTCTCCACACAAATTCTATGTAACTGTCCATGTCTTTGTTTAACTTGTTATTAATATATATTTGTTTACATATATATATCGGTCTTGTTTGTTTTCTTTGTCTTCTTTGGACTTAATTAAAGTCCAACATTCCCTATAGCTGGACCGGCTAGCAAAAAATTTTAACTTTCTGATATCTCTTCACATCTTCACTCCACGGTCCACTACAGAGGTACAAAGGCAAGAGGGACGAAGTGGCAGAAAAATTAAATTAAAAAAATATAAAAAAAAAACAGACAAAAGTGAACAAATTCGTTCAATGGATCTCCTCGCAAGAGTCGCTGCGGCTACAGTATAATTGTTTTTTGGTTGTTTATTTTTCCCCCTAGACAAACAATAGCTTCATTAAATTTTGAAATGTTAAAGTAATACTGACTATTGCTCTTTGTTTAGACATTGTAGTTATTGTAAGCAAATTCTAATGATTTATTCAGATACAATGGCTGCCTGGTAACATCTGTTCTGCTTTTGGCTTTTATTCAAAAATATATAGAATTAAGAATAATTATTTTTTTTTCCTCTTGAAAATAAAGGAATCAATAAAAAAACTTGTACATATTTATTTTTATTTAATTATTTATAAAAAATTATTTATATATGGATTAATTCACCGAGAATTATCTTATGTTGTCTAAGTTAATTTAGTGTTTGGCAGCCAAAATTTAAATGGCTTGTTTATCGATTTCTGTTGCCAAGAGTCATGTGGTTCTATAGAACGCTGCTTCGAATACCATATACTGAACATGTGAGCAACAATGAAGTTTAAGAGACAATGAAAACAAAAAAAATCACATGTTGATATACAGAAGCATGCTGAGAATTAAGACGCTGATGTCGGAGTGAACGGACATGTTTTTTCATTGCTCAAAGAAAGCAATATCGTATTTTAAAAGCAAAGACTTTAGTTTAATTATTCATTTATTATTACATTTTTCTTCGTTTCTTATATTATAATTTTGTTCTGTTATTATGCATTTAACTTATTTAATTATTAATATATATATTTTATTTTTCATAAGATAATTGTTTATTTTTAAATTAAGTGATTTAGCGAGTTTACTTTATGGCTAGCAGATGAAAAGTGGTCGTCAGAAAAAGCGTTCAATTAGAATGGAGCAAAAACAACATCATGTTTATTTGCAACAGAGTTTATCTTCTTCAATTACTTTAAAGTACTTTCATTAAAAAACATTTTGAATTAATGCAGTTACTGATATAAGAGAAGTAGTCTGTATTTATTCAATCGAAGTTAGCCGAGGACATGAAGGGGTAAAACAAGTAACATGAAGACCCACTTCAGATCACAATTATTTTGGAGTTTTTGAAATTCAATTTGTAAGTGTGCTACCAGGGATGTAAAAGAGGATAAATTTATAAAGCAATTGTTAAGTCTGATGAAAATTGGTTGAAAGAACAGCGAAAAATAAGAAAGAAACCAGTAAAAATCGCTATTTTTTGCCATTTACGTGGTTTTTCACTATATGGGTGCACTCAGTTATCAACTTATTGTTCGCTACAATTGAGTGAAGTTTGTATTAGATTGCTTGAAAAGTGAGGGAGTTTTTAGTTTAAAATTTGTGTTGAAATCGATTTTTCGTTTTTTGTGGTTTTTCGCTAAACGCAGTGGCGCATAAATAAAACTGAGGTATCGTTGACCTCGTCATGATGTAAGTAACCTACATACTGAGTTTAAACGAAATCGTAGGAAAAAAATTTGAATTTATTGATATTTGATCGGCTTTATTGATTATTGACTTTTTAAAAGATTATCGATTTTTACGCTAAGAACCTACCTCTTACATTGTACAATGTATGTGCCAAGTTTGGTAAAAATCAGTTGGATGAATCTCGAGTGAAAAGGTATCAGACAGACAGGCAGACTGACATCCCCTGTTATATATATATATATATATATATATATATATATATATATATATATATATATATGTATGTGTGTGTGTGTGTGTGTGTGTGTGTGTGTGTGTGTGTGTGTACTTTCACTAGGAACATTTAATGCGATGTATTTCTTAAATTACTTATACACTGGCTCGAGTAATTCTATATTTATAGTTAAGCGTAATATTTCTCTTTTTATGAAAGAGGGCATAATTTTCGAATTTGTAGGAACTGCATTTCGAGTCGGAATTTTTTTTTTTATTTATCTCTGACTATTGGTTCAGTATTGTCGATTTCTCTCTTTTATCAGTCAAACATTTTTAGTAACATTTTTGCCCGATAATTTTATTCTTTTATCCTTCTTTTTATTTATTGATTGCAGGAACTTAACTTATTTGTTTTGTTTTGGACGTGGACGTTATAGAAATCTTTCTACTCAAATTTGTTAAATATCAAATATAAAAAATTCGGAGTGTCGGGATTCGATACAATAACACAAAAGTATTGTTGTGTGACTGTTTGTAATTCGTGCGTTTAGAATAATCCCAAGACTTTCACTGAAAAAATAAAATCCAGTTGGAAAAAGACAACGTAGTATCAATAAATAAACATTAATTTAATATAACGACAGGAATACAAGAAATTGGTTGAAGATATTGAATAGGTTCCCAAGTAGGCATCTACGCGGATGACAATACTATTTTACTCCTGCCACAAAAAAATCTAGTGTCGCTAACAAAACTAACCTGGCCGTTTGTCTCGAAAAAGACCTCCAATCGGTTGTGGTCTGGGGCAGGAATTGGCTGGTTAAATTTAATGCCTCAAAACCAAAACTGCGCTCTATTACTCACCACAGAGAACCATCCCCCCATTAGATTTTCTGACGCTCAACTCCACGAGAGCACCTCTTTGCGACTGCATGGTCTCACATTGTCTTCTGACCTGAGATGGAACAAATACATTGAGTCAATAGCTTCGTCCATCGAAAGGAAATTTGGCTCCGTGTGCGGCGCCAGGAAACTTTTCTCGCTGGAGTCGATCCTTCAAATCTCCAAATCAACCATTCGTCCTTGCATGGAGTATTGCTGCCTCTTCTGTTTGTCTCAAGGTCCTCGATAAAATCCAGAGACGGATATGCAATGTAATTGGCCCTAATCTGGCATTTTGTTTTACAAATACTTTCACGGTAACTGCTCTGATGAGCTGCTTTCGCTGGTTCCCGGACTTCATGAATTTAAGCGTTCAACTAGGCTGGCATCTCGCTCTCACCCTTTCCCTGTCGAAACTGTTAAATGTAGCCGTCTCTTCTACTCCAATAGCTTCATGTCTCGCACTTCTCGCCTGTGGAACTCCCTCCCCTTTTCCTGTTTTCCTGATAGCTATAATCTCCAACAATTCAAATGTAATGTCAATCGACGTCTCCAGATGCCTTGATCTATCCCCTATCCTTCTCTTCATCCTTTCCTCTATCACTCCTATTTGGTCTCACTCCAACTCTCTGTAGCCCTTTGCGTGCTAGTAACTTCCAGGCTTGCTTGGGGTGAAACGCTTATTCATATATATATATTATGAAATGGACAAAGTCCGACAATTATTTAAAGACATTTTTATGTTTAACATTCTTTTTATAGATACAAGTATTTAAGTAAATGCTCTGTTTATAATAAACAGTATTAAATAACATTTACCGGCCTAAATGTCCGAGAAATTTTCATAGAAAATATTCGTCCTTCGACAGGATTCGAACCTGTATCCTATACGGAACCGTCATATAGCCTGAAGTGCCTTACCGCTCGGCCACAAAGGATCGTTCGGTTGGCAAGGTCGAGTTTACTTCTTGTAAACTGCAATCTTCCATGAATCTCTCTTGTACATTCATATCTGCTCAAAGCGTATCAAATGTAAAGAAATGACGTCACACATTAGGAAATGGACAAAGCCCGACAATTATTTGTTTAATTATTTCTCGAATATTCAGGCCGGTAAATGTTATTTAATACTGTTTATTATAAACAGAGCATTTACTTAAATACTTGTATCTATAAAAAGAATGTTAAACATAAAAATGTCTTTAAATATATATATATATATATATATATATATATATATATATATATATATATATATATATATATATATATATATATATGCACAGCGCAGTTAATACTTATCAAGATAAATGTAGTTCTGTATGTAGGTATTCATTTATATCTTTTTAGACATATCTGTTTCTGATATACCTTCACCACCTGCAGAAGGTCTTGTAGTAACTAACCAATATAAGTAAAATGTTTAGTATACGTTTATATGAGCAATGTATTGTATTAACAGTCGTACACCCATCTAGTCGATCATGTCTTACTGCTTTCCTCTTATCAGTTATTGCGTACATACGTTTCTAATGTACTTATCTTCTGTTCTTTCTGTAAGAATCCCTCTACTTTTTTTAGCGTCAAAATTCGGAGTGTCGGGTTTTAAGGGTACAAGCTACCTAGCCCTATTTCACTCACCAGATGGGTAAGTTCATGGTACTAGTTGCTGGGTGTTTTAAAGGTACAAGCTACCTAGCTCTATTTCACTCCACCAGATGGATGTCCGTCTGACATATTCTTTTATATAGGAAAGGACTGTAGTGAACAAAACAAGATCTAGATTTAAAATTAAAATTATAATTCAGCACTGACTCATTGATTTTGTTAGAAATTAAAAAGACTCAAATTTACAAACTTTGCTTAACACACACGCAAAAGCGAATCCAAAACAAAACTCGTAAAATTTCACACCTTGATGCGAAATGTTTTTTCGGCCAATAGAAAACTAGGAAACATTTAAAAACAAAATTCAAATAATCTTCAATTCTCAGAAACAAATTCTTTTACGGGCCTTTTTGCGAGCCGACGCGAAGTTTGCACACATCCAATGGAAAGGCCCGAATCATATCCAGGAGTGAATTCCCAAATGACTTTTACAAGCACCACAAACAAAATAAAAGACGGGCAAGTTCGCCTGTCACCAGAGAGAAGGAGACGAGCGTATTAACACGTCCCTTGACAAACGTCAAGCGATCGTTATTATTATCTCTATCTTTCTCCCTCACCTCTTTTATACTTGATAAACGAACGGAACATTTTAAGACTGAGCGATTGCTTCAAAGATATTCCTACCCTATGATAACGCTCATACATACAAACATACATCCATACATCCACGCATACGTTCCTGCCTACGTACACATGAATTCATTCTTGCAAGGACTACTACGAACATTTTGATGATCTTGTATCAACCAAAATACATTAATTTTATTTGTAAAGACCTTAATTGATTTATATGTATATAAATTTGTTGTTTCACTTTACAATTTGAGTTTCTTGTTTTATACCCCTCTTATGCTGGGCTATCTAACAAACAAAGCCAAACCAAACTAATCTGTTTCAACACTCATACATTTCACTGTAACTGATAATCCAGCTTAATACAATAACACAAAAATATTGTTGCGTGACTGTTTGTAATTCGTGCGTTTGAAATAATCCCAAGACATTCACTGAAAAAATAAAATCCAGTTGGAAAAACACAACGTAGTATCAATAAATAAACATTAATTTAATATAACGACAAGAATACAAGAAGGTGGTTGAATGTATTGAATGACTATTATCTTTTTGGTTTGGTTGATGAAAGAGTTCTTGGATAGAAATATGAACAGTATTGCGTGCGTATGTGAGAACAGTGGAAGGTTTTTATATGTCTGCTTGTGTGAAAGAGTCAATAAGTGTATGTGTGCTTCGTATTAACAGGGGATCAAAAGATAATAGGAATTTAGAATTTAGTTCTTACTGTGAAGTGTGGTGCCGTAGTCTGAGGCGGTCTCTTTGTAGTTTGTCAGCGCTGTTGTCTTTTGCGTGTGGACATGAATGGGGTCTTGAAGATAAGCAGCTAGAGAGTGATGTGGACCTTGGTGACATCCAAGCGGTTTATTTTTTTTTCTTCCATTTTTATACACTTTTTCAGAAGAACATCGACCCCAGAATTATATTAGTTATTTCTTCCTAATTGGGCCTAAAATACAACACGTGGTATGGCTGTTTACTATGTCCGCACGATACTTTGGCAGGATCTACCTGAATCAGGGATTGTCAAAATTTACAGCCCACGGACACCTCTTCCTTAAAAGAATTCAAATAGATTTTTACTATTAGGCTGTTAAATTTTCATACTAAAATATACAATGAAAAGACAAGGAGTCTATTTACAAATTAAAAATTATTTTCATAAACAAGGATAAATAAAGGATATCATAATAAATTGTGATGATGTCATTCAGTCTTAGTCAATTCAGCTAGTGACTGCTTTGATCTTGGTGTTTCTCACAAAAGATATCATAATAAATTTTGATGATGTCATTCAGTCTTAGTCCCTTCAGCTTGTGACTACCTTGATCATGGTGGTTCTCACACAAGATATCATAATCAATTGTGATGATATCATTCAGTCTTAGTCCATTCAGCTAGTGAATACCTTAATCTTGGTATTTCTCACAGAAGATATCTTAATCAATTGTAATGATATCATTCAATCTTAGTCCATTCAGGTAGGGACTAGTGACTACCTTGATCTTACTATTTTTCACATAAGATATCATAATCAATTTGTATGATGTCATTCAGTCTTAGTCCATTCAGCTAGTGACTACCTTGATCCTGGTGTTTTTCACATAAGATATCATAATCAATTTTGATGATGTCATTTAGTCTTAGCCCATTCAGCTAGTGACTACCATGGTCTTGGTGTTTCTCACACAAGATATCATAATTAATTTTGAGGATGTCATTCAGTCTTAGTCCATTCAGCTATGACTACCTTGATCTTACAGTTTCTCACACAAGATATCATAATCAATTTTTTATGATTTGATTCAGTCTTAGCCTATTCAGCTAGTGAATACTTTAATCTTGGTGTTTCTCACACAAGATATCATAATCAATTTTGATGATGTCATTAGTCTTAGCCCATTCAGCTAGTGACTACCATGATCTTGGTGTTTCTCACACAAGATATCATAATCAATTTTGATGATGTCATTTAGTCTTAGTCCATTCAGCTAGTGAGTACCTTGATCTTGGTGTTTATCACAAAAGATATCATAATAAATTTTGATGATGTCATTCAGTCTTAGCCCTTCAGCTTGTGACTACCTTGATCCTGGTGTTTCTCAAATCATAATCAATTGTGATGATATCATCCAGTCCTAGTCCATTCAGCTAGTGACTACCTTGATCTTGGTGTTTCTCACACAAGATATCATAATCAATTGTGATGATGTCATTCAGTTTTAGTCCATTCAGCTTGTGACTACCTTGATCTTGGTGGTTCTCACACAAGATATCATAATCAATTGTAATGATATCATTCAGTCTTAGTCCATTCAGCTAGTGAATACCTTGATCTTGGTGTTTCTCACAGAAGATATCTTAATCAATTGTAATGATATCATTCAATCTTAGTCCATTCAGCTAGTGACTAGTGACTACCTTGATCTTAGTATTTTTCACAAGATAGCATAATCAATTTATATGATGTCATTCAGTCTTAGTCCATTCAGCTAGTGACTACCTTGATCTTGGTGTTTTTCACATAAGATATCATAATCAATTTTGATGATATCATTCAGTCTTAGTCCATTCAGCTAGTGACTACCTTGATCCTGGTGTTTTTCACATAAGATATCATAATCAATTTTGATGATGTCATTTAGTCTTAGCCCATTCAGCTAGTGACTACCATGATCTTGGTGTTTCTCACACAAGATATCATAATCAATTGTGATGATATCATTCAGTCTTAGTCCATTCAGCTAGTGACTACATTGATCTTGGTGTTTCTCACACAAGATATCATAATCAATTGTGATGATATCATTCAGTCTTAGTCCATTCAGCTAGTGACTACCTTGATCTTGGTGTTTCTCACACAAGATATCATAATTAATTTTGAGGATGTCATTCAGTCTTAGTCCATTCAGCTAGTGACTACCTTGATCTGGGTGTTTCTCACACAAGATATCATAATCAATTGTAATGATATCATTCAGTCTTAGTCCATTCAGCTAGTGACTACCTTGATCTTGGTGTTTCTCACACAAGATATCATAATCAGTTGTGATGATATCATTCAGCCTTAGTCCATTCAGCTAGTGACTATGTTGATCTTAATGTTTCTCACGCTAGATATCATAATCAATTTTGATGATGTCATTTAGTCTTAGTCCATTCAGCTATGACTACCTTGATCTTGATGTTTTTCACATAAGATATCATAATCAATTTTGATGATGTCATTCTGTCTTAGTCCATTCAGCTAGTGACTACCTTGATCTTGGTGTTTTTCACATAAGATATCATAATCAATTTTGATGATGTCATTCAGTCTTAGTCCATTCAGCTAGTGAGTACCTTGATCTTGGTGTTTCTCACACAAGATATCATAATCAATTTTGATGATGTCATTCAGTCTTACTCCATTCAGCTATGACTACCTTGATCTTAGAGTTTCTCACACAAGATATCATAATCAATTTTTTATGATGTGATTCAGTCTTAGCCCATTCAGCTAGTGAATACTTTAATCTTGGTGTTTCTCACACAAGATATCATAATCAATTTTGATGATGTCATTTAGTCTTAGCCCATTCAGCTAGTGACTACCATGATCTTGGTGTTTCTCACACAAGATATCATAATCAATTTTGATGATGTCATTCAGTCTTAGTCCATTCAGGTAGTGACTACCTTGATCCTGGTGTTTTTCACATAAGATATCATAATCAATTTTGATGATGTCATTTAGTCTTAGTCCATTCAGCTATGACTACCTTGATCTTGATGTTTTTCACATAAGATATCATAATCAATTTTGATGATGTCATTTAGTCTTAGTCCATTCAGCTAGTGAGTACCTTGATCTTGGTGTTTCTCACAAAAGATATCATAATAAATTTTGATGATGTCATTCAGTCTTAGCCCTTCAGCTTGTGACTACCTTGATCCTGGTGTTTCTCACACAAGAATCATAATCAATTGTGATGATATCATCCAGTCCTAGTCCATTCAGCTAGTGACTACCTTGATCTTGGTGTTTCTCACACAAGATATCATAATCAATTGTGATGATGTCATGATATCATTCAGTCTTAGTCCATTCAGCTAGTGACTACATTGATCTTGGTGTTTCTCACACAAGATATCATAATCAATTGTGATGATATCATTCAGTCTTAGTCCATTCAGCTAGTGACTACCTTGATCTTGGTGTTTCTCACACAAGATATCATAATTAATTTTGAGGATGTCATTCAGTCTTAGTCCATTCAGCTAGTGACTACCTTGATCTGGGTGTTTCTCACATAAGATATCATAATCAATTGTAATGATATCATTCAGTCTTAGTCCATTCAGCTAGTGACTACCTTGATCTTGGTGTTTCTCACACAAGATATCATAATCAGTTGTGATGATATCATTCAGCCTTAGTCCATTCAGCTAGTGACTATGTTGATCTTAATGTTTCTCACGCTAGATATCATAATCAATTTTGATGATGTCATTTAGTCTTAGTCCATTCAGCTATGACTACCTTGATCTTGATGTTTTTCACATAAGATATCATAATCAATTTTGATGATGTCATTCTGTCTTAGTCCATTCAGCTAGTGACTACCTTGATCTTGGTGTTTTTCACATAAGATATCATAATCAATTTTGATGATGTCATTCAGTCTTAGTCCATTCAGCTAGTGCGTACCTTGATCTTGGTGTTTCTCACACAAGATATCATAATCAATTTTGATGATGTCATTCAGTCTTAGTCCATTCAGCTATGACTACCTTGATCTTAGAGTTTCTCACACAAGATATCATAATCAATTTTTTATGATGTGATTCAGTCTTAGCCCATTCAGCTAGTGAATACTTTAATCTTGGTGTTTCTCACACAAGATATCATAATCAATTTTGATGATGTCATTTAGTCTTAGCCCATTCAGCTAGTGACTACCATGATCTTGGTGTTTCTCACACAAGATATCATAATCAATTTTGATGATGTCATTCAGTCTTAGTCCATTCAGGTAGTGACTACCTTGATCCTGGTGTTTTTCACATAAGATATCATAATCAATTTTGATGATGTCATTTAGTCTTAGTCCATTCAGCTATGACTACCTTGATCTTGATGTTTTTCACATAAGATATTATAATCAATTTTGATGATGTCATTTAGTCTTAGTCCATTCAGCTAGTGAGTACCTTGATCTTGGTGTTTCTCACAAAAGATATCATAATAAATTTTGATGATGTCATTCAGTCTTAGCCCTTCAGCTTGTGACTACCTTGATCCTGGTGTTTCGCACACAAGAATCATAATCAATTGTGATGATATCATCCAGTCCTAGTCCATTCAGCTAGTGACTACCTTGATCTTGGTGTTTCTCACACAAGATATCATAATCAATTGTGATGATGTCATGATATCATTCAGTCTTAGTCCATTCAGCTAGTGACTACATTGATCTTGGTGTTTCTCACACTAGATATCATAATCAATTGTGATGATGTCATTCAGTTTTAGTCCATTCAGCTTGTGACTACCTTGATCTTGGTGGTTCTCACACAAGATATCATAATCAATTGTAATGATATCATTCAGTCTTAGTCCATTCAGCTAGTGAATACCTTGATCTTGGTATTTCTCACAGAAGATATATTAATCAATTGTAATGATATCATTCAATCTTAGTCCATTCAGCTAGTGACTAGTGACTACCTTGATCTTAGTATTTTCCACATAAGATATCATAATCAATTTGTATGATGTCATTCAGTCTTAGTCCATTCAGCTAGTGACTACCTTGATCTTGGTGTTTTTCACATAAGATATCATAATCAATTTTGATGATATCATTCAGTCTTAGTCCATTCAGCTAGTGACTACCTTGATCCTGGTGTTTTTCACATAAGATATCATAATCAATTTTGATGATGTCATTTAGTCTTAGCCCATTCAGCTAGTGACTACCATGATCTTGGTGTTTCTCACACAAGATATCATAATCAATTGTGATGATATCATTCAGTCTTAGTCCATTCAGCTAGTGACTACATTGATCTTGGTGTTTCTCACACAAGATATCATAATCAATTGTGATGATATCATTCAGTCTTAGTCCATTCAGCTAGTGACTACCTTGATCTTGGTGTTTCTCACACAAGATATCATAATTAATTTTGAGGATGTCATTCAGTCTTAGTCCATTCAGCTAGTGACTACCTTGATCTGGGTGTTTCTCACACAAGATATCATAATCAATTGTAATGATATCATTCAGTCTTAGTCCATTCAGCTAGTGACTACCTTGATCTTGGTGTTTCTCACACAAGATATCATAATCAGTTGTGATGATATCATTCAGTCTTAGTCCATTCAGCTAGTGACTATGTTGATCTTAATGTTTCTCATGCTAGATATCATAATCAATTTTGATGATGTCATTTAGTCTTAGTCCATTCAGCTATGACTACCTTGATCTTGATGTTTTTCACATAAGATATCATAATCAATTTTGATGATGTCATTCTGTCTTAGTCCATTCAGCTAGTGACTACCTTGATCTTGGTGTTTTTCACATAAGATATCATAATCAATTTTGATGATGTCATTCAGTCTTAGTCCATTCAGCTAGTGACTACCTTGATCCTGGTGTTTTTCATATAAGATATCATAATCAATTTTGATGATGTCATTTAGTCTTAGTCCATTCAGCTATGACTACCTTGATCTTGATGTTTTTCACATAAGATATGATAATCAATTTTGATGATGTCATTCTGTCTTAGTCCATTCAGCTAGTGACTACCTTGATCTTGGTGTTTTTCACATAAGATATCATAATCAATTTTGATGATGTCATTCAGTCTTAGTCCATTCAGCTAGTGAGTACCTTGATCTTGGTGTTTCTCACACAAGATGTCATAATCAATTTTGATGATGTCATTCAGTCTTAGTCCATTCAGCTAGTGAGTACCTTGATCTTGGTGTTTCTCACACAAGATATCATAATCAATTTTGATGATGTCATTCAGTCTTAGTCCATTCAGCTAGTGACTACCTTGATCCTGGTGTTTTTCACATAAGATATCATAATCAATTTTGATGATGTCATTTAGTCTTAGTCCATTCAGCTATGACTACCTTGATCTTGATGTTTTTCACATAAGATATCATAATCAATTTTGATGATGTCATTCAGTCTTAGTCCATTCAGCTAGTGACTACCTTGATCCTGGTGTTTTTCACATAAGATATCATAATCAATTTGTATGATGTCATTCTGTTTTAGTCTATTCAGCTAGTGACTACCTTGATCTTGGTGTTTCTCACACAAGATATCATAATCAATTTTGATGATATCATTCAGTCTTCATCTGATAGTTCCTCTGTTGAGATATAATTTTTTTTCTACTAAAAACATCCCCAACAGCTGAAAATCCATATTCTACCATTCATGTGGTAGGGAACGAAATGATGCTTGCTTCTACATGTTCAAAAATATTTGGATGTGAGTTCTTTATCGATATATAGGAAAAGAAACCTTCTTTGTCAAATGTTCTTTTCAGTTATATTTTTAATTCATTAATGTATGAATAATTTAGATACATATTTTTTAAAGGCTACAATTTTTTATGGCTGCAAATTCTCTGTGGACCACTAGAAATGCTATGTGGACTACCAGTGGTCCACCTGCACTATGTTGAGAATTACTGACCTAAATGACTCTAAGAGATGTAAATCCCTAAATAGTGTGTATAATGAAACAAAATATATTTTTTTACTTCATCAAAGTATGAATAATTTAGATAAATTTTTTTTCGATTGGCTACAATTTTTTTATGGCTACAAATTCTCTGTGGACCACTAAAATGCTATGTGGACTACTGGCGGTTCACCTGGACTACATTGAGTATCCCTGACGTAGACGTCTCTAAGAGAAATAAATCCCTAAAATAATGTGTATAATGAAACAAAATATATTTTTTAATTCTTAAAAATATGCATAATTTAGATAAATTTTTTTCAAATGTCTACAATTCTCTGTGGACCACTGGAAAAGCAATATGGATCACTGGTGGTCCAACTGGACCACGTTGAGAATCACTGACCTAAATCATGATGACTAATAAAAGAACCTTTCTGATTTGTATTCTATAGTTTTATTGGTATGTTTTAAGATGTAAGCACTTTATTGAGTGTTATTGATTTATAAATATTTTATTTGATATTTTAGTGGAAACGACAACATATTTTAGAACTTTTAGGAAAAATGTATTAAGTCGTAATGTCATTTTGTTTTGTTTATCTTTGTTTTTAATTATTTGTTTAGTATTGAATTTCTCCCTGTATTTTTTTATCTTATAAATATATTTTTAGCAACAACAATAATAAAAAAATATTCTCATATATTTAATGATAATTTTATACTTTTATTCTTTTTTATTTATTGATTCTTTTCTCTTATCGTCATTTAAAGTAATAATAAATCAAGTTAATACAATTGATAAAGTACTGATTACTATGTAGAATATATATGACCATTCCTTGTCATGGAAGAGGGCTTGCATATCCCAGTGGTCCCAAGAGCGAAACTGTCTGGAGTTTCAACTCCTATGGCGGTAAGGTTGAGAGGGGAGTGACCACACTGAACACAACCAACTCCCAAAGACCCTCTAGAGGACTGTGTGTGTTTGCGTGTTTTTGAATTGGGAATATGTGCGTTTGATTTCCTGCTAGAAGAAGGTCAAACTACAAGAAAATGTCCGGACTTGAATTAAGTCCATCTGAAGATGTAAAGAAGACAAACAAGACCGATATATATATATACAAGCAAATATATGTATTAAACAACACAATTTTACAATGGACATAGACAATAATATTTGTGTGTGTGTGAACATTTGTGTCTGTTCTTTGGTGAATGTCCGTACGTATGTGTATGTGTGTATAATGTTCCTGGTGTCTCCCACAAATGGGAGGACACGGATCTTCTATGAGAGCTTACATTGTAGTCGCTGAAATGAAGAAATGAAAAAGAGGATTTACCTCACCTCCATGCGAGGTGGGATGCGGCACGAGGTCTGAAGGAAAGAGAATGAGGCAAGAGGTCGCGCAGTATTTATAGTATAGGGAGGGTGACCCCTAGTGACAATTTGGGAATTAAGGAGGAGCTAACTTCGACAACCACAACGACAGATTAGGCAAAGATCTACACGATAAAGGCCCTGGAAAAGGCCCTGGAAAAGGCCAGTGGTAGACACAAGGTGGTGGTTACTGAGTGCGAACATATTCTTAACATTCCACACTACTTCAAATAGAACGTTAGGAAGAAAACCCCATTCAATACTGAAAAGAGTCGGCCAATTATATCTGTGTTCTCAAATACCTGATGTAAGCTATATTCCAGTATTGATGTCATCAAAACCCTTTATTATAATGAAGACAAAAATATAGCAATTTTTTTTTTTTTTCTTTTTTTTAAGCTTAACACCCCAAGCAAGGCTGGAAGCCACTAGCACGCAAGGGGTTACAGAAGGTTTGGAGGAAGAGCAGATAGGAGTGGTAAAGGAGAGGATGTAGAGAAAGATAGTGGATCGATCAAGGCAAGGGGGTTACAGAAGATTTGGAGCGAGAGCAGATAGGAATGAAAGGTGAAAGGATGTGAAGAAGGGAAGTGGATAGATCAAGGCAACTGGAGATGTCGATTGACGTTACACTTAAATAGTTGGAGATTGTATTTGTCAGGGAAACAGGAATAAGGAAGGGAGTTCCACAGGCGAGATGTGTGAGACATGAAGCTATTGGAGTAGCAGAGACGTCTACATCTAACAGTTTCAACGATGAAGGGGTGGGAACGGGATGCCAGCCTCGTAGGACATTTAAACTCATGAGGCCTAGGAACCAGCGAAAGCAGCTCATCGGAGCAATTACCGTGAAAGTATTGTTTACAGAGGTTTGCTTCTGAAATAACTTCATCCTTTGATGTAAAAGAGTGAATCATGCATTCATCAGGACAGTCCAGTTTGATGAATATACACCCATGTGTCTAACTGCTGGTAGTATCGAAGAACTCTTTGAGACCAGAAACCACTACTCGATGTGAAGTTAATCTTCTAGAGATTTTCTTGGAACTGTTGTGCTTTAAAGACAATGCCCACGTATAACAGTATTGTTTTTTCCTAAAAAAATGTTTTAAGAGAAAAATTTTATGCATTTCAATCAAAAAGAGTACTGGCTTCTCGGTCAATGAATGCCAAGTGTTTCCTTCTAGGAAAACAGTTAATATTGACATTACCATCATCATTAGTCTGGATGTAAATAATGTAAAAGATGAAAACTTGTACCGAGAAACAAAAAGTTATCTACTCTTAAACCAAAAAAAAGGACAATAAAAATTAATTTAAAATATTCACAATAATAGAAAAGTCACATGACCTGACATGGTCCGCTTTTGCTCCTGGAAGTTAAGGTATCAATATGCATGCAATTTGTGCTCATGACAGACCAAACAGATAAGTACAAAAATTCATATTGTTTTTGGTACATAGTTTTTGAAAGTAGATACATGTTAACTTTGCATTAAGTACATACTAACTTTGCATATAAAGTACACACACACACACACACACACACAACACACACACATATATATATATATATATATATGAAAATGTTCTTATACAAAGACTTTTGTGTTTTACTGGAACTTTTCATATAAAAAATGTTCTCCACTGCCAAAGAGTGTGAGTTCAATACCCGGTTAAGGCAGTGGAGAACTTGGAGAGGGGAATTAACAGGAGGTAACCGATAACTGACATCCATTAAACATGGCGCGTGGAACTAGAACAGTCTACCCCAGCGAGCGAAATAAAGGGTTCAGTTCGACATTCCAACCACCTGAAGAAGGCCGGAGCATACAGCGACCGAAACATTGTAATAAATGTGTCGACAAAGATGAGGACAATAGTCTGAATAATGTAAATAAAATACCTTTGGTTTTCAAATCGATGAGTAAGATGGTGATTCTTTTTGGGAGAAAAATCCATCCAGGACATCCTTATTTCTTCACATGTTCGGTTCACACATCCAGTGAATGATTACAGATATTTAAAATGTCTAAATTTCAGATAGTAATTCTTAATATTTTTTGTCTTATTAATAGCAGTCCCCCTTATAATGTAAAATTATAATTCTGCTTGTCCTTCCACGAGTTAATGAGTTAGTTATCATGTCTGTCATGCCTTGCCATTGCCCCAGATAAATAATGAAACATTCCATTTTGATTATGAGTAAAATTTATATCAGAGACACTGTTTTCAGCGAGAGAGATAAAGCATAATAAAAAAGAAAGAAAGAGGAACTGATAATGTTCTCATGCTTTTCATGTCTACTTCAGTGAAAGGTAAAATCTTGTCAATTTTGAATCTTTACATTTGTACCCTCTTACTTCTTTAAATAATGATATGCATTCATACTTATGACTGTTATTATTATATTTATTTATGTTCAAATATTTAACGATGCAATAAAGGAATTTCATCGCTGTGGAAACCACAAGGAGCTTATTCAATCATTAAATCAAGAATTAGGATTCATCGGAAAATGAAAATTGGAAAAGTGTGAAATTTTCACACACACACACACACACGCACACACACATGCACACACACATACAGAGGCACAGACACTCACACAGACACACATATATTTTGTTTTTTGGCACCTGTGTGCACCTGAGCATTGGGATTATCATCCCCTATCCCTATTCCCTTTCTCTCCCCTAGTGATAGTTATGGAGAGGGCAGTGAATCAAAGAAAATCTGATGAGGCCGTTTGCATGAGTTAGATTTTGTTGGACAACTCTGCACATCAGAGAAGCCCATAAGCTTAGCCAGAAGCACCTCCCTTGTGGCTCAAAGAGGATTCATACCTAGAAAACCTGATTGTATCAGGCTGTCAGATGCTTGGTCCGTCATGACATATATATATATATATATATATATATATATATATATATATATATATATATATACATATATATATATATTATATATATATATATATATATATATATATATATATTATATATATATATATATATATACATATATATATATATATATATATATATATATATATATATATATGCCATCTGACAAAGAGAAAGAAACTCCAGTAGAAATCTATAACTTTGGAGTCTTACTGTCATAATCATATCACATTGTGCCATGCCTGAAGTGTGGGGTTGCTTTGTCACACATCACAGTCCACTTTAAAATTTCAGAAGTGAAAACCTGAAGGCCATCCACATATTTCTTGCAATTACTCTAGAAGGAGGGCCTGCAGCAATTATGGGAAACTCTCCAAAAATCTTCATTCACTAAGCCAAGCCATGCCATATATATATATATGCATATGTACATGCAAAAATATACTTTTATTCAAGTCATTTATATAAAAGAATTGTGGCCCAAAATAAATAATGTCAACTACGAGTATAGCAAAAAAGTTCTTTAATGTTTGCAGAAGCAAAGTGCTATATTGAAAAATACTAAATTAAAATACTACAATTAAAAATCTTTAAAAAAAAACAGTTTTCAATCTTTTAAAAAGATCATAAGTTACCTTCCTTGCATAGAGGTAAAACATATTTTGAATTTACGGTGTTAACGCATCACACATGCAACTCCTGAAGATGGTCTCAGATGAGATTGAAAGTACTTGGGAAAATAAAAATTATTTGAAAGAAAATTTTTTGAATTTTTCTTAATCAATTTTCTACAACCACCAAGAAATTAATTCTTGGACTTGAAAGGATTTAAACTAAAATAAATAGACATAATACATGTAAATTATTTAAGCAAACATTCTTGAATTAAAATATACTGACTAAATATACATACATATAAAATAGTAAACAATGACAAATGAAAGGGTACCTATATAGTCAGTACAAAAAATGTTTATTAAATATTAATTATTAACTATATGACAGAAATGAAGTACAGAAAAAAGGTTTTAAGTCTGGAATTTGCAGACTAGCCTGTGTCCTTCATCAACGGAGTGAGAAATAACCAGAGAAATGGGAATTACTCACTGACAGATGTTTTTGTAGACTGTATTTTCTGGTGGAAATCATATTATCAACAAAAACCTGATCTCTGTCTGATTCCTTGCTATCATGGAGGGAAAGGAAAGTGTTGTGTCCCCTACACACACCCATCCGTTGGTTTTTGAAAAATCGCATAAAAAATGACGTTGTATGCCTTTTTGGGCAAGAGAGAATTTCTCTTCTTGAAGGATTTTATCAAATATTCAACAATAATAATAATAACGAAATTAATCCTTTACAGCAAAAAGTTTCCTTAGAATTCTAACTCTTGCAGCCTAATCTACCTTGCTGGCTAATGCCAATATTGGGATCTGGCGGATTTTAAACTTTAGGTCAGCTTAATCTCTAAAAAATTGAACATTCATACACTAATGGATTAAATTACTTCAGCATCCGAGATTAGGAGTTAATTAAACCAAAGAAGGCATGAAACTAATCATTGTGTGCATGCATGTGTGTGTGTGTGTGTTTAGAGTCACAGATTTTCAAAAATTGAAAGAGGTGTTGAAAATTTTCTTCATGAAGGGAAAGGAAAGTGTTATGGAATGTTTGGAAAGCTGCCATGCCAAATGGCAAAATTTATGAAAAATAAAATTCCAAAAATAAATCAATTTAAATTTTGATACCATTTTCATTATTGTATCTGGTTGAAAATTTGTTTTATAAGATTAGAGACCTTACTCATCAATCAACAATCTTAATTTTGAAGAGAAATACACTCCATTTTGATTCCAGGTTCATTATTCTATCTGGTCTAAAACATGTTGTATAGGATCAATCAAGTGTTGTAATGATGAAAAGAGATAAATTTACTTCATTTTGATTCCAGTTGCATTATTCTATCTGATCTAAAATATCTTATTCTATCTGGTCTAAAACTTGGTTTATAGGATCAATCAACTCTTCTTATTTTGACGATGAATAAATTTACTACATTTTGATTCCATTTTCATTATTCTATCTGTTCTAAAATATCTTATTTGTCAATCAGACCTCATATTCTTGGTTTCACCTGCTTCTCAAGGTACCTTGAAAACTGGTATCCACAATGAGGCAATTGATTTTAGATCAGAAAAGACAGAAATATCTACAATTTACCAAATAAATCAACCAAAATCCCCTACTTCGGAGTATTAAATTACAAACAAACTTATCTCTAGTTTTCTTTTTTGATCTTCTTTAAAAAAAAAAAAAATCAAAAAGAAAATGCTGGTGAATTAACAATTGATTTTTATTAAAATCTTTGTACTCGACTTCACAACACAAATATCGCAGTGTTGTTTTCAAAAGATCATCTCTGCATTTAACAGTGCAATGAATTCTTGTCAGTGATGCCAAACAAAGTGCATCTGATATGCAAACAATGGAAGAATGCAGAGTTTTATTTGAGAAAAGAAAATCTATGTTTGCACAAGGTTAGTGGGCTATATACTTACTGATTTGGATTTATGTTGAATCAATACTAAGTACATTCAGTACTAAAAAAGAATAAAGTGAGAACTAAAGTTTAAAACTGAAAATACACACATGCCCAAAATAGCAACAGGAGGAAAAAAAGTAGCCATTTTGTTTTTGTTGTCATTAAATTGATTTCTGAATTGTCCTTATTTCCTCCAGGTTGTGTCATTTTTACACTCAATCAACAGCAATGGAAACAAAAAGACAGTTTTCTTTTGGCACAATTGAAGACACAGCAAATGGTAAAGAAAATGAGATAATTTGAACAGTGGAATTTTCTGGAGAGGGGCTTCTTCTTCTTCTTTAATGAGCCTTGTCCCTTCAGGTGGTGGGTGATCATGTCTCTCCACAATTTTCTGTTATTTGCAACTCATAATACGTTTTGTCTTTTTGCCAGATCAGTATTTATGTGAATGGGGACATACACATTATCATCTGTAGGTATGGTACAACAGTTTATAATAGGGTAAGAAACTGAGACACCTTGAAGTACCCAAGCAATTGCTAACACCTCTATCTGACATACAAGTTGACAGCTGAACTTGTTTCAGCTCAGGAGGACATGAAAAGAAAAAAGACTGACTTATAAACACATCTGCAGCTGGTTTTTGAATTTTATATTTTGGACAAGTTTATTTGTCTGTGTCTCAAAAAAACACTTTTATTAAAAACATGTTTACGCCAGGGAAGAGGTTAAAAAATATTCTCATGCTTTTTTTTTGTTTTATTGCCTCATAACAGTGTGTTATGTTATTGTTGTAACCAAGGAAGGTTACTGAATAGAATGATCTCATAGAAGGTAATGAATGATAATATTTAGGACAAGAACAACACATATAAGATTCGCCAGCAGCGTGTAGAAGTATTCAAATGCTAGAAGTGAGTCAAGTGAATTTCATAATGAATCTTCAACTGCAGGATATCTACCAACTGCCCCACGTGCTCAGATGTGGCACAAGGATGAATTTAATGTGAGGTATCCGAGCCCGTAGGCTCAGCCAAAAATCCCCTTTAGACCCCTGTATAAAATGGGGTCGGGTAGCTGTTTCCCAAGATGAGACTCTGCCCTTCAGCATAGCCTTATCTGGGGATCTTCTCTACCTAGCTAGAGATGAATCTCCAACTACAGACCAACATAACATTTATACATGGTTAAGTGTCTCTGAAGGCACTTCCAAGGGGTAACCTTGAGGCCACACTATACCACAGTCAGTGCCAAGACAGCTCATGTTGCCTTTGACGGCCAGCAGCTAATATTATTCTTGGCCTTTTCCATCTTTAAAAATATATCATGAGTTAAACAAGTAAACAAAAGAAAACACCTCAACCTTTCTTTCTCCAACACTTGTGACATTTTTCTTGGATTTCTTCATTCCTTGTCACCAACAATCTTCAAAAATTAAATGCAACATTAATTTCCATCTTCTGTCTTTTTGAAGTCTGTTCTTTTATTGTCCTTTCTCCTTACTAAAGTATTCTTATTCCCTTCCACTCCCAGTAAGCCCCTGCATCTTAGGCAATTTTCCCCATAAAATGCCATGTTTTATATGTTGCTCATCTCAGCTTAGGTCATTACTGAAAACATTATAAATGTTAGAAATGAACAAAGACATTTCTTATGTGAATTTAAAAAAATATATTGCAATAATTGAAATATCAAGTTTTAAATTTTGACTTTAATTGCAAGTAAAAGAATGCGTCTAAAACTAAATATATAGTCTTCAACCATCAAAGCTCAATACAAATTTTCTCAGGTGAATAAATAAAATTTGTCAAATCTTTTACATACCTAGGAAGAGAAATGAATTCTACTGAAAAATATGAGAAAATTCACATCGCTAAAGCCTGGTTCACCTTGAATAAAATCATTGTAATCTGGAAATCTCATCTACCAGCAACCTCAGGCGGAGATTCTGTAGAGGCAGTGTTAATGCATGGTGCCTTGTTTGGACATTAACTAAACTCTCGAGTCTAAGCTTGAAGGAACTTACCTTTGGATGCTTAGAGCTATACTTAACATTTTGAGACAACATCCTACTGAATCACACCTCTCCATCCTAGGTATGATGATAAACTACATCCGCATCCTGGGTAAGATGATAAACTACATCCGACAGCAAGGTCTCTGATCAGGAGGTTTTGAGGAGTGTGGAACCACCTCTTAATTGCTGGTGCTCCTGACCCGAGGTGATAGCACCTGTTAGGGTCCCAGCTATGGGCAAATAGTTAACCCCCAAACTCAGATCAAAGCACTATAAAAGTGTAAAAAAAGATTTTAATACCAGAAATACTTCGTATAAAAAAAAATTATTACCAGCAATACATCTTTTGAAAAAAAAAAAAAATTACCAGCGAAGGGAAATTCTTACCAGAAATAGATTTTTGAAGGAAAAAATATTACCAGAAATAGATTTTTGAAGGAAAAAATATTACCAGAAATAGATTTTTGAAGGAAAAAATATTACCAGAAATAGATTTTTGAAGGAAAAAATATTACCAGAAATAGATTTTTGAAGGAAAAAATATTACCAGAAATAGATTTTTGAAGGAAAAAATATTACCAGAAATAGATTTTTGAAGGAAAAAATATTACCAGAAATAGATTTTTGAAGGAAAAAATATTACCAGAAATAGATTTTTGGAAAAAAAAAATTTACCAACACTCAAAATTTTGTCGGCATTAAATAACTCATTGAGGTTGATATGCCGTAAAACAACACAAACGTAAATCACACATCTATGGACATATCCCTGATGTTTCTACTATCTTATATGAATGCAATATGTGTTTTGCAGGACACTGATAGGGAGCAAAGCAAGAACTTGCGAGTGATCTACTGTTCTGGACAGCTAGCCATGGTGCAAGACGGGTTGGTCACTCAGTAACCAACCTCCACTGACCAGTTATGTTATGACACAGAATGCCACCCTAATGACCTTCCGAACTTGATGCAGGACCATGATGGTTGATGTTATAGACTCATGAATATCTTGACCAATTAAAATAAAAATAAAATCAATTGTAAAAAATAAAAATTAATATTGCATACTTAGCAAAGGTTTCGGATTGTTTTTTATGATGATAATTTTTGTCATCTATAATGTAACTTCAATCACACCTTCATTGCTGTTTGCCAGCAGAATAATTTGTGAAAGAAGAACACACCAATGGAATAAGAGACTCTTGATATAGTGCATCTGGTGCAATTGTATGTTTTGGTACAATTCTGTTCCGAGAAATGAGTCTAATTACCACAGATGTTACCACTGACAAATTTGCATAGCAATTGTTGTCCAGACTTATCTGTATAGGAATGTCACTATATTGACATTATTGATGACTCTTACCAAATCTATGGTTACTACAATGTGTATATAAGGCACACACTTTGAGAAGACCACAGAGGTACCTTTTGGCTGTTTGGGATACACAACCCAGTTTCAATGCAGTGTGAAACCTTTGCTGGTGCAGTATAAACCCTCTCTAAGGCAACTGCCACTCATCATGCAGAATTAATATTCTGCAATTCAAATTTTTTCAAAAATAAATTAGTAGTTTTAAAAATTTGGGATTCAATTAGTTAATTTAAAAATTGCTTTAACAATTTTTTTCTAAAAGCTTTGTGAAAAATATATTGGTTTGCCGAAGCTGTCCATTACGACCTCAGTTTAAAGGTCAAGTGGCTATTGAGTCAGATTTCCTTTCCCATGTGTGATGGAAGCATACTTAATTTTGCAAAATGCACATGAGAGATATGAAATTGGATAATCAAAAATGACAAAATCTGATGTTATCGACAATGGCAGAAATATGGAATAGCATAAATGACAAAATCAGATTTGATCCACAATGGCAGAAATATGGATTAACAAAAATGACAAAATCTGATTTTATCCACAAGGGTAGAAATATGGATTAACAAAAATGACAAAATCTGATTTTATCCACAAGGGTAGAAATATGGATTAACAAAAATGACAAAATCTGATTTTATCCACAAGGGTAGAAATATGGATTAACAAAAATGGCAAAATCTGATTTTATCCACAAGGGTAGAAATATGGATTAACAAAAATAACAAAATCTGATTTTATCCACAAGGGTAGAAATATGGATTAACAAAAATGACAAAATCTGATTTTATCCACAAGGGTAGAAATATGGATTAACAAAAATAACAAAATCTGATTTTATCCACAAGGGTAGAAATATGGATTAACAAAAATAACAAAATCTGATTTTATCCACAAGGGTAGAAATATGGATTAACAAAAATGACAAAATCTGATTTTATCCACAAGGGTAGAAATATGGATTAACAAAAATGGCAAAATCTGATTTTATCCACAAGGGTAGAAATATGGATTAACAAAAATGGCAAAATCTGATTTTATCCACAAGGGTAGAAATATGGATTAACAAAAATGACAAAATCTGATTTTATCCACAAAGGTAGAAATATGGATTAACAAAAATGGCAAAATATGTCATTAATCGCAATTGCAAAAATATGGATTACCAAAAATGACAAAATCTGATGTTATCTACAATGGCAGAAATATGGATTAACAAAATGACAAAATCTGATTTTATCTACAATGGCAGAAAAATGATGACAAAATCAGATGTTATACACAGTGGCAGAAATATTTCTGTATGTAAGTTATATTATTATTGATATCTTATCATAATTACATATAACTTAATTACTGTTAATGAAGATTGTAAGAAAAAAATAATAATGAAAACTATAAGAATATTATTTAAATTCATTGTATGTCAAAAATGACTGATGATTCTTAGGTCAGGGTTTGAAATTTCTGTGAGGTAACAAACAATGACAACTAATTATGAAAACCAATTAAAAAAGTTGATTAATCAGCAGATGCTAATATGGCCAATGTAGCAATTATTGGGGAAGTAATCAGTGCTACCCTAATTAAAACACCACCATATGACAGGCAATATATATATATATATATAGTGCACAGTAAGTACTGAGAATAAGAACATAGTGCTTTATGTAAATTATCAGATATGATAAATATATATATATATATATAGATATATATATATATATATATATATAGGCTCTCATTTGCCGATGGAGAAAGGGAATTTTTAACAGCAGCTGCTCCTGCTTGATGCATAGCTGTTTGTCAGAATTGAGTGCTCCGGCTGCTGCTTTCGCATTTATATACATTATGTATATAATACATTAAAAGATTACATTTCTCTGCCATGCGGCAATAGCTTAGGGGTAGAGTCTCTGACTGATGTCACATAGGTCGAATTTCAATCCCAGTTTGAAGCAATCAGATGTCTAGCCACACTAATTAGCTGTGATACAGCAAAACAGTCTGTATGTGGATGATACGTAAATATATATATATATATATATATATATATATATATATATATATATATATATATGTATAGGTTTAGAGGTGGGTAAATCAAATAACTAGATATTAGCCGAAAAGGCTTTATCTGTCCAACGAGCAACAAATGTATGTATAAAGGTGTCATTTAAAGGTTAGCATTAGGCATAATGGCAAAACAAAATTTCATTTCGGTTCAACAGCAAATAACTGGAAAACAAGTTTTTACCATCACAAATTGACCCATAACAATATGAAAATGCCACAGCCCTCTCTAAAATTTACTAGATGACTACACACTGGTAGTAAATTTATTAGAAAATCTCTATCTATAAATAGCAGGATGTGTGTGTGTGTGTGTGTGTGTAACGAATGCACGGATTTGCACCAAAATTTACATGCACATGCTCCAAGTTAGTGAGAAGGCCAAAACCGACTTTGCATTTCCCAACTTCCATCGATAGTGGAAATATCGATTTTTTTATACTTCTACGGCAGTTTTCATGTAGTTTGCGGCCATTTTCTACTGGCCAGAGTGAGAGCCTATAGCTGGCTGCCACGAATAGGCAGGAAGATTCTATTGGCCAGCGTGAGAGCCAACAGCTGACTGACACGAATGTTAACTAGCATGCAAGCATGCAAAAAAATCGATAGCTGCATTCGTCACACGTGGGAAAAATTTAAATCTGCATGGCACTTTACTCCAATTGGCTCATTCGCTTGCTTAAACTCAACATTGATTCTGATTCCGCAGAACTTGGTTGGATGTGAAAAAGTATTTATTGTTAACATTCTTTTTTCATTCGGTTTTTCCAGTTACGAGTTCTTTTTTAAAGCTGATCATTTTGTGTTCATTTTGTTTAGTTCTTTTTTCGTAACAGATTTAATGTTTAGTATAGAGCTTAGAAAAAATTTGCAGTGTGAGATAGGCAAGAAGTAAGGCATGTAGCAACATCAGCACGGCAAAGGGCACTCCTTTAAAGGCAAGGAAGGGCAAAAATATTTTAAGTCAAGTGATAGCGATTGCTGTATGAGTCGTACGATTTTTTAATCAAGCACGGGCAACGCCGGGCCATGCTGCTAGTTATAACATAAATATGTTATAAAATCACTACAAAAATAGCCATTTTGTTTCAACACTTCTTTGCTCTACTCTGTACTGAGCACTCTTTTAAGAATATTATTTATTGGTTATTGGAATTTATTCTGTATACACCAATCCTATACTTAGGTATATATATATATATACATATATATATATATATATATATATATATATATATATATATATATAGATAGATAGATAGATATAGATAGATAGATATAGATATATATACACATATCAATTTTATTTATTCCAACAGAATTTTATTACTTAAATGTAATTTTTAGTGGATACTTGTATTTGAGGAAACACTTTATTTATTTATTAAACACCATATATATTTATTTTTGTCTACCGTACCTTATTAAAGAAAAATATGCACTATTTGGCAGGATTGAAACCTAAAATAACATTTAAGTATTACAAAATCTGTTGGATTAATAAATAAAGAAATCCATTCATTCTTTAGAAATTGCTTTGTTTACAAAATACAAATACAAATCTGAGGAGATACGCATGTTACAATAGTCTGGGAAAGATTTTTGTTTATAAGGCAACGTTGTTTGATCATCAACGCTTTTCACGGTCGAGACGGGCTAACCGTGATTTCTCCTGTTATATGTGATGCAGGTTCCTTAATATTTGTGCAAGAATTTGCATTCAGTGTGATTTAATGGTTTCTTCTTCTTCTTCTCCTTCTTCTTCTTCTTCTTCTTCTTCTTCTTCTTCTTCTTCTTTTCTTCTTTTCTTCTTCTTCTTCTTCTTCTTCTTTTCTTCTTCTTCTTCTTCTTCTTTTCTTCTTCTTCTTCTTCTTCTTCTTTTCTTCTGCCTCTTCTTCTTCTTCTTCTTCTTCTTCTGCCTCTTCTTCTTCTTCTTTTCTTCTTCTTCTTCTTCTTCTTCTTCTTCTTCTCCTCCTCCTTCTTCTTCTTCTTCTTCTTCTTCTTCTTCTTCTTCTTCTTCTTCTTCTCCTCCTCCTTCTTCTTCTTCTTCTTCTTCTTCTTCTTCTTCTTTTCTTCTGCCTCTTCTTCTTCTTCTTCTTCTTCTTCTTCTTCTTCTTCTTCTTCTTCTTCTTCTTCTTTTCTTCTTCTTCTTCTTCTTCTTCTTCTTCTTCTTCTTCTTCTTCTTCTTCTTCTTCTTTTCCTTCTTCTTCTTTTCTTCTGCCTCTTCTTCTTCTTCTTCTTCTTCTTCTTCTTCTTCTTCTTCTTCTTTTCTTCTGCCTCTTCTTCTTCTTCTTGTTTTTGCTCTTCTTCTTCTTCTTGTTTTTGCTCTTCTTCTTCTTTTCTTCCTCCTCCTCCTTCTTCTCCTTCTCCTCTTCCTCCTCCTTCTTCCTTTTCTCTTTCTTCTTCTCTTCCACTCTTACTTCACCTCCTCATTCTACTCCTCCTCCTCTTCCTCTTCTACTTCTCTTCATCCTCCTCCTCCTTCTCCTGCTTCTGTTCCTCTTCCTCCTTCTTCCTTTTCTCCTTCTTCTTCTCTTCCACTCTTGCTTTTCCTCCTCGTTCTCCTTGTTCTCCTCCTCCACCTCCTCCTCTTCTTTTTCTTCCTCCTCCTCCTCATACTCTTCCTCCCCTTCTTCCTTTTCTCCTTCTTCTTCTCTTCCACTCTTGCTTCTCCTCCTCGTTCTCCTCCTCCTCCACCTCTTCCTCATCCTCGTTCTCCTCCTACTCTTCCTCCTCCTTCTTCCTTTTCTCATTCTTCTTCTCTTCCACTCTTGCTTCTTCTCCTCATTCTCCTCCTCCTTCTCCTCCTCCTCTTCTTCTTCTTCTTCTTCTTCTGTGTGATCATAACTCTTCACATTTTCCTGTGCTTTGTAGCTCTTAGAAATGTCTGTCTTTTTCTATTCCTCCTAAACCCTATTCATTAGGTGTGGCTTATTCACACACAGTTCCTCTGTCCCTCTTGTCCCCCTTTGACATACTGTGTCACATTATCCACACCCTATTTCCTTATTATGTTCCCTAGAAATTTTGACTACCTCTTTTTTAATTGTCTTTTTGGTTTCCATTTTCCTTAAAACTTCCTTGTTACTCACATGTTCATTCCATGGTATTCTCCACATCATTCTCTGGAACCACATTTCTCTTGCTTCAAGTCTCTTTTTCATCTGGGAGCAGATTGATCTGCATTCGCTGCCATATAGGAGGACAAATATTACATAATGGTGGTCAAATACTAGAATTGGTAACATATTTAGTAACTCATTTCTTAACTATGTTTTCTTTAAAATTTTTGTTTTTTAAAGTTGCTTAAGTTGTCAAAGTGATTCCGTTTGAGCCAAAT
The DNA here is from genome assembly GCA_964036315.1 of Acanthosepion esculentum. Lineage (NCBI taxonomy): Eukaryota > Metazoa > Mollusca > Cephalopoda > Sepiida > Sepiidae > Acanthosepion > Acanthosepion esculentum. The sequence goes on along the minus strand of OZ038482.1, from coordinate 114,547,044 downwards.
TTAAATCCAGTTTCTTATAAACATGTAGCTCATTAAAAAAAAGTTATTTATTTATATTTTTTATTTTATTTTTTTATTTATTTATTTTTTTTAATCATTTCATCCCAAGCAAAGTGATAATGTCACTAGGTTAACAGGGGTTACTGAGAGTGAAAGGGAATTAGAAACCTTTAGTGAAAAGAAAAGACAATAAAAGAACAGCTTTCAGTAAGACAGAAGATGGCAGTTGAGGTTGAATTTAAATTTTTGAAGATTGTAGGTGGCAGAGAATCAAGAAACATGAAGAGAATTCTACAGGTAAGATATGCGAGAAAAGAAACTATTAGAATAAAATCTAACTGTTTCAACATTAAAAGGATGAGACATAGTTGCTAATCTAGAAATGAATGAAATTCATGTGCTCAAGATACCAAGGAGCAGAGCTTGTTAGAACAATTGCCATGAAAATAGGCAAATTACATCACAATGGTAACTGAATCTGAGTTGCCATGTTAAGACCAATAACATTACAGGTTATTTGAATTTTGTTTTATGCCTTTTGTCAATTGCTGTTTTCAGTTGCTCTACTTGGGAACAGAACTTATTTGAATCAGTCATTTGCTTCTTCAGAAAAAATCATCATAAAAGACTCTCTCCAATTCCAATATGTACACAGCATATCTTTCTCTGGATCAAGACCATGCTTTGGTATAACAATTGTTGGTTCATTTTGCTTGTCCTGTAGTCATTTGTATTTTGCATTGTTGTAAATTATCCACTTTTCATCACCTATTACAATTAGTATAAAACAACAGAACATTTTTGTTGCACTTCAGCAAATCACACATGGATTATTATCTAGTAGGACTTTTTCACTTGTGTGGAAGTCACACATCAAAGTGACTAACGTAACCAAAAGCAAGCTGAAAAGAATTTATAAAACAGACCGGATCCTGTACAGAACAACATAGCTTGTTTCATCTGCAATAAGCATTGCAAGTCAACTGCTGGTTTCAAAAGTCATTGTCATTCTCACAAGAACTAAAACATGCAATGGTCATATACATTTATGAAGTCAACAGCTATCATATATCTATTTTATTATTGTTCACTCAATACAAGGCCCAAGAGCCACTCAATGGGGTTATTGTATGAGCAGGAAAGAAGTGTTGAATATGAGGATATGTAGGAAAGATATATGTATATATCTTTCACTCTGTCTTTCACCCTAATGTGCAGGCCAGTAGAAGAATAAATACTGTTTTATAATAAAAACAGAGAATCTACTCAAATAAGAGTAGCCATTAAAAATAATGTTTGACGTAATAAAAATATGTCAGATTAAAAATAGAATCCATTATTTTTTTAGAAAATACCTCTCTCTAAATATCAACCTATCTATTCCCTCTCTCTCTGTTTAATCTGTTTCTCACTCTCTCTCTCTCACTCTTTTTGCTTCCTACTCTATTCCCCTGCATATCTGTTTCTATTGACCTTTCATCAATTACCCTTCCTCTTTAACTGCTATTTACCTTCTCCTCTTCCTTTTTCTTCTTCTTCTCTATCTCTACCTACAGATCTTTCTCTTTCTCTTTCAACCTCTATGTGTTTATTTCTTTCTTTTCTTCCCCCTTTTTATCTCTCCACATGCACCACTCTATCTTTCTCTCTCACTTTTCTCTCTTTCTCTCCTCCCTCTATCTACTGCTTCATTCATGCTTCTTCCTCTCAAATCTGTTTATATCCACCTTTTCTCAACCCTTTCTCTCTATAATCTATCCACTTTTTCTTCTCTCTTTCACCGTCTCTCTCTCTCTCTCTCTCTCTCTCTCTCTCTCTCTCTCTTTCTATCTCAAGTTCTTATAAAATAACACTTAGTTGACTTCAAGTGTTTAGTAGAAATTATTGAAACTTTCAAGCCAGTGGCCAATTGATTAACGAAAAATCCATATCCAGAAATAAAAGCTTTTGATGGTAACAAGCAATCTCTTTATAATTGTGGCCACAAGCAACATGGTAATTATCAAATGAAAATCATAAAATTCTACAATCAATAAACAAAGAAGAAAAGAAAGACAGAAAGAAAAATACAGAAAAAATAAAATAAAGAAGAGCTTCAAAAAGAAAGAGAGAAGAATAATAAGAAAGAAAGTCCCAAAGAAATAAAGAGCTGGAAAGAAAGAAAGAAAGAAAGACAAGAGAAAAATAATTAGAAAAGAGGGAATTACTAGAAAGCCAATGAGAAAAAGACAGAATGAAAAAAGAAGTGTTTGAAAAAGGAAAAAGAGAGAAAAATAATTAGTTTTTAAGAAAAGAAAAGAAAAGAAAAATGAAAGAGAAAAATAAAACAAAACAAGAAATGTCTATAGAGATTAATGGAAAACAACTCCAAAAGAAATAAGAAACAAAAAACCCGAAAAATGAAAATTCAGTGAAAGAACAAAAAAAAAGAAGGAATGAAATAAAGAAAAAATGAGAAAGAAGGAAATAAAAAGCTAAGAAGAAGAAAAAAAGAACTCAACAGTGAAAGAGAAAAGATATGTTAGAAAAAGAGAAATAAATAGCCTGGAAGAGAAAAGAAAAAAGAAAAAGAAGGCAAGAATGAAATCCTTCCTATGAAGCAAATGAGATTGGAATCAGTTTGGAAATAATTTTGTCATCTCGAAGTACAATTAAGCATGATATGCATTTGAATCTACACAAAAGATAAGAAAAAATTTAGTTTTTGTTTAAAGGCCCAATATGATAAATGGCTGCCAAAGAGTATCGTTAAAAAGACCATTGCAAGGATAGTGGGTTTGATCCTCACTGTGTGACTCACTACTCTGGCCTGCCACCAAACTCTTCTATATTTTGTGTCCCTTCAATCATATCTCCCCACAACTTCTTACTGTCCTGGGTATGACAATAAACTACGTCCAACAGCAAGGCCTCTGATCAGGAGGCTTTGAGGAGCGTGGAACCTTCTCTTAATTGCTGGTTTTCCCAGGTCCACCCTGACCCGGCGTGGTAGCACCTGTTAGGGTCCCAGCTATGGGCAAATAATTAACCCTGAAACTGAGGTAAAAATCATTATGAAAGCGTAAAAATAGGTTTTAATATCAGAAATACTTTGTAAAAAAATTATTACCAGAAATAAATTTTAAAAAAACAATAAAAAAAACTATTACCAGGAATACGTTTTTGAAAAAGAAATATTACCAGCAATACATTTTTTTTTAAATAATATTAACAGCTATACATCTTTGAGGAAAAAATATTACCAGAAACAGATTTTTGATAAAACAAAAATATTAACAGGAAAAAAAATTTTCGGCATTAAATGACCCATAGAGGTTGATATGCCGTAAAACAAAACAAACAACTTCCTATCTTTTGTAGCCCTAAGCAATGTTTGCCTTTTTCTATCTTTTGTGATGTCAATGAACACTCATTGCCACTTTTGTAATGTCAACAAATACTCGTTGTCACTTTCGTAATGCTTGTTGTAGTAGAGACTTTGTAATCGCAGATACAACTATAGTACACCGTTGAACAATATTGGTGTCAGACGCCTTCGAATAGCACTCACACTAATAGTAATTGCTCGATAATACGCACTCGCAAGTAACCACCGTGTAGTGATCTGAATAGAGAAATAGTATAGTGAACAGTATAGAAATAGGATAGTGTAGAAAGAGTGATCCGTATAGTAATAGAGGATAGAATAGAAATGAGGATCAATTGAACGCCATGCTACGACCTATTTATGCATTTCATTTATGGTCATGTGAAAAAAATATATATAGTGATATTTTTAGTTAATAACTGGATAAATATATTTAAAGACACAAGATTGTATAATAATAATAGTAAGGCCTTCATATATGCCATCATTTTTATGGCGGGAATGAATTAGAATTTATATGCTGGACATAAAGTAAGGGGTCAGTTTGTTATTGTTTTCAAGTAATATAATGACCCCTCCCAGAATTGCTAGATAGTTTTATATATAATAACTGAAAGAAAAAACAATAATAATGATTTAAGAGAGGAATTTATGCCATCATGTTTGAAGGCATGGGTAGACTAGAATTTTGAAATAAGGAAAATGCTCCTTGTAACAATTCCCTACTCATAAAGTCTGGCCATTTTCTGTTGGCTGTGATTGAATACATCAAAAGTGCTGGCAGTTTCAGCAATGATTCATTTAGGAAATTTGATTTAAGTCACAAATGAGAATGCAAAGGTCAAACGAAAGCATCTGGTACAGAATGCAGAGTGAGGTTGGTCCATAAATTGGGTTGCTGCCAGAGAGCTTAATAAACATTGATTTTGGTCAGCACATATTTCGTCTCCTCCTGCTTATTGCATCCTCAAGCTCTTTGAGAATAATTGTTACTATTAAAATATTTATTGCTTATCAATTTACTATTGTTATGGATTCCTTTTCCAATGATACCACAATAAATATTGAATAGACAGATTATAGAACTGTTGCCCTTAGACATGCATATCTATGAGTGTATACACATACACAAACATGCACTCATATATATATATATATATATATATATATATATATATATATATATATATATAGAAGGAAGAGGTTATAGTGGTTCCGACGAGAGAAAAGTGTGTATATTAAAAAGAAGAGAGGTACCGCAGACGTTTTTGGTTGTAATGTGGATTTAAAAAAAAAAATTATCCTTTATTTTTCATAATATATATATATATTTTAGAATTGGACATAGTCCGACAATTTATTTAAAGACATTTATATTATGTTTAACGTTCTTTTTATAGATACAAGTATTTAAGCAAATGCTCTGTTTTATAATAAACAGTATTAAATAATATTTACCGGCCTGAATGTCCGAGAAATTTTCATAGAAAGTTTTCGCTCTCCGACAGGAATCGAACCTGTATCCTATACGGAACCATCATTTCGCGTGATGTGCCTTAACCTTTCGGCCACAGATGAGCGTATGGTTAGCAAGGTCGATTTTACTATCTTTTAAACTTAAATCTCCATGAATCTCTTCTATTCTCGGACATTCAGGCCGGTAAATGTTATTTAATACTGTTTATTATAAAACAGAGCATTTGCTTAAATACTTGTATCTATAAAAAGAACGTTAAACATAATATAAATGTCTATATATATATATATATATATATATATATATATATATATATATATATATATATATATATATATATATATATATATATATATAGATAGGTTAGTTAATAAAACGAGGACAAACAAAAGGGTACCAATATATTTAGTACGATAAGCAATTATTAAATATTAATTATTAACCATATAACGGAAATGAATGATGGAAAGAAAGTTTTCATTTCGGATTTTTCAGACATGCATCTGTCCTTCATCAACAGACCGAGAAATAAACAGAAAAATGGGAATTACTTACCGACAAATGTTTTGTAGACGGTGTATTTTCTCATGGAAATCATATGTTAGCATATTATGTCTAATCACACACACACACACACACACATACATATATATATATATATATATATATATATATATATTATGGTTACCCAACTTGGCTTTGCTAAATGCCCTTTAGGTGATGCAGTTTACGTTCTATAAAAAGACAAGCATTTCCTTCCTCTTTCTCTTTCTTTCTCTTGCTTATATATTATAGCAGTATACAACAAAATAATCATTGAGAATGACTAACAGTTTAGTCAAAAGCACACTTAACCAACAAGTTTCAGATAATTTTTATAATTATTAAGTACCAAAAAGATACTTGTACATATATAAAAACTTAACAAAAGTACTGCACCCAATTTGGCTAATGAAACATGTATTAAGGCGGCATTGCTACTCAATTACATCACTATATATATATATATATATATATATATATATATATATAGTTGCGGCCAAAATGTTCTGAACGGCATTGTTTTCGTCAGAAAAGTAGGTATAAGTTTTTATCAAAGTTGTTTTATATTCTATAATTTTCACAGACAATAAATACGATATTGTTATTGTCTGAAATTTTTGGTGTAATTTGAGAGGATAATACAAAAGTTATGGATGATTTAGTGATTTACTGCAAAACCCATGGCGGCCAAAATGATCAGAACGGTTGCTTTTACTCCGTGTTTTAGTACATTTAACCGGCGAACTCTAATTGTTTTAATTTGTTTACGTGACGGTTCGTTCACTAAACATTAGTAAGAATATCTGCAGTGTACTTTCTTAATATAATGCCACTTACTCCGTTACAAATTCGCCAGCAGATTATTAAGCTTTGAAAGAAGGATAATTTAAGTATTTGGTCTATTGCAAAGATTGTTAACAAGTCAAAAAGTGTTGTTCACGGTATTCTTAAGGTCTACGATGATTGTGGTTCGTGTGAAGCAAGAAAGTCTACAGGTAGGCCAAGAAAAACGACCAATTGAGAAGATCGTGCTATGGTAAAGTTGGTTAAAAAGGACAGATTTAAAACTGCAGCTGCTGTTTCTCGGGAAACGAGCATTGTACTGAAGAAAACTTTATCTCGAAAAACTGTGTCACGTCGTTTAGTTGAACATGACCTACAAGCAAGAGCACCTGCAGTGAAGCCACTGATCAGCTCCAAGAATAAAAAGTGTCGTCTTACCTTTGCAACCGAACATGTGTTGTGGTCTCAACAAAAATGGCAAACGGTGCATTTCAGTGATGAATCTAAGTTTATGTTATTTGACTCAAATGGGAAAAGGTACGTTGATCGAAAAGTAGGTGAAAAATTGTCGCCTAAATTCCTTAAGACTAGTGTTAATTTCGGTGGAGGAAGTGTCATGGTTTGGGGGATGATATCTGGAGATGGTGTGGGCCCTTTGGTGCGATTACATGGAAAGGTAAATGCAGGAGTTTATAAACAACTTGTAAAAGATCATGTCTTGCCTGTGCTGAGAAATTGAACTAAGCGACAACCCATATTTATGCAGGACAATGCCCCATGTCACAAGGATAAGGTGGTCATGAACTTCCTCAACGCTGAAAAGGTTATTGTTATGGATTGGCCTGCTCAAAGCCCAGATCTCAATCCTATTGAAAATGTGTGGAATATTCTAGGAGAACGTTCGAAAGCCAGAAATCCTAAAACAATCGAGCAATTATGGAATGCTCTTCAGGAAGAATGGAATAAGATCACCCAGTAAGAAATTGAAAATTTAATTT
>OZ038482.1:114382376-114532376 GCA_964036315.1 Acanthosepion esculentum | reverse complement strand
CACTTTCATAGTCTGAACTTTTCAGCCCACCCTTGTATGTAGGGTTGACTCATCTTCATTACTTTTAGTGAGAATGAAATTCTTCTTGTTGAGAACCATCGCCTTGTGGAACAAACTCCCAAGCGAATGTGTCCCTGATTGCTATAATCTTAATCTCTTCTAGTCTAGGGTTCAACCATTATCCACCTTAAATATTCTCATACTATACACTTTTAATGTCTTTTTAAACCCTTACACAACCTCATTCTGTATTCCTCTACCTTGAGTGGCTCTTGGGATTTCTACAGGGTGAACAATAGTATGAGAAAAATGTCCAGTTACTAAAAGGTTAATAAAATATGTAAAGTATTAAGAAACAGAAAAATGTTGTTAGAAATAAAATAGAAGAGTACTGAACTGATACGTAATATCATTCCTCATGTTTGCCTTGAGAAAATCCCCCACAGGATGAAACATATTGGCTAAGATAAGTCTTCATTTTGTCTTTATTCATATTGTCCTTTTACAGATATACTATATTTGGCATTTTTATTTATATTTGCAAGTACGATAGTAATATATGAAGCTTTAAATATATAAAGCTTTAAATATATAAAGCTTTAAATATATGAGGCTTTAAATATGTGAGGCATTAAATAGATAAAGCTTTAAATATATAAAGCTTTAAATATATAAAGCTTTAAATATATGAGGCTTTAAATATGTGAGGCTTTAAATAGATAAAGCTTTAAATATATAAAGCTTTAAATGTATTAAGCTTTAAATATATAAAGCTTTAAATATGTGAGGCTTTAAATAGATAAAGCTTTAAATGTATAAAGCTTTAAATATATAAAGCTTTAAATAGGTGAGGCTTTAAATAGATAAAGCTTTAAATATATAAAGCTTTAAATATATAAAGCTTTAAATATATGAGGCTTTAAATATGTGAGGCTTTAAATAGATAAAGCTTTAAATATATAAAGCTTTAAATATGTGAGGCTTTAAATAGATAAAGCTTTAAATATATAAAGCTTTTAATATATAAAGCTTTAAATATATAAAGCTTTAAATATGTGAGGCTTTAAATTGATAAAGCTTTAAATTGATAAAGCTTTAAATATATAAAGCTTTAAATATATAAAGCTTTAAATATGTGAGGCTTTAAATAGATAAAGCTTTAAATATATAAAGCTTTAAATGTATAAAGCTTTAAATATGTGAGGCTTTAAATATATAAAGCTTTAAATATATAAAGCTTTAAATGTATAAAGCTTTAAATATATAAAGCTTTAAATATGTGAGGCTTTAAATAGATAAAGCTTTAAATAGATAAAGCTTTTAATATATAAAGCTTTAAATATATAAAGCTTTAAATATGTGAGACTTTAAATATATAAAGCTTTAAATATATAAAGCTTTAAATATGTAAAGCTTTAAATATCTGAGGCTTTAAATATATAAAGCTTTTAATATATAAAGCTTTAAATATGTGAGGCTTTAAATATATAAAGCTTTAAATATATAAGGCTTTAAATATATAAAGCTTTAAATATGTGAGGCTTTAAATATATAAAGCTTTAAATGTATAAAGCTTTAAATATGTGAGGCTTTAAATAGATAAAGCTTTAAATATATAAAGCTTTAAATGTATAAAGCTTTAAATATATAAAGCTTTAAATATATGAGGCTTTAAATATATAAAGCTTTAAATATATAAAGCTTTAAATATATGAGGCTTTGAATATATATTTTCAATCAATATATAGGGTGTTCTAAAAAATTGACATCAGTTTGTAGTCTGATAATGCAGCCAATGATGTCAATTTTGCGGGGACATCATGTATAATCACCTCACGGATGAAGAAGTGACTTGAAGTAACAGAAACGTGGCTCTACAGACGGATGATGAGAATTCCATGGGCCGAATATGTGAGCACTGGTAAAATTCTAAAGACAATGGTAACAAAAACGACACTTATGCTTAAAATCAAGAAGAGATAGTTGAAATTTCTGAGGAAGATAATGAGGAAAACGGGCTTGGAAAATTTGATACTCACAAGACGGACTGAAGTTAAAAGGAACAGATGAGAGCAATGTACAACCTACCTGACAAGTTTCAGCATATGGACGGCGGAGCAGCATTTGGGTGTGATGGCAAAAAAAACAGAAGTTATTAAGTGCTACAACATTCAGGAAATTATGAAGACATAATTGCCAACGTCCTGAAGGGACAAGGCACACAGAAGAATCTGTTGCCAACTACAGAAGGTTCACAGATGCAACCAAATATGCAAGTTTTCCATGAAAGAAATTTTGCATTTAATAGAAACTCAGAGCCTCTTGACTTGGAGTCCAATATTCTTACCACTGAATCATGCCTGCAAGTAACTACATTGTTGTTATTCAGTTGGTGTCTCTCAGTCTTTTAGAGAAACAGAATTTTTCTCTGCATGTGTTGATGACATCTCCTGTCTCCGCTTCATCTCATCGAGGAAAGCAAATAAGAACTCGGATAATTTTGTACAAAGATTTGACAGATGAGAAATCTTCTCTCACTGGATTCTGCAGAGAAAAGTGACAAATTTCTACTCAGAATTCTTTCTCTGCCATTTTGTCCTGTCTATCAAAAGTAATTTGATTTCAAGGGTATAGCCTGGGGTATGGCACTATCTGTCACAGTGTTTGCCGAGCTGTCTCTTGCATGTGTCTATCATAATGAGACAATTTTTCCGTGTTTGTTACTAAAACGACATATCAGACTTTAATTTTTTGTTAGCGTAATGTTTTTAAAATGCTCTAACTTGGCGAAAAACACAGTTTCAAGTTCAACTGGGTGACTTAATTCTGAATAATTTTTAATTAATAAAATATAAATTAAAAATATTAAAAAACAAATTAATTCCTAAGGGAGATAACTCTAAATCTATTAACTGTTAATTACAGTATTGTTTCCTTGAGCAGTATTATAAGATGATATGAAAAATAAGCAAAGAAGAATCATTAAGCTGTCTGAACGCTACCCCATTTATACCAACCATCATTGATATGAAATATAAGCTTCACACCTTAATATATTTATGACATTAGATCTGCAGTAAAGTAATAATCAGAATTTTAAATTCTGTAGAAAACTACTAAGACATTTTTCTCTACCAACTGGATTGTACTTAAGCCCATTTTACTTTAACTGATAAACATATATAACAAGAAACTTTTGTGGATTTATAACTCTTCAAAATTCAAACAAAATTCTCACTTGATCAACTTAAACAAGAACTCTAGCATTGTGGCATCACACATTCCAAAACCTATATTTAACTGTCTATAAATAGCACAATTACAAAAACATCTTTCATTTTTACACATATTTTGTCTTAATGTTTGCCTATGTATGAAAAAAAATTGCACTCTGAAGATGACAATTTGAAATTGTTGAAAGTACTTGTCATGTGTCTTCCATTTGACATCTACACAAATACAAGGAACTTATTCTTCAAGGAATTGATAGTAAGTTAATGTCTGATTAAGTCTTTCTAGCAAAGTGATTTCGCCATTAATCACATTAACATTGCTATTTAATTCTTTGTAAAAATTGTTTCTTTATTATAGAAAAAATAAGCTGCTTATATATTAGGGTGTGCAGTCATCATATATATGCAGTGTGCAGCTTACATTTTATATATATATATATATTAATACATATGTCTATCTGTCTATATTTCTGAGATGAGGTATTATGTACACTATTTACATTATTCGGACTATTGTCCTCATCTTTGTTGCCGTATTTATTACAACGTTTCGGCCGTTGTACATTCCGGCCTTCTTCAGGTGGTTGGAATGTCAAACTGAACCTTTTATTTCACTCACTGGGGTAGACTGTTCTAGTTCCACGTGCCATGTTTAATCTCCTGTTAATTCCCCTCTCCAAGTTCTCTACTGTCTTAACTGGGTATTGAACTCACATTCTTTGGGTCCTGTCACTGGATCTAACTAACACCTTTATCCACTGTGCCATGTGTCCTTGAGGGCATCTGTGAATGAATTTCTGGGTATTATAAAACTAATGTCATTAGCAACCATTTTTTACCAGTGCTCATATTGCAATTTTTTGCTGTTATCATTTCATGTTTTTACCAGAGCTCATATTGCAATTTTTGTTGTTATTATCACTTTTCTCTGGAACAGTCTACTCCAGGTAGCAAAATAAAGGGTTCAGTTCGACATTCTAACCACCTCAAGAAGGCCAGAGCGTACAGTGGCCGAAACGTTGTAATAAATATGGCAACAAAGATGAGGACAATAGTCCAAATAATGTAAATAGTGTACATATGCCTATGTTTGAATTAAAGTTTCATTGTTCTACCAACTCGTCAGACATGAATTATTACTTTTGATTTAACAAAATAAATAAAAAATACTAGGTCTCATGAAGGAATAAAAAAAAAATCAATTATGCTGATGATCCAGTAGGTGAAACCTAGGTAGATAGGTTCTGGCTTTTTAGGTATTCGATATATATATATGTATTTATAAATATAAATGACAATAGGAAAACACTATTAATTGATGACGCGTTTCGTCCAATGTGGACTTTCTCAAAGCAAAAAACGAAATGAATTTAATTAAACAAGGAAATTAATAAAAACAAAAGACAGAGTGTTCTTAGCAACTGGAATGTAGGAAATGCTATTTTCATATTGTTAACTGAAAATAACGTCAGTTAATGTCACGTATGGAGAATATTATCTGTATTGGCGGATTTAACCATTTTCTTTTGATTTTACGATATTGTTGTGTATGTTTGTTTGTGAGAGCAGTAATTTTGTTAAGAAAGGTGAAATAGGGAAAAGGCCTGGGTGTAGATTAATATTTGGGTAATGTTCTATGGTGGTACTCTCTAGAATTTCCTTCTGAGTGAGTTATTTTCTTTTTTTATAAGTATAGCATTATTAAAATCAAAATTATGATTGAATTTATTCCTATGTATTACTAGTGCATTAGCTAAGTTTTTATCGTAAGGTCTCTTTTGTGTTCATATTTGCTTTTTTTTAAGTTTATACTTGTTTCTCTAATATATTGGGAGGAACAGTTTTGGCAATATATTTTATAAATTTTATATGTTTTTTTCTTTGAGAAAGTCCACATTGGACGAAACACGTCAGCAATTAATAGTGTTTTCCCAATGTCATTTATATTTATAAAGATTGTCTTATCTACAGGTTAACTCTGAGAAATTTTCATATATATATATATATGAAGAAATATAGTCTTAAGGTGTGCTATATTTATGGGATAAAGTGCTCAATATCAGAGATAGAAAATGTGTAAATATAAAAGTGAAGATTGAAGTCAACACTTAGAGGTAACAGTCTGTTTCATGCTAGATGCAATCATCAGGCCACTTGCTTGTGGAACTCTACTCCAAGTTTTCAATTTCTAGTCAACCTTGACCTTCAAAAATTTAAATGCAATGTCTATTGCTATCTTCTGCTTTCTTAATTCCTATTCTTTTATTGCAACCTCTCCTTAATAATGCTTTTCTTTATATAAATTAGTGTTTTACTACTGCCTGCTGAGATGTGATAATACACATCAAACATGAATGCATTTTTGTATCAATTTTATATATGTTCCAATGTAATATCCTATAATATATATATATATATATATATATATATATATATATGATGGCTGTGACCCCATTGTTTAGTAAGGCAATTGCAAGATATCATTGCAAGACTCAGTTTTAATGCATGATATCAGGAAATGATAAGATAATAAATATCAAACCAAGACCAGCATGTAAGCAAAAAAAACTTAAACCAGTCTAACATTTTTTCCTTTGAAATATTCGCAAAAATTTGTGTTTATCTGATATAATGACTTTTGATACATTTAGCAAATGTCAACATTAACATTTTACTAGAAAAAAAAAAAATAAAAGACTTTCAACCCAAGCACGGAAATAAAGCTACTAAGATGCAATGGGGTTACTGGGTGTGAAACGATATGAGAAAAAGAAAAGCATTATTGAGGAGAGATTGCAATAAAAGAATAGGAATTAAGAAAGCAGAAGATAGCGATGGACATTGCATTTAAATATTTGAAGGTGAAAGTTGACTGGAAATTGAAAACTTGGAGGAGAGTTCCACAAGCAAGAAGTGTGACAGAAGAAACCATCAGCATAGAACTTACAGTTATATCAAGCAATTTCACGAGTAAAATGATGAGACCTAGCTGCCAATATGGTACTGTGCTGAAAAGTCAAGAAAGATGAAAGCTCAACAGAACAATTTAAGAGGATCATACTTTTTCGAATCTCATGTACTGGCATTACAGCATCACAAAGAAAGAACTTTACCAAATAATAGAAACCACATATAACAGGAATTATAACAACAGCAATAACTAAAGTGTATATTATGAAATGGACAAAGTCCGACAATTATTTTAAAAAGAATGTATAAACATAAAAAATGTCTTAAAATGGACATCACATTAACTTGAAGAGAAAATAATGACTTAAGAATCTAACGTTTCATACAACTTCAAATACATTGCAGATTCTTCTTTGGATTTTATCAGGAATTTCTAAATTCGTAGTAGAACCACCAGAATTTGGCACTTGGTTACAATCATTAATTTAGTTTTTGATCTCTAGCCATTTCCCTTATCTCCAAATGATTACTTTTGGCTTTGGTTAAAGGGATCATTTGAAGCAGATATGTGTAGATGAGGAGGAATTCATTTTTTTCAGTGACTGTGACCATTAAAGTCAGTATCCTTTTTATGACAGAGAGGTCAGAAAATTAGAAATGCAATTTGCTCACTCACTTATGTCCTGTACAACTGTGAAACATAGGGCTGCATCCTCAATGTGTTAGGGGTTGCTGCTGTGGTTTCCCTAGTAAGTAGGTTTTTGTAGGATGAAGGCTCAAGCCATACTGAACTGTCTTTCTTCCAGATTGGTTATCAACCAAAGCTGAAGAATTCAGTCTGTCCTAATATTTAAAGCATGATTGAGGAGTTAAGAAATGGATTTATACTTCTCACAAGAACATTTGCATGATAGGAAAAAACATTTGCATGAATGTGAAAAACATTTGCATGTTAATGAAAAAACATTTGCATGATAGTGGAAAAACATTTGCATGAAAGCGAAAAAACATTTGCATGATAGTAAAAAAACATTTGCATGAAAGCAAAAATATATTTGCATGAAAGAGAAAAAACATTTGCATGATAGTGGAAAAACATTTGCATGAAAGCGAAAAAACATTTGCATGATAGTAAAAAAACATTTGCATGAAAGCAAAAAAATATTTGCATGAAAGAGAAAAAACATTTGCATGATAGTGAAAAAACATTTTCATGATAGTTAAAGAACATTTGCATGATATAGAAAAATAATTTGCATGACAATGAAAATACATTTGAATAATAGTGAAAAAACATTTGCATGATGGTGAAAAAACATTTGCATGATAGTGAACGAACATTTGCATGATAGAGAGAAATCATTTGCATAATACAGAAAATACATTTGCATTATGGTGAAAAAACATTTTCATGATGATGAAAAAACATTTGCATGATATTGAAAAAACATTTTCATGATGGTGAAAAAACATTTGCATGATGATAAAAATACATTTGCATGATAGTGAATAAACATTTGCATGATGGTGAAAAAACATTTTCATGATGAAAAACATTTGCATGATGGTGAAAAACATTTGCATGATGGTGAAAAAACATTTGCATAATGGTGAAAAAACATTTGCATGATGGTGAAAAAACATTTGCATGATATTGAAAAAACATTTGCATGACAGTGAAAAAGCATTTGACAAGACAAAAACACTGAGAAAAATAAAATGTTTTTCTTTCACTGAATGCATTTTCTCTGGTAGCGCAACATATGTCTTTTATGAATATTTTCCACTTTGTATCATCATCTTCACTATTGTTTTTTGGATATTGTACATCCTATAAACACACGATAGTGAATATAACTAATCCAATTAGAATTAAAACAATTTCTCATTTCAAATCGGCTTTTAACCACTACACCATTTGCGCTTCCTACCAAGAAATGTAAACCAGTAAAAACAGTAGATACAAAAATAAACTGTAAAATTCAATATGGGTAACTAGCATTATTTACATTATTCGGACTGCTATCCTCATCTCCATTGCCATATTGACATTTTGGCCGTTGTACACTCTGGCCTTCTTCAGGTGATTGGAATTTTTAAACAAACCTTTTATTTCATCCACCAGGTTAGAGTGTTCTAGTTCCACGTGCCATACCTCGTCAGGATGTTTCAGTTATTTCCCTTTAACTCAACTCTCTGTGTTTTTTGAACCGAACCCTTTATTTCATCCAACGGGGTAGATTGTTCTCGTTCCACGTGCCATGCCTCCCCCGGAGGTCTCGGTTATTTCCCTTTAACTCAACTCTTCAAGTTTTGGTTCACCATTGCTATAATCATAATACCTCATCTCAGAGATACAGACATTCAATAAGGGTAATCAATAAAAATGAAATGAATTTTATAAACCATTTCAGTTGGCAATGAATTTGACGTATTTATTCATCCATTCATTCATATTAATTTGAGCTTTTGCCCTCAGGGTCTAATGATCGAAATTTTGTAGAAATTTGAAATTGATTCACTGATACTGTTAAAAATCAGTTAAATGATCTTATTGGTGACAAAATGTTTTATTATAATTAATATTATTTGATATCCTCTACAACTCTTAGATGTTTCATCGATGATCTCAGCTTCATCTTGTAGCAGTGAGGCATGATTCTTCACTCAGCACATGAGCTGTTCCAAGCAATTCTGCCACCTGCCCACTCCCAATAATGTTAGGTACCCCAAGGCATCTTTCGTAGCAGAAAGATTCCTGGAAATAGTTCTGTGTGCGCCAACCACAAAAGAGACCAACTCAAGCTGCTGCTTAGTACGTTTCTCTGATGTACCATTCCACCTGTGATGCCACCTCTGTATTTTCACCTGCTCTGACTTAATGATGACCTATCACAAGTTACCACAAAATCTACCAGAATCCATTCATGACAGCTCTTGTACAGAAGTGTAATATCAGTTCGATTGTTCTCCAACTGTTTGTCAGTCAAGATAGTCATATTTTTATTATTATTCATATTTTCAAAATATTATTTTATCATGATTGATTATTCTTTTATATTTTCAAAGTATTATTATTATTTTTATTTTCTTTGATATCTGGCATTTACACATTTCTTTCCGGGTCCCGCCCAGTGACCTAAGGTTAGAAATGGCATCATGACACTTTCCACTGCAAAAAAATAAAAATAAAATAAAATAATTACATAGTAATTCGTAAAGTGTGGGCTGTACTTGTCAGAACAATTTTTTGTATCTCTTTGAGGCATGGACTTCCAGGGATGCCTTCAATCAGCCTACTGGAATTTTTCCAACCAGTCCATGGGCTCCAACTAAAACAGGAATTGTTGATGTTCCCATGTGCCACATTTTTGAGATTTCTATTTCAAGGTCCTTGTATTTTGACAGTTTTTCGAATATCTACAAAGATACATTGCAGTCTGCAGGGACTGCCATATCAATAAGGAGGCACTTATTTTGTCTGTAGTCTTTAATAATAATGTCTGGGTGGTTAGCTTTGATTGTTCTGTCAGTGTGTATTGTGTAGTCCCATAGAATTGTAACAGGTCCTATCTCCGTAACCGGGTCAGGGTGGTGTTCGTACCAGTTTCTTTCAGTTTCCTTCCCATAGAAGTTGCAAATTTTCCAGTGCAGATATTGGCCCACTCTGTCATGTTATTATTATTATTATTATTATTTCTTTTCTGTTGTATACTCATTTTGTTCAGGTCTCTACCAGAGGCCTAAAGTAAGAAATGGCATCATGACATGTTCAACAACAAAAAAAATATAAAAATAATAGTAAAATAACCTTAGAGCACATATGTTGTAACCTAGGGAAGGTTACTGAATAGAATAATCAAACGAAGGATGGTAATGAACGATAATACTTAGGACAAGGACAAGATATATAAGATTCTTATACGGTCCGTAGAAGTAAACTGCTAGAAGTGAGTCAAGTGAATTCTACAATGAATCTCCAACTCTAGGTCATCTACCAACCGCCCCACACACAAAGCCGAATTTCATGTGGGGTATCCGAGCCCGTAGGCTCAGCCAAAAATTCCCTGTAGACTCTGTATAAAATGGGGTTGGGTAAGTGGGGAGTCTCATCTGGGGATCCTCCCTGCCTGGAAGCAGAGAGTTTGACCAGCACAGCTGGAGACGAATCTCCAACTCTAGACCAACATACAGTATTCACTACTATATTTATGGGAATGGGGACACACCCGTTATCATCCATAGGTATTCTACAGCAACATATTTTTTTACAGAAATAAAGCACTTCATAACATGGGAGCTGTACTTGTGAAAACAATTTTTTTTTATTTCTTTAAAGCACGGGCTACCAGGGATCTCTTCAATGAGTCTATCAAACCCATTTCCAATCAAACTGAGGGCTCCCACCAGAATTTGAATTATTGAGGTCTTCATGTGTCACATTTTTCGGCATCTCCAGTTGCCTTGATCTATCCACTTCCCTTCTCCACATCCTTTCATTTTTCATTCCTATCTGCTCTCGCTCCGGATCTTCTGTGGCCCCCTTGCCTTGACCGACTCACTGTCTTTCTCTTTCACCACATCCCCTCCCTTGCCACTCCTATCTGCTCTTCCTCCAACCCTTCTTTAACCCCTTGCATGATAGTGGCCTCCGGCCTTGCTTGGAGTGATACAATTAAAAAAAAAAAAAAAAATTTCCACTTCAAGATCCTTGTGTTTTGATATATTTTTTCAAAATCTTCAAAGACACATTATATTATTATTATTATTAGGTTAGAAATGGCATCATGACATTTTCCACTGACCAATTATAAAAAACAACATATTTTACATAGATAAAGCCCTATGTAAGGTGTGCACTGTACTTGCGGGAAAAATTTTTTTAATTTTTTTAAGGCATGGGCTTCCAGGGATCCCTTCAATGAGTCTATTGGAATCTTTCCCAATCAATCCAAGGGCTCAAACTACAACAGGGATTGTTGATGTTCCAATGTGCTACACTTGATATTTCACTTTCAAGATCCTTGTATTTTGATAGATTTTTGAAGATCTTCAAAGATACACTGTCATCTGCAAGTACTGCCATATCAATAAGAAAGCCCTTTTTTGTGTGCGATCTCTAATAACAATGTCTGAGAAGTTAGCTTTGATCGTTCTGTCTGTGTGTATTGTGTAGTCCCATAAAATTGTAACAGCTCCTATCTCCGTAACCGGGTCTGGGTGGTGTTCATACCAATTTCTTTCAGTTTCCTTCCCGTAGATGTTGCAGATTTTCCAGTGCAGATATTGGCCCACTCTGTCATGCAGCATTTTATATTCACTGGGTGTCAATACCGTGCAGCCTGATACAAGATTATCAATTGTTTATTATTATTATTATTATTATTTGTAGAATAGTTGGCCATGGTTAAATGTAATTGGCAGAAATGCCCAACAAACAGAATTGACAACAATTGGAATAAACAATAAAAGGAACAAAAGAACGTGGCAAAATAATATTAAGCAAAATATATATGCAAGGCAAAACTAAGCAAAGTAAGCAAAGTAATGAAGCAAAACGTTCACAAACTATGAATAGTGTTAACGCACAAGAGATACACCCAAATGATCAGAATGTTTTGATTTCAAGACAAGAAAGAACAGAAATATAACAGATCTTATTGGCTAGGAAGAAATCCCAGCATGCATCTGTATGATTTGTCTATAAATTTGGAGAGGGTGGGGAGTCATTCCCATATAGATTGGAACCAACATAAAAGATGTCGGTCTGATTTTTTTTTATATTTCTTCTGAATACATTTCACCAAGCAACCTTTGTTTAATAAAAGTTTTGAACATAAGACTTTTGCTGACTGAGCCAACTGTAAATTGGAAATTGGAAATAAATGAAACTGTATTTGATCATTCCATGGATGGTGGAGTCCTTGTGGAAATAGACTGGATGCAGTTTCATGCTACCATCTTCTTTCCTAAGAACTAAGAATAACTTTCCTATTTGGATCAAGGAACATGTCAGCAAGGTGGTCCCAGCTGAGCAAAATGACACACCAGATTAGGGGGCCCAAATTAAAGTAATGAGAAAGAGACGGAAGGTAGAGAGTCATTCGATGTAAAAAGGAATGAGGTATTCGTGTCTCTGTTGGTAAAGCAGGTGGCAGGAATCAGAGGGTGGGGATAAGGAGTCACGTGGTGGCAGCGCAGCTGTAAAATGGATATAAAAAATATCAGGATGCATTAGCTGAAGCAATGTCCGACCACCACCATTCTCACAGCCAGGCAAATTCCTTCTCGCATATTCAGAGGGTAAGGCAGAGTCTTCTCATCTACTCCAGTCTATGTCAACCCAACAGCTAGTTAAAAGTGTCAGGAAGAGAAAAAGAAATGATGAGTCATGTCAATTTGAGGAATTTATGTTTGGGCAAGAATTTATATTTGGCACTGATGTGGATAATTAATTTTTTTTAAAATATACATACACGCTCACACACACAAACACACAAAAATGACAAAATCAAAATGGTTGGTAACGGTAATATAAGCTGTTTCCTTATATGAAAACATTCATCATTTATTGATCGAACAGCCAGTGTAACTGTCTGTTGAAATTCATAAAATCCTACGATTAAAACAATTTTTCAGAAAAATAGGTTTCTCGTGTCCGGTAACTGTTATGGCTCTTTCCATTACTGATGGGAGCTTCCTGCCTAACCTTTTATTTGAAGTAGTGTAGAATGTCAACATCTTAAGTCATTATTTTTCTCGCCTTTTCTAAGTCATTATTTTTCTTGATTTTTTTTGTTTCTTTTTCAAAATGAATTCACCCCAAATGAGTCAATAATGCCACTAATGAAGCAAGACACAACTAAGAATTAAAAAACCATAAAAACACCGTAGAAGAAACCAGAAACCATATCCTAAACAGAAAACAAGAGATAAAACTCTACTCCAGTACCAAACACAGGGTAAAAGTGGGAAGGAGATGATAGGTGAACCTATCTACTCCTATTGAGGGAAATCTGTTAAGTTACATCTGAATTCAAGTAAAATCATACTTTTACTGATATATATATATATGTATATATATATATATATATATATATATATATATATATATGTGTGCGTGTGTTTGTGTGTGTGTGTCTGTGTCTAATTCTTTAAAATGATAGTTTTACTCATATATATATATATATATATATATATATATATATATATATATATATGTATATATATATATATATATATATATATGAGTAATATATATATATATGAGTAAAACTATCATTTTAAAGAATTAGACACAGACACACAATTCAGCTGGGCTTTGATCCTAGCTAGAGGCAACCGGACATCTAGCCACATTGATGAACTGTGATACAGCAAAACAGTCTGTCTCTAGATGATAATACATATATATATATATATATATATATATATATATATGATAGTTTTACTCATATATATATATATATATATATATATATATGAGTAAAACTATCATATATATATATATATATATATATTGTACCTTTCCCGAGAGTATTTGCGCATAAGTGAACGCAACAAACTCGACTGGAATGCCAACTCGGCTATCCAATTTTTTTTACAGACTGTTTTGCTGTATCACAGTTCATCAATGTGGCTAGACGTCCGGTTGCCTCTAGCTAGGATCAAAGCCCAGCTGAATTGGCATCAGTTGTAGATTCTACTCCTAACCCATTGGTGCACGGCAGAGAGACAGACAGACAGACAGACAGACAGAGAGATACATATATATAAGTAATTCTTTAAAATTATAATTCTACTGATTTATATATATATATATATATATATATATATATATATATATATATATATATATATATATATATGTATATTGTGGGAACAGTGTTATTAATATGAATAAAAATAAAATATAAAATAATAATAATGAAAATTATAAATAAAACAGAATAGAATTTGAACCTGGTTTAAAATATAAATAAATAAAATAAAAATAATAAAATTTCTCCCGGCATTCAACAGAGACTGTTCCTGCCCGAAATACGAACATCCTGCCAAGAGATGTGAGATACAATCTCTTCAGCCAAGAACTATCAGGAT
This sequence comes from Acanthosepion esculentum, assembly GCA_964036315.1. NCBI lineage: Eukaryota > Metazoa > Mollusca > Cephalopoda > Sepiida > Sepiidae > Acanthosepion > Acanthosepion esculentum. Next base: position 114,518,133 of record OZ038482.1, on the reverse strand, counting down.
GACAACACGTGTGTAAATTCCCTCCATGATCAGACTTGTGATATTACAGAGTAACTTACTCCCTTTTATAACATCAACATTATCACAATTGTAATGTAAAACACACACACACACACACACACACACACACACACACACACACACACACACACACACACACACACACCATTACACACAAACACATAAATAAAATTGTATGAAATTACCATACAATTTTCATTTTTTTAATGTTATTATGCACATTTGTTTGTTCCATTTTTCCTCATGAACACAAGCCCAATTTTTATGACCACACATTGTGAGTGAATATATCTCAACAATATATATATATATATATATATATATATATATATGTTGATATATTTGTGTGTGTATATTAAACATCTCTCTCTTATCAACTGCACCTGATTTAACAGCAGGAATGGAGTATTAAAAATTTTTAAAATAGAAAGGCATTCACTTGAATTCAAACACACAGAATAAATGCTCCTATTCAAAAATGAAATACAACTTAACCAGATAAAACACGAAGAGAAACTGACAATGCCTGAAAAAAAAGTCCCCTGAAAATGGGTAAAGAAGTGGCCGAAAATGCTTGGGGCAATGAGCAATATGGAAAAGTTTTGTACTCCCTTATTCCCACCAAACAGAAAAATGTATGATTACTGGAAGACAGCTGAAAACTTATGGGACACATAATTAAGAAACAGGGCTTGGAGAATATGATACTAACAGGACGTTAAAGGCAAAAGGGAGAGAGGGAAACATGGAGTAACTTTCCTGGCGTGAGTTCGGGGATGGATGGCAGAACAGGGCGTGAGAGTATAGTAAGGGGACAGACAATGATTAGAGCTATAAATGATAGAAATCTGTTGAGAACCATGATCGCCAGAAGAGAAAACCATCTATGTATATTGGGGGGGGCTATTTTTAGACACAGAAAACGGAGAAAGATTGGATGGTATCCTTCAATATACCCAAAACGAAACTAGTATCAATTCATCGTCACTTGTATCAATCTGGATAAGTGGTCATACCCTCAGAGTGGTCCCTTTCCTTGAATGCCTACTGGCCGCAAATGCAACGTGCACGTTCGCGCCAGATGTCTCGCTCCAGAAATACCTAATTCCTACTGCCATGCTCTGTCTTTACAAGATTTAGATCTGACCAAGAATGGAGTATTGGTGCCATGTCTAGGCTGGTGCTACCCAGTCGTCACTGTCCAGCCTTCAAAAGCGATTACACAGCCTTGTGGGTGATGAATTATTCTCCAAAATGCAACACTTATCCTACAGACGAAACGTTTCCAACCTCTCACTGATCTATCTCTGTTACAATGGCAAATGTTCTGACGAGCTATATTCCACCAAACTTTCACAGCTAGGACCCCCCATGCCGTATTCACGATGCCAAACAATCACCATTCCCTTGGTTGTCCCCTTGATAAAAAGCAAATTCAAATCAGATTTCTTCCCTAGAACTGTTACTTTGTGGAACAAACTTCCGAGATTATCCTTCAATGAAAGTTGCAAGCATGGTCTCTTCTAAATCCAGGGTCTACGGTTATCTATCCTACCCTTCCACATAATATCCACTTCTTACTTCCCACTCCCTTCACAAGAATCTCAAATAGTAACTCTCTGCCTTGAGTGGCTCTTGGACCATGTATTGAGTGAACTAACAGATTCTGCCTGCTTTGTTTAATTCTGCAATGTCTCTTGTTTATTTTACTTGCCTGCTTTGACGACAGATAAGTGGACATTTCCAGATCTAAAGTCTCGTTAGCTTTGCCTGTTTCGTTCTGACATTAGAGAAGTGGCAATTAAATTCAATGTCTATAGTTATATTCTGTTTGATTGTTAGATCACTCGACCTTTTGCTGTCATCCATTTTCCCGATTTTTTTTTTTTTTACAATTAGCTAAGTGGACATTATTTAAAATCAAAGTTTTTTTTTCTTTAATTTACTTTACCAATCCCTTTCTTAGTAGGTGAGTCGACATTTAGTTTCAATGTTTCTAGATCCGATTATTTTACCTGTTTTCTTTTCTCATTAGAGGTGGATATGACAGTGATATAATGGATAATGGCTTGGAATGAGAAATTAGAGAGCCGAGTTCGCATTCCAGTCGAGTTTGTTGCGTTCACTTATGCGCAAATACTCTCGGGAAAGGTACGAATTCATCTCCCCCCTTAGCTATGGGTTAAATAGTAGAACTTGTATCTGGAAAAATTGTGTAAAAAGAACTGTCAATGTAATATTCACTCGAAATGAATGTTCCGGCTTTAAATAACCCCAAAGGAAGGGTTGATAAACTGTTAAAAAATCAGTTAATCTGTCATTAGATAAGTAGATATTTAATGTCCAGGTGTATAGTTTAAACAGAGCTACAAAATTCCTGTAAAAATGGGCATATTAAAATCAATCAACAAGAAAGAATAACAACAAATATATCAGTACTGTAAAGCAGAAGTCCCTAACCTTTTTGCGTCACGGACCGATGTCATGCAAGACAATATTCCAAGGACCGGCGGGTGTCGGTGTCTGTTACACGCATAAAAAACACAATAAAAAGGACCGTGATAGTCAATAAAATTGAAAAAAGAAAGTTTTTTTTATTCTTTCTCTGCGGCCCGCTACCAAATGATCCGCGGCTCGGTTGCTGGGAAAGAGATAAAACGATAAACAAAAAAGGGGCAAGAAATGTTTAATTGGTTTCCATTCCTCTCGTTACAACACTATTAAGGGCTGAAAAATGTGTATGGCAAATAAAACAAAATGAAATAGAAAACACTAAAGACAGGACGTATACATACAAAATATATAATCACCCAAAGCTAATAACATTCAGTCTTAAAAGACATTCGCTCTGGTTACAGAAAGAAGGCTGGAAGGACTTAATATATTTAAAAACTAATATCTTTAGATCTAAATCTGAATGAGCCTTCACCAACAGCAAGGATATGCCTTGTTTATCAGACCAGACACGCTGATAATTATTTAGAGAACGCTTAGCTAAAACTGACCCAGTTATATTGAGGCACCGATGTAAATTATGCAAGTCTGGAGTTTCATTTACTTTATAAATTATTCTACCATTAGATAAATGGACATTTTACTTCATTGTCAAGTGTTTCATTTATTCTGGCCATTTCTTTTACTATTTGATGACGACTTCGGTGTCCATTTTACTTCAGTGTCCACTGTTTCAAATATTTTACCGGTTTATTGTCCCAACAAAATAGATATTCACTTTTATATTGTCACTGATACAGCCTGTTTTGTTTAATCATGGATGTACAGGTTGTGCAATGGATAGGGGCTCGGACTGAAAAATCGTAAAGCCCTCAGTTCGAATTCTAGTCGGGTTCGTTACATTTGCCTACGCACAAATCCCATTGGGAAAGGTACTAATCCATCTCTTTTCCTCACTGCATCTATTGGCTAAATAGGTCTATATCCGTGGTTGGCAAATAATCGAGGATAAGGTGGCTCTTTGGCAAAACAGAGAACATAGATTCTTCTCCTACCAGACTTGTATGTTGGGTGTGGTCAATGGCAGAATTCAGTAGACTAGATATCGCATTGAACTGCAATGGTGTCATGAAAATTTCCTTCATACTGGAAAATGGTTAAGACGTCATTATTTGTCATATAGGAAGAAGATGAGTAACACCGAGGTTCGAGCGTGACACTCTGGACTTATGAATATATGTTTTCCACCAGGTGTATAAATAGCGGTGTCAGGCTACTGACTGGAGTGATTATTGAGTGATCATTGAATGGAACTATCCAGTCGAATTAGTGTGAATTATTGTGCGTCGATGATTTGGGTTTTGATTTAGGATTTACCGGACGTAAAGCCGAGCAGCGCTACTAACAAGGTATTCACTGAAATGGTTAATTATCTTTGATTGAATTTTAGTTTTTTGTTCCTGTTAAGTATTTATTTGCAGTTGTAATTAAATACTGTTTTATTCAACATTGAAGTCTTGAGTTATACTTAATTATTAACGGCCACTGTACGTCACAAAGTTATTCCGAGTCAGATTGAAATAAACAGCGAGAACACATAAAATAGCACACCTTCTGTCTAATATATGCGCAACTGAAACACCTATGATGAGACGTATAAACAGGACCAGTAAGAAGTGTGTGGATTCTATGGGGCGTCCAGACAGACGGCCGACTTTGTTAGTTTGCGAACATGGCTTAAATAGCAAGGAAGATTGGTATCCATAGCCGTGGTTGACAACTAGTCTAGAAGGAGAACACCGAATTCAAAACCGTACGGGTGACCATTACGCAAGTCATAGCACCTGAAAGCAAACTCCTGCCAGGATAATGCTGAAGATATCGGCAGCGTGATATTAGATTGACCAGATTTGGTATTGAACTGCAACGGTGTCATGCAAAATTTCCTTTCTACTGGACAATGGTTGAGGCCTAATTATTCCGATCCAGATGGGAATGATGGGAACAGAGGAAGTAGCGCCTTGTGTCTCTTAATATATGCACAACGGAAACCCCCATGTTGACATGCGTAAACAGGACCAGTAAGAAACGTGTGGATGCTATAGGGCGTCCCGACAGACGGCCTACTTAGTTACTTTGTTAATATGGGTTAAATAGCAGGAAGAATTGGGATCCTTAGCCATGGTTGACAGCCAGTCTAGGAGAAGAAAAATTCTGAATGCAAAACCGTACGAGTTACGATTTGGCAAGGCATAGTACCTGAAAGCAAATTCCTGCCAGGATAACGCTGAAGATATCGGTAGCGTGGTGTTGGATGGGGTCAATTGCAGAATGATATTGACTTGATTTGGTAGTGAACTTCAATGGCGTTGCGCAAAATATCCTTTACACTGGAAAATGGTTGGAATCTAATTATTCCAAGCCATATGGAAACGACGGGAACACAGAGAGTAGCGCCTTGTAGCTTCTTATATATGCTCAACCGAAACCCCCATGATGACATGTGTAAACAACACCAGGAAGAAGCGTGAGAAAGCTTTGAGGTGTCCTGAGGGACGACCTTGTCAGCCAGTGTTTAATCATTAGATAAAAGGACATTTATCTTCAAGGTCTCTGGATTGATATTATTTCTCTTCTTTAATATCTCGCTAGATAAGTTAGCATATAACTTTATCTGTTCGACTTTCTTTGATTTGTATCAGTAATGGAGTCCATAACTTTCATTATGCCAAGCGCTTGCAGCCACTTCTTTAGCCTTTTTCAAGGAGTGGCTGGGTGTTTTTGATGTTGGTAGTTTTTTCTCATGTTTTGACTATTTAAGTTGTTTTGAATAGGGCCGTTTATTCCGAGACACTGTATGTTGAGCAAGGCGGGAATTCGAGTGGGCATCTTTCTATTTAAAAAAAAAACAAAAAACTTTCCCACTTCATTTCCCCTACTAAATAAGATGGTGAAGTTGATAGTAGAAGAGAAATGTTTTATATACAGGACCGCCCTAATAGCGTGATATTTCCGGGAATGTGATTTATACAGGATTTTAATGTTGTCGACCATAATTTTTCTTTAACTGAATATTTACTAAATAAAACTAAATAAAAAAAAATAATTAAATCTTCCTTATCTGCCGTATTTAATGAAACATGTCTAAAAGAAAGGTTGCTGCCCAAATATACATTAACAAACACACACACACACACACATAAAGTGTCCTCAAAGTCTTTGCTGTAAGAATGAGACACCCTATAACCTCTAACAAATTTAGTTCTCGCGACTACCGGCAACTTCGCAATAATGTTTTAAATAGGGGTAATCTTTCTCTCTCATATCTCTTCCTTCAATTCGAGGTGTTAACATCTTCTGCATAGAAAGCAGAATGTTTTCTTAGTAAATTCTCTTTAAATTCTACTCTTGACGTATCTATAAGAACCTTTACCTGACTTTCCACTTATAACTGAGTCTCTATTGTGACATACATGTGACTCCACTCATGGTCAATGCTATCATCTTTAAACGGGATCCCCACAAAACATGTGGATTTGATGGTATCCCTTCAATAGCGCTGAAGAACTGGCTCCTATTCTCTTTAAAACTCTACAATAAATGCCTTGCTGCTTCTTGCTTTGAAATCTCCTTCTGTAGTTCCAGTCTTTAACTCGAGCAAACTGTCGGAGTTAGCTCCTCCTTAATTCCCGAATTGTCACTAGGGGTCATTCTCTCTATACTATAAATACTGCGCGACCTCTCGCCTCGTTCTCTTTCCCTCGGGCCTCGTGCCGCATCCCACCTCGCGTGGAGGTGAGGTAAATCCTCTTTTTCATTTCTTCATTTCAGCGACTACAATGTAAGCTCTCTTAGAAATTCGCGTCTTCCCATTTGTGGGAGACGCCATGAACATTATACACACATACACGTACGTACGAACATTCACCAAATGACAAACACAAATGTTCACACGCACATACAAATATTATTGTCTATGTCCATTGTAAAATTGTTTTGTTTAATACATATATTTGTTTATGTGAGTGTGTGTGTGTGTGTGTGTGTGTGTGGGTGTGTGTGTGTGTGTGCGCGCGTGTGTGTGTGTGACCAAATACGTAAAAAAATAGGAAAGAACACGTACGTTAGGCAAATAATCCAGGGTTCTTTAGTATTTTTGTTTTTAGTTTTTAAAAACAGTGCTCCATACAGAAGTAGAGCTTAAATTAAAATAATTTTTAAAAAAATATGATTCCTTCGCTACAGAAGAGTTCTCATGTTTCAAAAACAAGAGCCAAAAACCTCAATATAATTATTGAAATTAAATTGAATTAAAGTATCAAGCCCTGTTTCATCATCAAGCAAAAATTTAGGAATAACCAATCTTGAAATTTACGCATCTTTATAAGCATGTTCACCGTAAAATTAATTACTACGGAAACGGCTGGAGCGACCATTTTGATAAGGGGCAGAAGAGTTAAGTTGTATCCTCATATCAGTCACCTTCGGAAAGAGGTAAAGCCGAGGTAGGGCCGAGGTGTCCATTTCATGGCGAATGATCGCATTTATGCACGTCGTCTGGTCAGTCACAGCGACAGATAGCTGTTGGCACCATAATAGGTGCTTATTCCTGGATTTTCGCTTGAGGATGAAACAGGGCTTGATACTTTAATTTAATTTAATTTCAATAATTATATTGAGGTTTTGGCTCTTGTTTTTGAAATATGAGAAATCTTATGTAGCGAAGGAATCATATTTTTTTAAATAATTATAACATATATATATATATATATATATATATATATATATATATATATATGTATGTATATATATATATATATATGTGTGTGTGTGTGTGTGTTTGTGTGTGTGTGTGTGTGTGTATATATATAAATAAAAAGAAAGAACAGTAAGATATAAAATCCGGTGTTCTTATAGATATTTTTATTTTTACACAATAGTGCTCAATGTAAATTTACAGAGCATTAATATTATAAATTAATTGATTTAAAATATGGGTTTTTTATATATATCGGTCTTGTTTGTTTTCTTTCATCTTCGGTTGGACACAACTAGAGTCCGCCATTTTTCTTGTAGATGGACCTTCTTCTAGCAGAAAATATAAACGCACGTGTTTTCTTTTCATCTTCAACCCACCCCCCCACCCCCGACCCCCGGTCCTCTACAGAACCTTTTTCCCTTCTAACTGTCGGCCTATAAACCTTCTATATCTAATCAACTCTGAATTGGTTAAACATCTCACATCGCAGGCTCGTCTTCCAGATAAGTAATATGACTTTTTCTTCTTTAGGTCAACTGATGATGTGCTAAAGATTATTGCTGAAAGAGTCTATCAAGCTATAGATAAGAATGGGGTTACCGCTTGGGAATACCATGGGTTGTAAGCTTGGATGTGCGGGTGGTGTAATAGATATAGTCTCGGAATTGTTAATAGGAGTCGAGTTCCAATCCTCATTGGGTTCGTTATATTCACTTACGCACAAAAAAGGAAAGGTGTGAATCCACCATTTGTCCCCAGTTATGGGTTAATTAGTAAGAGTTGTATCACTAAACCATTATTATCAAAAGAAATCTGACAGTCTAAAAACATTTTCAGGCTTTAAGTAACCTGTGAAGAGTTGATAAGAAATGAATGAATCAGTCAATACTTCTTTTCTTTTCTTGTCTTTTCTTTTCTTTTCTTGTCTTTTCTTTTCTTTTCTTTTCTTTTCGTTTCTTTTCTTTTCTTTCTTTCGTTCGTTCCATTTTTTCCTTTCTTTTTCCTTTTTCTTTTTCGATTTTTCTTTTTTCTTTTTCTTTTCATTTTTCTTTTCTTTCTTTTTGCGTTTTTTTGTCCTTTTTTGTTACTTTCTCGATTTTTTGTTTCTTTTTGCTTTCCTTTCTTTTTGCTTTCCTTTCTTTTTTCTTTTCTTTCTTTTTGCTTTCCTTTCTTTTTGCTTTCCTTTCTTTTTTCTTTTCTTTCTTTTTGCTTTCCTTTCTTTTTGCTTTCCTTTCTTTTTTCTTTTCTTTCTTTTTGCTTTCCTTTCTTTTTGCTTTCCTTTCTTTTTTCTTTTTGCTTTCCTTTCTTTTTGCTTTTCTTTCTTTTTGCTTTCCTTTCTTTTTGCTTTCCTTTCTTTTTTCTTTTTGCATTCCTTTCTTTTTGCTTTCCTTTCTTTTTGCTTTTCTTTCTTTTTTCTTTCCTTTTTTTTGCTTTCCTTTCTTTTTGCTTTCCTTTCTTTATCTATATGGCAGCATTTACTTCACACAGTACAAAGTCACTAGTGTGCGGCTCACACAAATATTGACGTCACTGCAACCGCAGTAATTTACGAGGCTAGCTTGTTAACCACTGTTCTACGGTAAGGCCCCTCTAACTCTCAGAGCTTCATCCTCCGCTTATTACTCTTGTTCGAAACTTCATTATTTGATTTAGAAACCTAATGACCTCATATAAAACAAATTTTATTCTCTTTTCTTTTTTACTTAAAAACAAAACAAAAACAGCAGCAAAAAAAAAACTTTCACAGTATCTTTTCCTATTCAATGTCAAGGTTGCCTGTGTTGGTATTGTATCATTTTATTCAATGAGATCTTGTTTAAGCTTTTTAAGACCAGAGTTTTATTAGGCCTTTTTTCCGGCCACTCCACTCTTGCTAACTGTGTCAGGGCTGATGCTGGTAATGGCTGGCGGATGAAAATGGTGGCGACTGATATAATGCTGTCAGTTGGCAGTAAATGTGAATATTTTATTGTGGCTACAAGTAGACGTAACGGTTAATGCTGTCGTGGTTTTCAGGTCAAACATGACACAAAGTGCGGGATTTATGCGGCATTTACAAAAAACTAACTCTGAGTATTTTTCACTGTCTACCTCTCTTAGTGCAATGAAGGGGTGATATTGGGAGTACAGATACCCTGATCACCATTTAATTTTATTGTAGTTGATTTTTTAGTCATTCTGCACAGAAAAAAAGCACGACAATGATCGGAAGAAATTCTGTTACGATTTTCGTGGTAGTTGTAATAATTTTGGTAAAACATTGTTAACATGAATTTAACAATCAGTATAGTGTAATAAAAGCCAATTGAGACGGAAATCAAAAAAGGTACATGGGACTAGCGAAGACGTTTTACAGAAATTAAGCAAAGCATTAAGAGAAAGGAACATTACAAAAAAAGTGTTGAAATATTATGTCATATCTAATGTTCTATATAGCAGCGAATACTAGAAAATCTTTTTATGTCTTTCATAAACTAAGCAGATTATTAAGCGATAGAACAATGGCAGGCCTATATTATTAAGAAGAATAACGTAGGTTCAAGATAAAGCCCTGAGAGACACTTGCATTAATGAAAAAAATCTAGAACAGTGGCCATCGAAGATAACTTACATTTCGCGATTTTAAAAGAAAGATTGAATTGGTTCAGAAATTAAACCAGAAATATTATGACCTTTCAACTTGTGAAGAAGACTAGTGGATTTAGGAAGGCTGCGTGAATATTTAAGGTTGTGCTGCAAATAAAATATGCAATATCCACAAACATAAATTATAAGAAATGGCCAAATGGTAACGATATTCAATCACGACAAAAATACATGTTTGAAACAAGAAATTAAATTTTATATGCACAATTTACAATTTCTTTGTTTGTAATGATGTGTGCAAAGATGTAGAGGAAAAGTTCTTTGCTGTTTCGGAAATGTTCAATGTCTAAAAAGTTGTCTGCCTTTGATTGAAAAGGTTGAATTTAAATTGGACAAAAGATTTTTCTGTGAAAGATATTAAGTGAAAAAGTTTGTTGTTTAAATATTTCTAATCTTTCATAAAGAAAGTTTTTTTCTTTGGCGGCAATTTGACACATAATTCCCGTGTGTATCTTTCGCGTGTGTGAGTTTCAAATGCGACGAAAATTCATTTGCTATTTCTATTTATAGTTTTTTAACAACCAAATCGGCTCCACGGGGCTTGGTAGCTGTTGCGAATTTTTCTGAGAAATGCATGGGAGAATGTTGTATTTTTTATTTTTTAGCCAATAGGATTTCTTCACACATTTAAGTTAGGGATGAATTTGAGAAAGATTTTTTTTACGTTGGCTGAGCCTATTTTGCACAAATGTTGACTGTTTTGTTTTGGAAATTTCTCGAAGCTTATTTTATATTTAACAAACAATGAAATTCAAGAAAATGTTTGAAATTGAAATGAGGGTTACTAAAAGACCAGTATAACAAACCTTGTCAAATTCCTTCGGGATATCCAATGCAACAAGTCGAGCTTCATTCTTCATGGTACCGGTGTTTCGACGTGATAGAGACATAAGCCAAGAGGGTAGCAAGGAACGAAAAAACAAAAAGAAAGAATTAAAAAAAGAAAGAATCAAAGAATATATACTGGAGAAAGGAAGTTGGTAAAAGAAAGAAAAATGGTTAAAGAGAGAGTAGGAAAGCAACGAAAAGAAAAAAGAAAAGGAAATGAGAAAGAGAGAGAGAAAGTGAGAGATAATGTCAGAAAGAGAAGGGGAGTGTGCATAAAAGATAATAAAGAGAGAACGAAGGGGAAAGAGAAAGCAGGGAAAACAAATGAAATTGTAAAAGGGAAAAAGGGAATTTGAGAGAGGGAGATTATTTATAAGAGAAAGGAAGTTGGTAAAAATACAGACTTCAAAGACAGAAGGAGGGTGAGAGAGAAATAGGGAAAATAAAAGAAATGATAAAGAGAAGGGAGAGAAGATAAGAGAAATAGTTTGCATAAGAAATTGTAAGTTAATAAAAAAACAAAAATGATATACATATATATATATATATATATATATATATATATATATAGAGAGAGAGAGAGAGAGAGAGAGAGAGAGAGAGAGCAGAAGCGGAAGGAGAAGAAGGAAAGGAAAGAAAAGTTAGAGATAGTGGGAGAGAAAAGGAGAAAACAAGACAGAGAGACGGGAAAGGAAAGATGCAGACAAAGAAAGAAAGAAAGAAAGAAAGAAAGAAAGAAAGAAAGAAAGAAAGAAAGAAAGAAAGAAAGAATGCGAGCGTGAAATGAGCAATTAAAAATGTAGGGAGTTTTTCCTTCCTTCTTTGGTGCTCTCTCTCTCTCTATTTTCTCTGTCTCTCTCTCTGTTTCTGTCTCGCTCGTTCGCTCTCTGTCTCTCTTCTCTCTCTCTCTCTCTCTTCTCTCTCTCTTTTCTCTCTCTAGCTCACTCGCTCTCACTCTCTCTTTCTTCCCCCTTTCTCTCTCACGTTCTCTTTTTTCTCTCTCTCGCTCCGTCTCTCTGTCGTTCTCTCCCTGTCTCTTTTGCTCTCTCTTTCTGTAACACTCTCTCTCTCTCTTTCTCGCTCTTTCTCACTCTCTTTCACTGTCTCGCTCTCACTTTCCCTGTCTCTAAAGTAATCAGCAGAGAAAGAAAGGAAAAAAACAGATGTGCGGGTAGTGTAACAGTTATCGCGAAAAGTGGATTCAGAAAAGCAGTTTCAAATTCCAGGCTTGTTTATTGCGTTCTCTTTCGCACTAATGCTCTTTGAAAACGCCTCCAGCTATGGGTTAAATAGCAGGATAGACTAGGCTCTCTTGCCTTTGATGGCTAAAACATTTTAGCTGAAAGAAAAACTCTTAATTCCAAACCATGGAGAAAGTAAAGGGAAAGCTGACCAATGAATTTTCCAAAATCGTACGAAAATTCACAGATAATAAGGAAAATAAATCTTTAGAGAGTCATGATTGCCTACGTTCTGAAGGAGCATGCCGTTAAAGAAAGAAAGAAAGAAAGAAAGAAAGAAAGAAAGAACAAAGTGAGTATGCTTCAGGGATGGATTAGAGTGTAGTATATGTTAGTCAAATTTCTGCTGTTTTAATGAGGTATACCCTTGCCCTGGAGATTTTAATCCTGCTTCACCATCTCCCTCATGGTAATAAATAGGAAGGGTTGGTGAATGCTAATGACAGCGTGACCATAGTTGTGACGACTGGGTAATTTTGTTTTGTCTTTGACCTATAAGTATGCGTATGGACACCATGTTAAGTTGTGGAGATAGCGGTAAATACTGAGAGAGAAAGAGAGGAGGAAATTAGATTTTTGTCTGAATTTCTAGGATGAGGCATTAACATTGTCTAGATTATTTCCATTCAAGATAGTGTCCTTATCTTTGTTGTTATTATCCCAACATTTTGGCTGTTGTACCCTCCGACCACTTCCCAGAGAGACAAACATGTCAGCAGCAGACAGAAATGAACAACATTCATTTTAAGGTTCCAACTTCTAGGTTCTTGATTGTTTGACAGGAGATTAGCTTTGAGAATGAAAGCTTTAATCCATGAATTGGCTGAAATAGCAATTGCGAGTCGGGTAGTACAGACTTTCACTCAAGGCTAGCAATATCCATTCAATACTAGGAACTAAGAACGCGAACAATCTATCGTTTGTATTGAATAAAGTGTTTAGTTCAAAATTCACTGAAGCTTACCTGGATAATGGTCGAAACGTTGTGATAATATGAACAAAAATAAGAACACTAGTCTGAATGTAAATTAGAAAGAGAAATAAATTGATGAATCGGAAATAAAATAAATCTTCAAAGAAACTGGAACTAAAGAAAGAAATTATTTATTACTACCGCAGTTGGCTCCCTGGGCTGCGGCAGGAAATTTTTCTCCCCGGAATCGATCCTTCAAATCTACAAATCAACCATTCGCCCTTGCATGGAGCATTGCTGACATATATGGTCTGGAGCCCCTTCTGTCTGTCTCGGGGTTCTGCAATGTAATTGGCCCTGATCTGGCATCTCGCCTACAATCGCTTCTCATAGACGTGCCATAGACTCCCTCTGTCTTTTTTACAAATACTTTCATGGTAATTGCTCCGAGGAGCTGCTTTCCCAGACTTCATGAATTCAAGCGTCCTACAAGGCTGGCATCCCACTCTCACCCTTTCACTGTTGAAACTGTTAAATGTAGCCGTCTTTTCTACTCCAAAAGCTTCATATCTCGCACCTCTCGCCTGTGGAACTCCCTTCCCTTTTCCTGTTTCCCTGATAGCTATAATCTCCAACTATTCAAATGTAATGTCAATCGACATCTCCAGTTGCCTTGATCTATCCACTATCCTTCTCCTCATCCTTTCCTCTATCACTCCTATCTACTCTCACTCCAAATCCTCTGTAACAAGTTGTGTGCTAATGGCTTCATGCTTTGCTTGGTTTAGTTTGATTTATTTTGTTTAACAGCATATCAACTTCAATGGGTTATTTAATGCCGACAACATTTTTAGGATAGATTTGTATGAATCGAATATGTATTCTTTGGTTTAGATTGGTTTGGTTTATTTTATTTTACGGCATATCGACCTCAATGGGTTATTTAATGCCGCTAAAAAATTTTTATTGCTGGTAATATTTTGATTTGTCAAAAATCTGTTTCTAGTAATATTTTTCCTTCAAAATTGTATTACTGGTAATAAGTTTTTCCAAAAAAGTATTGCTGGTAATAGTTAACTACTTGGAATTGCGCATAGCTGGGACCCTAACAGGTGCTACCACCCCAGTTCAGGGTGGACCTGGGAACACCAGCAATTAAGAGGTGGTTCCACGCTCCTCAAAACCTCCTGATCAGAGGCCTTGCTGCTGGACGTAGTTTGTCATCTTACCCAGGACGTGGATGTAGTTTAACGTCTTACCCAGGATGCGGATGTAGTTTATCATCATACCCAGGACACGAATGTAATTTGAGTGATAACTATTAGCCCAAACCTGGGATCCTAACAGGTGCTACCACCCCGGGTCAGGGTGGACCTGGGAACGCCAGCAATTAAGAGGTGGTTCCATGCTCCTCAAAACCTCCTGATCAGAGGCCTTGCTGCTGGACGTAGTTTATCGTCTTACCCAGGGCAGGCCTTGCTTAGGGTGAAATGCTTAAAAAAAAGAAATAAATAAGTCCCATAATAGTTTTTATATTTTCATACATATTTTATATACTAAATGGTACAATGATTATTAGACAGACGTAGTACAAAGGGAGAAAAAAAACAGTGAGAGGAAATAAAGGGAGAATGATGAGAGAAAAGAAGTTGATGGCAAGAGAATGTGAGAAAAGAAAAGTGATATAAAAATAGGTTATGGGTTTTTAATAAGGATAGGTTGAATTAATGGCAAAAAGGAAGTTGTTGTGATTGCCGAGAGTAGACACTAAAAGACTGTTTACAAATAACAGTAATCTAAAATATTTCCTGTCAACTAAGACAGCCCCCCCACCTAAAAGAAAACAAACATAAGAAGAGGCTTGTGGCGTTTCATGAAAGAAAGAAATTATTAGTTCTTTAACAACTTATGATTGTATGTAAAAGTACGTGCCACATACTGAGGTCAACTCGCAAACACTCCTGCTTTTTTATATACAATACTTTTCACTTTTTTTACATTTATGTTCTTCTAAAACCCAGGATAACAAGATAAAAATATCAGCTCACAAAAAACAATCAACAGTTTGTATTTTATTGACACTAAAGATTTGTTGTTTTTATATATATAGTTTGTGTATTCGAATAAAAAATTGGATAGTACGCTGTAAAAAAGACTCGGATAGAAAAAGTCAAACCTTCGACTTATGTTTAGAGAAGTCAAAGGTAAAATTTTCATTTAAGATAGGCAGAATATTTTAATTAATAAAGTAGATAATATTTTAATTTATTTAATCCTTTGATTTATAATGAAATAAATAGTCTGCTAATAACTCATCAATAACTTGTAATTAATTTGTATTATTTGAAATATATTTTCACAAATTAGTTGATTAAAATATTAATAGGTAAAAAATTTGCTCAAAAGACCGTATTTTGGAAAACACAATTATTATTATTCTAAAAAGTGTCCAGACTATTGAAATCTTTCTTTTTACTTAGCTTCTATAATTTTGAGGAATGATGATGATGTTGTTGTTGTTGTTGTCGCTGCTGCTGCTGCTGCTGCTGTTGTTGTTGTTGTTGTTATTATTATTATTATTAATTTTTTTTTTTTTTTTTTTTCCTTTGATATCTGGCATTTACACATTTCTTTCGGGGTCCTGCCCAGGGACCTAAGGTTAGAAATGGCATCATGACACTTTCCACTGCAGAAAATAAAAATAAGATAAAATAAAAAAATAAAATAAAATAAAAAAATAATTACATTTACTTCGTAAAGTGTGGGCTGTACTTGTCAGAATAATTTTTTTATCTGTTTGAGGCATGGACTGCCAGGGATACCATCATTCAGCCGACTGGAATCTTTTCCAACCAGTCCAAGGGCTCCAACTACAACAGGGATTGTTGATGTTCCCATGTGCCACATTTTTGAGATTTCTATTTCAAGGTCCTTGTATTTTGACAGTTTTTCGAATATCTTCAAAGACACATTGCAGTCTGCAGGGACTGCCATATCAATAAGGAGGCACTTATTTTGTTTGTGGTCTTTAATAACAATGTCTTGGGGGTTGGCTTTGATTGTTCTGTCAGTGTGTATTGTGTAGTCCCATAGAATTGTAACAGGTCCTATCTCCGTAACCGGGTCAGGGTGGTGTTCGTACCAGTTTCTTTCAGTTTCCTTCCCATAGGAGTTGCAAATTTTCCAGTGCAGATATTGGCCCACTCTGTCATGCCGGGTTTTATATTCAGTGGGTGCCAATATCGTGCAACCTGATATAAGATGATCAGTGGTTTCTGGATATTTATCACAGAATCTGCATCTTGGGCTAACACAGTATTTTAGTATATGTGCTTGATAATTCCTAGTTAACAAGCATTGGTCTTGTGCAGCAATGATAAAACCTTCAGTTTCAGCTTTCAACCCTGCACTACGTAGCCACTGATGGGTGCGTTTTTTGTCTACGTCAGCTTGTTTGGTACGGACAGAGTATTGGCCGCGGAGCGGTTTATCTTGGCATTGTTTCTTTATCTGGTCGGTCGCATTTGTATTTTGCAGCTTCAGTTGGTGTACAGTGATGTATTTGCATTTCTGTGCCCATTTGAAACTCCATTTTGAATTTGTCGGCTTCCTTTACTACAGAGTAAAGACACTTACTACTTTCATGTTCCTTGACACATACCATCATCCAGTCTTCTGTAGTTTCCAAGTATCTTTGGAGGCCAATTGTTGTACTTTTGTAGGATAGTTCTAGTTGAACTAGTCCTCTGCCTCCTTCGGATCTGGGCACATACAGGCGATCAATATCAGTTTTGGGATGATGCATGTGGTAGCAAGTGAGGAGCTTTCTTGTTTTGGCGTCCATTCGCTTAATTTCAGCTATGGTCCAGTTAAGTACATTAAAGCTGTATTGTACCACAGGAACAGCAAAGGTGTTTATAGCTGATATTCGTTTTTTTAGTTTAGCTCGGTATTTAGTACCAGGCGTACACGCCTGTAGTACTCCTTTCTTACCTTCTCTTTCATTTGGGAGTGTTGTATGCCATCTCCCTCACTAATTCCTAGGTACTTATAAGCTTCATCATGCTCCAATTCTCTAATCTTCATGGCAAAATCTAAATCTATTAAGGTTGCTTTTAAAATTCTACCTTTCTTGAATGTTACTTTAGCATATTTATCTAATCCGAAGCTCATACCTATGTCATCACTAAAGTATTTTACAATATTAAGGAGGCCCTTCAACTCATTGTCGTCTTTGGCAAAGAGTTTGAGATCATCCTTGTATAGTAGGTGATTGAATATGTTGTTATTTATTTTGTAGCCATAGCTACTGTTGTTCAGTTCATGCGTAAGGGGGAGTAAGGACAAACAAAACAGAAGTGGAGACAAAGAGTCTCCTTGAAAGATTCCACGTCGGATATTTAGTCGGTTGGATATGGCAGTGCCCCTGGTGTGACTAAGGTATAGTTTGGTGTTCCACATTCCCATGCTGTGCTTAAGGAAATTTAATACCACAGGGGAGACTTATTATTATTATTATTATTATCATTATTATTATTATTATTATCATTATTATTAATATTATTATCATTATTATTATTATTATTATTATTATTATTATTATCATTATTATTATTATCATTATTATTAATATTATTATCATTATTATTATTATTATTATCATTATTATTATTATTATTATTATCATTATTATTAATATTATTATCATTATTATTATTATTATCATTATTATTATTATTATCATTATTATTATTATTATTATTATTATTGATATTATTATTATTATCATTATTATTATTATTATTATTATCATTATTATTATTATTATCATTATTAATATTATTATTATCATTATTATTAATATTATTATTATCATTATTATTATTATTATTATTATTATTATCATTATTATTATTATAAGATGAGCTGAATACAGGGATCATGGATTCATTCACCAACTTAAGAAGACCGTCCAGAAGAGTTGCATGAGATTCCGAAGTCATCTGGGCGCCGTGGTTGAAGCCAATGGCGATTTTATTGAATAAATTTACTCTTTAGTATTTCAAAATATTTTTGTGTAATTCTGGCAAATATACGTGTTAAAATGAGATGTCAGTGCTATTTTCATTTATGCGTAATTTATCCATCGCACTCTGTAGACTCTTCGCTTTGGTCAAGTATCTCAAAAGAGAAGAAGAACTGCTTTTGGATACTTACCTGATATTTTATTGCCCACATCATTTCTGATATGATGAAAAATATTTTGATATACACATTGGGGATAAATATATATTTATTCAGGGCTTGGTTAGCATAATGTACATATGTAATACTTTGACATTTTTGTTTGTAGTTCATCTGGCCAGCTTGCCTTTTGGACTACTTTCTTTTGGTCAGAATGACGTGAACTGCTATTTATGCTACAGGTAAAAATTATTTTAGATCGCTCTGTATTACTTAAAAAAACGCCTTAAAATGCAATATTTTTGCATTTCTATAAAGTAAAAGATAAAATTTCAATTACTACAATGCATTTGCTTCTATATTTCATTCTTTTTTCCAGGCTTTTATTGCTATCAAAAAGTTCAAATTTAGATTAGTTTGTCTACAATATATTTTCGTAAATTATGAATATTTTACATGAGAAACATTATATTTTGTTTTCCCCATTAACCCCTTAGTAGACATTTTGAAATTATCACAAGGGCTGGAGATTTGATTCAGGTCAAGAAAATCATGAAACAAGAGCGCAATATCATTCAATTTTGCAGAGACATGCTATGCCATCTAGTTTACACATAATTGGTATAAAATCACCTCTCACCAAGACAACAATCCAAAACACTCTTCTAACTTATGTCAAAATTATGTTGAGTTAAAAAAAAAGGAACAAAATACTGACCTCTTCTCACTCTGGATTAAATTGTATAGGAAATTTTGAAGAGAATACCCAAACAGTGAGAGTGAGCTTTTTTCAGTGTCTGAAAAATGCTAGGGAAGTTCTGCCATCTACTTTTTTTTCAAACACTGTTGGAAAGAATGCCACAAATTTGTAAAGCAGTAAATAAAGCAGGTGGTGGTTTTATTGAAAAAAAGAAAATATGATGCTGTTGTATGAAAAAATTTATTTTTATAGTTAAGAGCTTATTTTTTGTTAAAATAATAGCAAATACACTGTAGATATTGAAATTGTATCTTATTTTAAAGAAATACATATTCCTTATGAGTATTATAGTTTTAAATAATATAAGAGGTTGAAGCCTTTATTATATAACCAAATATTTTCCAACAATATAACATATGTGTATAGCAAAATTACAAATGTAAAATTAAGCACAAATCGCTCAAAAATGCATCAACCTTTTTATCACAGTGTTGTAACATAGAGAAGTTTACCGAATAGAATAATCAAACAAAGGTTGGTAATGTCATTAATACTTAGGACAAGAACAACTCATATCAGATTCACCAGCGGCACATAGAAGAAGTAGTCAACTGCTAGAATTGAGTCAAGTGAATGCCACAATGAATCCCCAACTGCAGACTCACATACAGTATTTGCTATTGTATTTATGCGAATGGGGACATATTCATTATTGTCCATACGTATGCTACAACACACAGTTTCTTGCTGATCCCCTAGCAATCTCTTGCATAACCTTAGGATTCAACATTGGTTCAGAAACACTGCTATACACAATCGGCAGGTACACTGTAACAGTAGAATATCATATGTTTATACCTCTTAATTAAAATATCTTGTGGGAGATTCACTCACAACATGGCAGCAGAAATTAGCCTTGTGTTCACGGAGATAAAAGCATACTTGACAGGAAAGACATGGCAAATTGTATGTTAATTTCACACAATTTATTTATACCTTTTGTGTGTATTGTTGTGTGTATTTTTTAGGTTTAAATTGTTTTATGGTATATGTGATAAAAGGGAGAATTTACTCTGTAGTATTACAAGTCATATCGCAGAGAGAGGTCACGTGTTGCCCGTAAAAAGTTTTGTGGTGAGGAGATTGAATTTAACATCTTTTGGCGGTGGTGTCAGTATTTCCAGCAGGAACAGTTTTTGTTGCATGATGGGAGTATTTTATTATTAGTTTTAATTTTTACTTAATTTATTTTATACAACATTTTTATATTATTGTTTTATTTTATTTTATTTACAATTTTCATTATTATTATTATTATTATTATTTTATATTTTTCTATTTATGATAATAATAAAATCTCAACAATCTAAGTCCAAGGATCACTACCTTCTAAAATTGGTGTAAAAGAGAGAAAGAGAGGAAGGCAATCTGTTAACAAAGGAAGAAATACAATTATTTTCATGTTATTAGAGCTGATATTACTTCTTTTTTGCAAGCTATAAAATTCCCTTGCAAAGTGAGGCTCATAAAACATATGAAAATAAAATATAATTCCAGTATTTTATCTACTGAAAAGTAACAAAGCAGTTGTTAGGCTTGATGTCAAATGACTTGCTGATTATAGGATTTATATGATAATAATTTGGAAGCAAAGAAATTAAAGGGAAACAACTCTGTAATTTTGAAATATATATTAATCGGTTGGTACAAGATCAGATGATGTAGAACTGAGCAACCAAATACCAAAAGTTTTTCTTGTTATTCATTCTGTATGTGGCCTTCAACTGTGATGGAGGAAAACATTGTCCCTATTGATGAGTGCTTTTTTGATTATACAATCACAAATATGTTGCAGCAGCTGGACCTCTAAATGTGCATATAGTATTTCAGTGTATTTTAAGAACGCCAAATGAAGAATAGCTTGATGATTCCACCACCTGTACATTAACTTTCTTACATGAGTCGCAGATTTAAGTGTCAGTTATGATTTATCTTAGTCAATCCATTGCCTTGCACTTGTATCTTAGTCAATCCATTGCTGTGTGCTTGTATCTTAGTCAATACATTGCCTTGTGCTTGTATCATAATCAATATATTGCCTTGTGCTTGTATCTTAGTCAATCCATTTCCTTGTAATTGTATCATAGTCAATCCATTGTCTTGTGCTTGTATCATCATCAATCCATTGCCTTGTGCTTGTGTCTTAGTCAATCCATTGCCTTGTGCTTGTATCATCGTCAATCCATTGCCTTGTGCTTGTATCTTAGTCAATCCATTGCCTTGTGCTTGTATCTTAGTCAATCCATTGCCTTGTGCTTGTATCACAGTCAATCCATTGCCTTGTGCTTGTATCATCGTCAATCCATTGCCTTGTGCTTGTATCATCGTCGATCCATTGCCTTGTGCTTGTATCTTAGTCAATCCATTGCCTTGTGCTTGTGTCTTAGTCAATCCATTGCCTTGTGCTTGTATCACAGTCAATCCATTGCCTTGTGCTTGTATCTTAGTCAATCCATTGCCTTGTGCTTGTGTCTTAGTCAATCCATTGCCTTGTGCTTGTATCACAGTCAATCCATTGCCTTGTGCTTGTATCTTAGTCAATCCATTGCCTTGTGCTTGTATCTTAGTCAATCCATTGCCTTGTGCTTGTGTCTTAGTCAATCCATTGCCTTGTGCTTGTATCTTAGTCAATCCATTGCCTTGTGCTTGTATCACAGTCAATCCATTGCCTTGTGCTTGTATCTTAGTCAATCCATTGCCTTGTGCTTGTGTCTTAGTCAATCCATTGCCTTGTGCTTGTGTCTTAGTCAATCCATTGCCTTGTGCTTTATCACAGTCAATCCATTGCCTTGTGCTTGTATCATCGTCAATCCATTGCCTTGTGCTTGTATCTTAGTCAATCCATTGCCTTGTGCTTGTATCACAGTCAATCCATTGCCTTGTGCTTGTATCTTAGTCAATCCATTGACTTGTGCTTGTGTCTTAGTCAATCCATTGCCTTGTGCTTGTATCATCGTCAATCTATTGCCTTGTGCTTGTGTCTTAGTCAATCCATTGCCTTGTGCTTGTATCTTAGTCAATCCATTGCCTTGTGCTTGTGTCTTAGTCAATCCATTGCCTTGTGCTTGTATCTTAGTCAATCCATTGCCTTGTGCTTGTATCACAGTCAATCTATTGCCTTGTGCTTGTATCTTAGTCAATCCATTGCCTTGTGCTTGTATCTTAGTCAATCCATTGCTGTGTGCTTGTGTCTTAGTCAATCCATTGCCTTGTGCTTGTATCTTAGTCAATCCATTGCCTTGTGCTTGTATCACAGTCAATCCATTGCCTTGTGCTTGTGTCTTAGTCAATCCATTGCCTTGTGCTTGTGTCTTAGTCAATCCATTGCCTTGTGCTTTATCACAGTCAATCCATTGCCTTGTGCTTGTATCATCGTCAATCCATTGCCTTGTGCTTGTATCACAGTCAATCCATTGCCTTGTGCTTGTATCTTAGTCAATCCATTGCCTTGTGCTTGTATCTTAGTCAATCCATTGCCTTGTGCTTGTGTCTTAGTCAATCCATTGCCTTGTGCTTGTATCTTAGTCAATCCATTGCCTTGTGCTTGTATCACAGTCAATCCATTGCCTTGTGCTTGTGTCTTAGTCAATCCATTGCCTTGTGCTTGTGTCTTAGTCAATCCATTGCCTTGTGCTTTATCACAGTCAATCCATTGCCTTGTGCTTGTATCATCGTCAATCCATTGCCTTGTGCTTGTATCTTAGTCAATCCATTGCCTTGTGTTTGTATCACAGTCAATCCATTGCCTTGTGCTTGTATCTTAGTCAATCCATTGCCTTGTGCTTGTATCTTAGTCAATCCATTGCCTTGTGCTTGTGTCTTAGTCAATCCATTGCCTTGTGCTTGTATCATCGTCAATCCATTGCCTTGTGCTTGTATCTTAGTCAATCCATTGCCTTGTGCTTGTATCTTAGTCAATCCATTGTCTTGTGCTTGTATCATCATCAATCCATTGCATTGTGCTTGTGTCTTAGTCAATCCATTGCCTTGTGCTTGTATCACAGTCAATCCATTGCCTTGTGCTTGTATCTTAGTCAATCCATTGCCTTGTGCTTGTGTCTTAGTCAATCCATTGCCTTGTGCTTGTATCACAGTCAATCCATTGCCTTGTGCTTGTATCTTAGTCAATCCATTGCCTTGTGCTTGTATCTTAGTCAATCCATTGCCTTGTGCTTGTGTCTTAGTCAATCCATTGCCTTGTGCTTGTATCTTAGTCAATCCATTGCCTTGTTCTTGTATCACAGTCAATCCATTGCCTTGTGCTTGTATCTTAGTCAATCCATTGACTTGGGCTTGTATCTTAGTCAATCCATTGCCTTGTGTCTTAGTCAATCCATTGCCTTGTGTCTTAGTCAATCCATTGCCTTGTGCTTGTATCTTAGTCAATCCATTGCCTTGTGCTTGTATCACAGTCAATCCATTGCCTTGTGCTTGTGTCTTAGTCAATCCATTGCCTTGTGCTTTATCACAGTCAATCCATTGCCTTGTGCTTTATCACAGTCAATCCATTGCCTTGTGCTTGTATCATCGTCAATCCATTGCCTTGTGCTTGTATCTTAGTCAATCCATTGCCTTGTGCTTGTATCACAGTCAATCCATTGCCTTGTGCTTGTGTCTTAGTCAATCCATTGCCTTGTGCTTGTATCATCGTCAATCCATTGCCTTGTGCTTTATCACAGTCAATCCATTGCCTTGTGCTTGTATCTTAGTCAATCCATTGCCTTGTGCTTGTATCACAGTCAATCTATTGCCTTGTGCTTGTATCTTAGTCAATCCATTGCCTTGTGCTTGTATCTTAGTCAATCCATTGCTGTGTGCTTGTGTCTTAGTCAATCCATTGCCTTGTGCTTGTATCTTAGTCAATCCATTGCCTTGTGTTTGTATCACAGTCAATCCATTGCCTTGTGCTTGTGTCTTAGTCAATCCATTGCCTTGTGCTTGTATCTTAGTCAATCCATTGCCTTGTGCTTGTATCACAGTCAATCCATTGCCTTGTGCTTGTATCTTAGTCAATCCATTGCCTTGTGCTTGTGTCTTAGTCAATCCATTGCCTTGTGCTTGTATCACAGTCAATCCATTGCCTTGTGCTTGTATCTTAGTCAATCCATTGCCTTGTGCTTGTGTCTTAGTCAATCCATTGCCTTGTGCTTGTATCACAGTCAATCCATTGCCTTGTGCTTGTATCTTAGTCAATCCATTGCCTTGTGCTTGTATCACAGTCAATCCATTGCCTTGTGCTTGTATCTTAGTCAATCCATTGCCTTGTGCTTGTATCACAGTCAATCCATTGCCTTGTGTCTTAGTCAATCCATTGCCTTGTGCTTTATCACAGTCAATCCATTGCCTTGTGCTTGTATCTTAGTCAATCCATTGCCTTGTGCTTGTGTCTTAGTCAATCCATTGCCTTGTGCTTGTATCACAGTCAATCCATTGCCTTGTGCTTGTATCTTAGTCAATCCATTGCCTTGTGCTTGTGTCTTAGTCAATCCATTGCCTTGTGCTTGTATCACAGTCAATCCATTGCCTTGTGCTTGTATCTTAGTCAATCCATTGACTTGTGCTTGTGTCTTAGTCAATCCATTGCCTTGTGCTTGTATCATCGTCAATCCATTGCCTTGTGCTTGTATCTTAGTCAATCCATTGCCTTGTGCTTGTGTCTTAGTCAATCCATTGCCTTGTGCTTGTATCATCGTCAATCCATTGCCTTGTGCTTGTATCTTAGTCAATCCATTGCCTTGTGCTTGTATCACAGTCAATCCATTGCCTTGTGCTTGTATCTTAGTCAATCCATTGTCTTGTGCTTGTGTCTTAGTCAATCCATTGCCTTGTGCTTTATCACAGTCAATCCATTGCCTTGTGCTTGTATCATCGTCAATCCATTGCCTTGTGCTTGTATCTTATTCAATCCATTGCCTTGTGCTTGTGTCTTAGTCAATCCATTGCCTTGTGCTTTATCACAGTCAATCCATTGCCTTGTGCTTGTATCATCGTCAATCCATTGCCTTGTGCTTGTATCTTAGTCAATCCATTGCCTTGTGCTTGTATCACAGTCAATCCATTGCCTTGTGCTTGTATCTTAGTCAATCCATTGCCTTGTGCTTGTGTCTTAGTCAATCCATTGCCTTGTGCTTGTATCATCGTCAATCCATTGCCTTGTGCTTGTATCATCGTCAATCCATTGCCTTGTGCCTTGCACATTATTGTATGTTGCTTTACTCCAAATTTATTCTTAACAACCATGTATGATTAATAATTAGAATGATACATTCAACTTTACGTGGCCAAGTGGTTAGACCATGAGGCCCTGGTTCGAATCTCGCCAAGGTTGATTTATTAGGAAGGAAACTTCCTGATGTTATCAAACTGGAGGGTTCGATCATGGCATGCAGCACCTTTGGAAAGCACCTGAAAACCATACCTCGAGTTGATCCAAGTCTTGTGAGTGAATTTGGGTAGACAGAAGCCTTGGGTGGTGTCAATAGCTGTGCTAGCATGAAGTCACAAGTCATTGTGGCCGAGCAGTTGAGCGTGCTGGCCATATTCAAATTGTTGATCACCCTAGATAACATGCTCTCTCTCAGAAACTGTAACTAAGGTCTGCTCAGCATAGTTGCAGTATAAACCACAGGTGGGCTCTGTAGGTGCTGAATAAACACAAATGCACCTGAGCAAGCATCTGCAATAGGGATTGGCTAGCCCCCCTAGTAGACAGGTATTCTTGCTTATGAGTGGCCAGCTATACTATGGAGTTTGACTTAAGGAAGTCATGTTTTTCTTGTTGAGACTTCTCCAAATTCATATCAGCTAACTTCAGTTTTGTAATCAAAATGTAAACAACAGTTATTTTATTTGAAGGGATTTTTTTATCTGACATTATTTCTTAAACAGAAGCGTGCCTCTACCAGTTTGGCCATGGAGCCTGACATCCAGGACAAAGTCAGAATAACCTGCTAAAGAAGGCATTTATTTTACCGTTTGGGTATTCTACAAATCTATATCTGATAGCTTTAGTTTCACACATGAAATGTAAACAACAGTAATATTTTGAAAGTATTTTTTATCTTACATTATTTCTTAAGCCAAAACATGCATCTACCAATTCAGCTATGGAGCCTGACTGGTAACACAAAGTCAGAATTACTTGTTCAAGAAGGCATGTATTTTATCGTTGGGTATTCTACAAATTTATATTTCGTAGCTTCAGTATATTATAGCTTCAGTTTTGTATCCAAAATGTAAATAATAATTTATTTTCTCCCGGAATATGCATATATACAGTTATTTGTTTCTACCGATTCTTTTGTTAAATGACTGTAAGCTTTGTTTGGAGGAGAAAATAGCAATTATTCCCTTCCCCAGACCAGCAGAAATTATTAAATAAACAATGAAAACTTATCTCAAAATGTAGGTATGGAAATCGGTTTTTACTACATTACTTAAAAAATCCAAAAATTAAAAATGAATAAATTGTAAAACACTGACAAGGAAAAGAAAAATATGTTCATAATATATAAGACAGATAGTATAACATACACAATGCAGATTATATAACATACTTTAGAAAAATGCCAACATTTTAAATTAAACAAAAACGATAACCACGCCCAGAAAATAATCATAGAAATAATAATCAAAATGGCACAGCCTCTCCTATCCAAGGATGCTCATTAACCAGGGTGGCCAGCCAATCCCCATTTCAGACACCTGCTCAGGCACATTTGTATTTGTTCAACTCCTGCAGAGCCAACCTGTGGTTCGTACTGCAATTATGCTGAGCAGACGTCAGTTACAGTTTCTGGGAGAGTGCTCATTATCTATTGTGATCAACAATCTGAACAAGGCCTGCACGCTCAAATCCTCAGTTACGATGACTTGTGACTTTGTGTTAGCACAACCATTGGTGGATCACAAGGATTCCATCTACCCAGTTTCACACACAAGGTTGGTGTCAACCCGTGATATGGTTTTCAGGCACTTTCCCATAATAATAATAATAATAATAATAATAATAGTATAACAAATAAACAAAAAATTAAAACAGATGAATTAATTAACAAATTCAGTAAATAATAAACAAGGGAACAAAGTATGAATGCACAAATAAACACTAGAGAATATAATAATAGTAATAATAATAATAATAATAATAATAGTAATAATAATAATAATAATAGTAATAATAATAATAGTAATAATAATAATAGTAATAATAATAATAATAGTAATAATAATAATAATAATAATAGTAATAATAATAATAATAATAGTAATAATAATAATAGTAATAATAATAATAGTAATAATAATAATAATAATAATAGTAATAATAATAATAATAATAATAGTAATAATAATAATAGTAATAATAATAATAATAATAATAATAGTAATAATAGTAATAATAATAATAATAATAATAATAGTAATAATAATAATAATAGTAATAATAATAATAATAATAGTAATAATAATAATAGTAATAATAATAATAGTAATAATAATAATAATAGTAATAATAATAATAATAATAATAGTAATAATAATAATAATAATAATAGTAATAATAATAATAGTAATAATAATAATAGTAATAATAATAATAATAATAATAATAGTAATAATAATAATAATAGTAATAATAATAATAATAATAATAATAATAATAATAGTAATAATAATAATAATAGTAATAATAATAATAATAATAATAATAATAATAGTAATAATAATAATAATAGTAATAATAATAATAATAATAATAGTAATAATAATAATAATAGTAATAATAATAATAATAATAATAATAGTAATAGTAATAGTAATAATAATAATAGTAATAATAATAATAATAATAATAATAATAATAATAATAGTAATAGTAATAATAATAATAATAGTAATCATAATAATAATAATAGTAATAATAATAATAATAATAATAATAATAATAGTAATAGTAATAATAATAATAATAATAATAATAATAATAATAGTAATAATAATAATAATAATAATAATAGTAATAATAATAATAATAATAATAATCATAATAATAATCAACAACAAATATTAAATGAATAGATTGTGTTTCCTTCAAAAGTCTACTTCAACTTTATACTTTGAACGTCTTTGCATAAACTCAGAAATTTTATTTACTATTTATTTTTTTTTTCTCTGTACGAATAGACAGGGTTGCTTATAATCTCGTTCATACTCCTCCTTGGCCTTTTGAAAAGGAGTTGTCGTTTATCCCCCGTTTCCTGTTTAGTATTGTGTTTTCAGGTTCCTTGTAAAATCTTTTTCATACTTATTTGCTCCCAGTAATCCTTTGCATCTTAGTGGCATTATTGGCTTGCTTGGGGTGAATTGATAAAAAAAAATACAAAATACTTTAAGTAATCAAAAATAAATAATGAGTAAAAAGTTAACAAACAATCGTATGCAATAGGTACAAATAACCTCATTTAGATGCAAAATTATTTCTACTCAATAGTCTTTAGTATAAATTAAAAATTTTTTTTTATAAGCATTTCACCCCAAGCAAGGCAGCAATGCCACTAGCACGCAAGGAGTTACAGAGAGTGAGAGCAAGAGTAAAGAGGCGTGTTTGAGGAAAGGATAAAGAGAAGGATGGAGATCAAGATCAAGGCATGAGAAGATGTCGATTGACATTACATTTAAATTTTTGAAGATTATAGCTATCAGGGAAGCAAGTAAGAGGAAGGGAGTTCCACTGTTAGGAAGAGTGAGAGAAGGTGTTAAAGCAGAAGAGGCAGTTACATTAAACTGTTTTGACAGTAAAAGGGTGGGACCAAGATGCCAACCTGGTAGCAAGCTTAAATTAATGCAGTTGGGTTACCAGTGAAAGTAACTGGTTAGAGCAGCTGCCATGAAAATATTTGTAAAAATGACAGAAGGAAGCCACATCATGTCTGTGAGAAAGTGACTGTAGTCGAGATGTCAGGTCATAATGACAATAAGATAATTTATTTTCTGAACACCGAGATGTACAACTCTTTGGTTCGGAATCTCCTCCATAACATCTCGGTGTTCACAAAATAAATTTATAATTGAAACGGATAATTAAATTCTCCATCTTCTTATTATCATTATGATGCTCTGTAATCTACATTAAGCTCTCCCTGGATTTATATCCTCCTCGGAATTATCCCTTCCAGTCACAAACTGGTAAAACGTATATATATATATATATATATATATATATATATATATATATATATATATATATATATATATATATATAGTGAGAGAGAGAGCGAGTGATAAATATATATATATATATATATATATATTACATAATATACATATATAAAAATAGCTATTTCAACTAATGATTATACGTTAGCATTTCTCAATTCAAATGGTGAGCAGATACAAAGTTAGAAACAAAAATTAAACATTTAAAAAAAGTAAAAGACACAATGGGAGGGGGAGGGGGATATTGTCTGGCTTCAATAGAAATGGTTGACATAAACTTGACCTAGATTTTTAATTCCAACCCCCCAAGTTAGGGGTTATGGAAAAAATCAAAAAGAAATTAAGTAATGGCAAGAAAAATTTTAAAACCAAGTTAAAAATACAGTTAAAAAAATTTTAAAAAAGAAAAAATAAATTATTAGTTATAAAACAAAAACAAAAAAGATTTTTTCCTTTAAAAATTACCAAAAATATTCTAGCAAATAATATAAGATTAACAATAAATCTTAATTAGATAGTATATATTAAAAAAATTAATTAATTAAAGAATTATTTAGATAGTATATATTAAGAAAAAAATTGAAAAAATAAAGATATAAAAATATTTTAAGAAAATTTAAAATTTTAAAAAATTTTAAAAATATGTAAAAAAAGTAAAATCTATAATTAAAATATAATAATAATTAAAAATAATTAAAAAATGCTTTTATAAAAATTTTAAAAGTTGTAAAAAAATTTAATTTTTTAATTTATATGCTCTGTTATAATATATACATTAAGTTCTTTTTGTGGATCAGTTTTAATATTTTATATCATTAGGATTTGCTTGGATTATATACCAAAGGATTATTACCTGTACTATATATATATATATATATGTTGATATAAAAACAAATTCAAATTTCCATAATATAGGTTTAGCTTAATTAGCTACCATATTTCCATAATATTCACTCCCCTCTAACTCTTCAAATGTTGACAGTGTAACTAATTCTAATTTCTATATTAAATTCCCTCCCCTGTCTATAACCTGTTTACTCTATATTAATTATAATTTATAAACTTTCCCCTCCCCTAAGATCTCCCCCCCAACTCTCTTCCCATTAATCCCTTACATCCTTTTATCTATATATTTTAAAGTTATTTTTAAACCCCTTTTTTATTCCTATTTTAAATTAATATTTCATTCTTCATTCTGCCCAAATTAATGTCATAAGGTTAATATTCAGGATTAATTTTATAAAACTTCTTCCCTTTAAGACAAATACCTTCCACCCTCAACTGACTCCTCTCTCATGCCTTTTGTCTGACTGAAACATTGAAACATTGAAATGGATAAATTCTGTATCAGTTTTTCGACAGGTTGAATTTTTTAGCTTTCACAGTTTAATATTACATTCTGCCCCTGCTAACTGCATAGACATAAACTCAGTCCACACCTGGGTTGATAAAACAGATGATTGATATCTTTGTCTGCTAAAATAGGTTATTCCTCATATGAGATAATTTTGGATTTTATTGTTCATTAATTAAACATATATATATATATATATATATATATATATATATATAATGGACTCTCCCGTCGGTTTCGACGTATGAGGATCTGACAGCTTAGTTGATTCACTTATGAGATTTTGTGCGATAATCTTAAGTGACATTTAAAACCCGCTAGTGATTTGCAAAGGAGGCCACATACGGAGCAAGTGTGAGGATTGTGAGATGAGATCACAGCTAGATTGGCTGACCTTTTAGATCTTGCTCTCGCTTCTTGAAGATGATTCAGACAAGGCGATTGAAAACTGCTGAGTCCACTAAAACATGTTGATCTCCATTCTACCTGCTCCAAGGCTAAGTGCTCAAGGGTGTTATGTGGTATATTGACAGCTGACAATTTGCTTTTCAGCTTATCTTTGTATTTTAGCCATGGACATCCTAATTTCCTGTAGCCCTGATCTCACTGGCTGTACATTAGGATCTTGGGTATCCTGTCATCAGACATTCTCAAGACATGACCAGTCCACCATAACTGAGACTGTATGAGAAAAGTCTTGATTCCTCCAATATTACACCTGTTAAACAGGGCTACATTAGATGTCCTATCTTGAAGGTTAACTCCACAGATTGCATGCAGACAGCTAAATATCCAGCTGGCGTATATGGTACCTGTATGGAGTCCATGACTCTGAGCCATACAAAAGGATGGCATGTACAACAGCTCTGTAAACCCAAATTTTCTTATCCCGTCGAATATATATATATATATATATATATATATATATATATATATATATATATATATTAGGAAAATCTATGACAAAGTGGAAAAACATTTTATGTGATGCATTCATTAGACTAAAATGAGGATTATGTTGATAAGACTAAACATGCTCATTGCACAGGAAGGAGATTGGGTCTGAAATTTTAAACTTTTTAATTAAAAAATTATTTTTAAAATATGTGTTTCCATATATAGTCTAGCCAATTTAATTTAGTTTCTTTTTGTTTATGTTTTTGTCACCCTTTTTATTAAATACATTGTGGTAATAAGTCTGCCAAGAAAGGTGAAATGTTGTAAGTACCTGGAGGTAAATTTATTTTGATCGATCTAGTGATTAAAACGCTTTCTTTACACTTTTGTCTGAGTAAATTGCTTTCTCTTTTAATTAAAGTAGAATTTTTTAAATAAAAATTAAAGTTAGAGTCATTACAGTGAGCAACTAATGCTTTAAGTGTATTGTTTGGTCTTCATATAATCTTTTATTTAACTTCCTTGAGGTTTATCCTATGTATTCTTTGTGGCAATCATTACAGGTGATAGAATAAATTCTTTCCTCAAGTTTTAGCCTATTATTATTCTATTTTTTTTTTAAGCACTTCACCCCGAGCAAGATGGAAAGCCACTAGCACGCAAGGGGTTACAGAGAGTTGGAGCTAGAGCAAATAGGAGTGATAGAGGAAAGGATGAAGAGAAAGATAGGGGATAGATCAGGGCATCTGCAAATGTCGATTGACATTACATTTGAATAGTTGGAGATTATAGCTATGAGGGAAACAGGAAGAGGGGAGAGAGTTCCACAGATGAGAGGTGCAAGACATGAAGCTATTGGAGTAGAAGAGACGGCTACATTTAACAGTTTCAACAGATAAATTCTGTATAAATTCTTTTATTGTTATATAAGTGGTTGT
This sequence comes from Acanthosepion esculentum, assembly GCA_964036315.1. Lineage (NCBI taxonomy): Eukaryota > Metazoa > Mollusca > Cephalopoda > Sepiida > Sepiidae > Acanthosepion > Acanthosepion esculentum. The sequence goes on along the minus strand of OZ038482.1, from coordinate 114,485,920 downwards.
AATAAATTCTATGTTAAGCAGAAATAAAATCTTGCTTACGACCACACCATGTTGAAACACTAGTTCCTGTACAATCTCCAAAGTTAAGCAATTTTGAGCCTAGTCAATACCTAGAATGGGTAACTACTTGGGAATATCATGTGCTGTAAGTTTAGATGTGCAGCTGGTTTAATGAATAATAACTCGGAATTGTTAATCAGAGGTGAGTTCCAATTCCCATTGGGTTTATTATATTCACTTATGCAATAATACCCTTCAGAAAGCTATAAATGCACCTCTTCTCCTCCCAGGTATGGGTTAACTAGTAAGACTTGTATTACTAAACTAATATTATCTAAAAAAAAATAAATAAATAAGGATACTTTCTGACTTTAAGTAATCTGCACAGGGTTGATAAGCCATAAAAAATGAATGAATCAGTCATAGATAAAATCTTTTCAGTTGGAGTTGTGATAGAGTTGCCAGATAGAATAATACATTAGGATTTGTCAGGTTTCTCCACCAATACAAAATTCTTTGTCAGAGATTTTCTTAAAATTATTCTGCTGTATAAAAAATCATTTTCCAATATATATATATTTTTTATATAGCAGAACAATTTTAGGAAAATCTATGATAAGAAATTTTTTATATATATATATATATATATATATATATATATATATATATATATATATATAACTGGACACACGTATTTGAGGGTACCCATCTACTAGGGCGGCTAGCCATTTCCTATTGCAGGCACTTGCTCAGTCACATTTGTGTTTATTATACACCCAGAGAGCCAACCTGTGGTTTATACTGAGCAGACCTTAGTTACAGTTTTGGGGAAAGAGCATGTTATCTAGTGTGATCAACAATTTGAACAAGACCAGCAGGCTCAAGCCCTTGCCCATGATGACTTGTGACTTCATGCTAGCACAGATATTGAAGGCACCCAAGGGTTCCATCTACCCTTCACTCACAAGGCTTGGGTCAACCCATGGCATGATTTTCAGGTACTTTCCAAAGGTGACACATGCTGGTATTGACCCCTCCAGTCCGATAAGATCAGAAAGTCTCCTTCTTGACAAATCAACCATAGTGAGACTCAAACCCAGGTCTCATGGTCAGAATGTGAACATTCTAACCACTCGGCCATGTGCCCATATATATGTATATATATATATATATATATATATATATATATATATACACACAAATGAGAGAAAGAACAGATGAAATAAAAATACAAAGTTTGTAGTATTTATTTTTGTAAAAAAGTGCTCAATACAAAGTAGAGCAAAATATTATTATAATAATTTCACACACACACACACATATATATATATATATATACATTGTGTTTATTTATCTCTATCTGTAAAAGGCAGGATGTGTGTGTGTGTGTGTGTGTGTAACGAATGCACGGCCGCAATTTTCGATGGATTTGCACCAAAATTTAGATGCACATGCTCCAAGTTAGAGGAAGGACAAGACTGACTTTGCATTTCCCAACTCCCATTGATAGTGGAAATAATCCATTTTTTCATGCTTCTATGGTAGTTTTCATGTAGTTTGCAGCCATTTTCTACTGGCCAGAGTGATAGCCTAGGCAGGAAGATTCTATTGGCCAGCGTGAGAGCCAACAGCTGACTGACACGAATGTTAACTAGCATGCAAAAAAAATCAATAGCTGCATTCGTCACAAGGGAGAAAAATTTAAATCTGCATGTCACTTTACTCCAATCGGCTCATTCGCTTGCATAAACTCAATGTTGATTCTGATTCTGCAGAACTGTGTTGGGTGTGAAAAATATTTGTTGTTAACATTCTTTTTTCATTCGGTTTTTCCAGTTACGAGTCCTTTTTTAAAGCTGATCGTTTTGTGTTCATTTTGTTTAGTTCTTTTTTCGTAACAGATTTAATGTTTAGTATAGAGCTTAGAAAAAATTTGCAGTGTGAGATAGGCAAGAAGTAAGGCATGTAGCAACATCAGCATGGCAAAGGGCACTCCTTTAATGGCAAGGAAGGGTAAAAATATTTGATTAGCGAAGTGATAGCGATTGCTGTATGAGTCGTACGATTTTTGAATCAAGCACGGGCAACGCCAGGCCATGCTGCTAGTATATATATATATATATACATATATATATATATATATATATATATATATATATATATATATATATATATATATATATATATATATGGGTAAAAATCCATTGGTAAGTAATCCAAGTAGATCCAAATAATATAAAATATTAAAACTGATCCACAAAAAAGATGCTCAATATATTTATTACAGAGCATATAAATGAATTACATAAAAACGAAATTCAATTGTACTCCATTTTGATGGCCATTTCGCCCACTGGTATAAAATTTCTGGGGCTTGTCAATGCCGAAATGTTTGTCAAAAAAAAAAACGACACTTTAGCATTGACTCGCCCCAGGGAGATTATCCCCACCTTGTAATGGCCATAAAAATGGGGTACAATTGAGTTTTATTCTTATGAAATTTATATATATATATATATATATATATATATATATATATATATATATATATATATATATATATATTATAATTTTATCATATAGACAAAAACAGTTTACTCACTACAAAGATGCAACTTCGTTTATTTTTTTCTCAAGCAAATGGAAGAAAGGAAGTGACATTTCACATACGACTTGCCTACTAGCAGGACTGTTAATAACCATTTTCGGTTCTCACCCATGAAGGTGCACTTGAAATGCACCGAAACCAAGTTGCATCTTTGTAGTGAGTAAACTGTTTTTGTCTATATGATAAAATTATAATAAATAATTATCGGTCTACTATCGGTATCAAGCCCTCTTTTGAATTAATGCTGTGAACATTGGAATTTATATATTATTTTCCTTCTCATTGCATCGGATATATATATATATATATATATATATATATATATATATATATATATATATATATATATATATATATATATATATGATAGAAATTGTAAGGAGGATTTGATAATTATAATTAAGTAATTCATTGAGTCTGAAAGAAACCTCAACAGAATGCAGAAAGCACTGGACGGCCGTTTCGTCCTATATTTGGGACTCATCAGCAGTGCTCATCCACTACTGAGAATTGAAAGCCTGACAGTTAGGTTGTCAAGGAAACACCATACCAACTGTTATATATATATATATATATATATATATATATATGAGAAAATTTGGAAAATTTCTATTTTGACATGTTTGATAATCAGAAAAATTATTTTATCTCAACAAAACAAGCAAGAGAAAACAGAATTTATATTAAGCATATAAATATAAACCCTTGATTTCTACTTTAACTGTATCAATATAAAAATTACATTTTCAGTTATTTCAACTTAGTTTTTATTTTTATTATACAGGAATCCCTCAATTAATGCACTTTTGATTAATGTGTTTTCGATTTATGCACTAAAGTTTTTATATAGCAAAATTCAATTAGTGCATACATAATACTCGATTAGTGCGGTAATTCATTCTTCAGTTTAACCACAGTAATTGAAAATTGATTTTTTTATAGTTTCTGATGTACACGTTAGCTGCACTAATTGAGGGATTCCTGTATACTCATTTATTTATAGGTTTATGTATCTCACATTCTTTAAGTACTAATTTAGTAAGAAAGGTCAATCAAGTAAAATTGCCCAGTCATAAGGGACTTGTATAATATAGCATTTTCAATGCAGCTTTCTCTCAATAAATTATATTTAATTTTTATTAAAATGGCATTTTCCTGGTCAAAATTGCTGTCAAATTGTAGAAAATTATTTTCCTTATGCTTCAGGTTTATTGATGAACATGTCAAAGTAGAAGTTTTCCGAGTTGTCCTATATTTATCATATGTTATCTGTTTATATACATACATATACATCTATTTATGTATCTATCTATATACAGAAGACTATCAATTTTTTGGCTTTTGTTTTAGTCCCATGGGTATCTCCATGGGATCCACACAAATACATATGTCAGTCCTCATTTCAAAGATCCATTTATCTCTAAATCACTGTGGTTAATAGCTAGTGCCTTGAGTATGCTCTGCCTTTCTATTTACTGTGGTAGATTACAAGCAGCCATGTTTCACTGAGCAGACTACAAGTTTTCTTCAATTACAATGAAAGGTTGCATCTTTGATGTGGGAGCCATGCCTTGAACATTTATAGGATCTCAGATTTACTCCAGATCTCAAGTGGAACTCATATTTCTGTGAAAATGGTCCATTCCTTGTAACACCCCCAGAAAGTACCTGACACCTTTTTTCATGCTTTACGTTTACAAGTGTCAGATTAGAACAAAAATGCTGTCATATCTGCACTGGAGCTACACAATTCTCACTTTAAAATCTTGACAGAGCTTCAAATCATTTACACAGTCATGTGGGCTAAGAAATGTTTTCCATTCTGCAGCCTCTTTCTCCACAGACATAATGTTGCTAGCTTATTGCTACTCTGTCACTATTTCTATGACCTCCATTCTTGAGTTTTACCTGTTGCGAACTTTAAAATTGGAACACATCATTTGCTGCATATTCCAACTGTAAGGAGAATGTTCCATTCTGAATTTTCCCAAGAACTGTCACTTTGTAGAACGGCACCTATGTGGATATTTCCCTTAATACTACAATCTTAACTTCTTCAGCTGAAGGGAAAATCAATATCTCTCCTCTTATAATTATAATCTTTACTTCCTATCACCTCCTTTTACATTCATGTCACACACCTCATTCTGCAACTTTGAGTGGCTCTTGGGTCTTTTCTTGTTTAAAATTTAATAAAAATACTTTCAATATTTTTTTTTAATTGACATCACATTATGCAAGGCATTAAAGCCACTAAGACACAAGGGGTTGCTAGGTGTGAAAGAATTAGGAACAGAAACATTAATAATGAGCGGGAAGAGGAAAGAGTAATCAGGAAGACAGTAGATAGCGATTGACATCTCATTTAAATATTTGAAGATTAAAGTTGTCTAGCATGGAACCAGAAGGGAGTTTCATAAACAAGGCAGTAAAGCCACTAAGACACAAGGGGTTGCTAGGTGTGAAAGAATTAGGAACAGAAACATTAATAATGAGCGGGAAGAGGAAAGAGTAATCAGGAAGACAGTAGATAGCGATTGACATCTCATTTAAATATTTGAAGATTAAAGTTGTCTAGCATGGAACCAGAAGGGAGTTCCACAAGGGATAAGTGCAAGAAAAGAGACTGTTTGCATATAATTTATTGTTATATCATGCCAGTTAAACTGTAAATTGATGAGATAGTCGTTGCCAGTCTAGTACTGCGCTTAAATTAAAAAAACTTAGGTACCATAGTAAAGAGCTCATCTGAACAATTACCATGAAAGTATTTATAGAAAAGGCACAGAGAGGCAACCTTATAGCTATGGGTAAGTGACTGAAGCCAAGCTGTCAGATCAGGACCAATAATATTGCTGATTCTTCTTTGGAATTTATCAATGAGCTCAAAGTAAATAGCAGGGGCACCAGACCATATATGGCAGCAATATTCTAAACATGTCTATATATATATATATATATATATATATATATATATATATGTCTAAAAGATTAAATTTTTATATCTAAAAATCATATTATGTAATTTTCTATCTATGACCCATAAAATGCGTGTTTTCAAATACCAGGCACAACCTATATATGTATGCCAGTGTGTGTGTGTATACACATTTACTTAAATGCTGTCAATAAAGTTACTACGTTTTCTGTAAGTGTTAAAAATATTTGTATTGAAATAGAACAATGGTGATTAGTCAAAGCACTGTGCAAGTTTTAATATCACCTTTGCATACAATGTTACCTCAAATATTCAGTGTTATAGTGAAAAAGAAACCCAAAGAAATAAACAATAAAATAGCCGTTGAACAAAATGCATTTTCCAGTCTAGAAGAATCATTAAAAATTCAAGCGACAATTACATCTTTTTTTTTTTTTACCTAAATGGGAAGAAAAAAATGTTTACACAAAAGCAATGCTTACTGATTACAGATACGATTAAGAAATACCGTAATTTCAATTAACAGTCAGTACTTGTGAAACTGACAATGTTGGTTGAAGTAGCGGGTGTTGGCTGCCCCACCCTCTCGGTAGAAAATAAACAGGAGAAAAATCAATGTAAAACACAGGTGCTGAAAATAAAAGCGAAAAGTAATTAGAACACCTGTAAAATGTTTTAACACCTGCCAAGGTTATTGTGTAGGATACGGTAATATTTTCCACAGTTTACTCTTACATACGGCTGCCCAAAACCTGAAACTTGAAACCCTAATGTTAATCACTGCAGACATTAGGGAATATGCTAATAATTATCTTTCATTTATCAAGAATGAAATGTTATAAAAAATTTGTTTAGTCACTGTCAGTCACTGTGTGTTTATCTAAATCTAAAAATAAACACACTAAAATTCACCTTCATCCCTGCCGTGAGCCGACGGCTTAGTGGTAGAAGTTCCGACTGACGCCAATTCAGTCGGGTTTCGATCCTAGCTAGAGGCAACCGGACGTCTAGCCACACTGATGAGCTGTGAAACAGCGAAACAGTCTGTCTGTGGATGACAAATATATATATATATATATATATATATATATGTGTGTGTGTGTGTCTCACTGAATTATTGAGACAAGTTTTGTCTACTTATTTTCATATTTACAGACAATCTTCTTAGTATCCTTATTAAAGGAAGTGAGAAAATTACCATGTTGATACATATTCATTTATTCTGAGTACTTTCAACATTAGCACAATGCCATCATCAGGGTGTTGGTTTTTCTAAGACAAAATTGTTGTGTTCATCTGAAAGTTAAATTTTTTACCTGTGAAGTGAAAAATGCTATGGTTATGTACTGTCCGATTTAAATTTCACAATGTAAAAGTCAGGGGAGGTAACTAGGTCATGAAATGCCCAAATGTTTTTTAAAAAAAAAAACTATTTAAAACTATTTGTTAATACCTAGACATTATAAACTATCTCCTGTAAACATTTTAAAACATTTGTGCAGTATCCGTAATTAATTTCATTAAGAGTTGGTTTCAATTTTTTAATATGGGCAGCTTGACGAATTTTTAGGTTATGTTTATTAATCCATGTAAAAGTATAGATATATTTATATCTATTTTATTTTATTTTATAGATGTATGTATTATTTTTCCATGAATATGAGAGGATTCTATTGAAAATAAATAGACAAAACTTGTCTAAATTATTCAGTGCGACATGTCTTAATGAAAACATACTGCCAAAATATAAGCAATTTATATATATATATATATATATATATATATATATATATATATATACATATATGGCTGTATATATATATATATATATATATATATATATATGTCTGTATGTAAGAAAAGAAGATGCTATTTCCATCTGTGGTAGGATGCATGGCACACGTGACTTATTAATTTCAGTCATTGTGCAGTTATTCAGGCCAACACATCCCTATGAGTGCCGCAGGCTTCAAGCTTCTATCTGTCCATTAGCATACCAACCAGTTAAGAATTCAGAGTTTTCCTTCCCTACATGGGTTGCCAACTAAGTCTGAAGATCTATCTGACCATTAATACACCAGTTTGTTTTGAATTCAGAGTTGTCTTTCTCCTAGACTGGTTGCCAACCAAGACTGAAGGACTTCAATCTGCACATTAGCACACCAACAGGTTTAGAATTCAGTTTTATTTCTCCTAGACTGGATGTCAACGAAAGCAGAAGTGCTTCTATCTGCCCATTAACACACCAACTGCTTTTTTAATTAATTGTCCTTCTCCTAGACTGGTGGTCAACCAATGCTTGAGAGCCTAGTCTGGCCTGTTATGTAAACATAAGGAGGAAAAAGTGATGGATTCATACCGCCTCAGCTGATATAAATGAAAAGACTATATTGAATCTATTGCGGGGTCATCTGATCAGAAGGTTGGTTCACTGTAACATGCAAGAAAATTTTTCTTTCTGGAATCTATCTTACATACCTATAAGTATACCATTCATCCATGCTTAAAGTATTGCCACCACATATGGTCCGGTGTCCCTGCTATTTACCTTGAGCTTCTTGATAAAATCCAAAGAAGAATCAGCAATATTATTGGTCTTGATCTGGCATCTTGGCTTCAGCCACTTTCCCACCAACATATGGTTGACTCCCTGTGCTTTTTCTATAAATACTTTCATGGTAATTGTTCAGATGAGCCTATACGCTATGGTACCTAGACATTTTTGATTTAAGCGCAGTACTAGACTGGCATTGAGATCTCATTAATTGACAGTTGAGCTGGCTAGATATAACTGTAAATTCTATGCAAATATTTTTTTTCTTGTACTTCTCACTTGTGGAACTCTCTTCTGGTGCCATATATACCAGTCAATTTTGATCTGCAAAAATTTAAATGCAATGTCAACCACTATCTACTGATTACTCTTTTCTCTCCCTGCTCATTAATGTTTTCTGTTCTTAATTTGTCCACACCCAATAACCTCTTGCGTTTTAGTGGCTTTACTGTCTTGCATGGGGTGATACCGATTTAAAAATAAAATATCTTTTCCAAGGGTAATTCTGTAAAAGTGAAACATAATGTACACTGCCAGAATTTGAACTTTCCAAATTCTGTTTCACGTCTGCAAGGCATTAATCATCTCTTTTGTTTATGTAGTACCTTCCTTCTTTGTGTAGCTACAACCAAGTTGTACTTGTTTATAACTCTCCACCACTTCTTGTCTTTTGTTGTTCTAAGTAACTTTTACCCCTTTTTCCCTGTTTTGCATCCATTCACATAATCCCATTAAGAAGATTACTCTTTGTTTCCTCCTGCTTCTCTTGTCTGTAATATAAACTGTGAGTGTTAAATTCTCTAGGCCACCTTTTCTCATTATGTATTCCAAAAATGTAAGTATAAATTTGCTTGTTGTTCCTATTTTCCTCAGAACTTCCACATTGTTCAGATGTTCTATCCTTGGAATTCTTATTATTCATTGGTAGGAATTCTTGTCTATTCACAAATTTGTTCTGGGATTTAACTGACTTGGCCACTCTTTCAAAGATGACAGGTAGTGAACTGACAACTCTTTGGGTAAAGTCACTTTTGGATCAATCAACCAACACTAGGCCATGTATTCTAGGTTACGACAGAAGGAACAAAAACTTGGAGAATTGAATTACCAAGGGGAATTAACTGAAAGTGAGATATCCAAAGGCATGGCATGCGGAATTAGAATGACCTATCCCCATTGATTAAATAAAGGGTTCCGTTCGAAGTACCAAGAAATATCACCTGAAGAAGGCTGGAGTGTACATTGGCAATAAAGGTGAGGGAAACAACCTATACAATGTAAATAGAATTCTGATTAATATTTTTTAAATTAAAATAAAACAAACCCTTGTATACCTTGAAAAGTACCATTTACATGTTAGCATTTGCATATGTGAGCATTTGCATATGTGAGCATTTAAATATATGAGCATTTGCATATGTGAGCATTTGTGTGTGTGAGTATTTGCATGTGTGAGTATTTGCATGTGTGAGTATTTGCATGTGTGAGTATTTGCATGTGTGAGTATTTGCATGTGTGAGTATTTGCATGTGTGAGTATTTGTATGTGTGAGCATTTGTGTATGTGAGCATTTGCATATGTGTGCATTTGCTTATGTAAGCATTTGCATATGTGTGCATTTGCATATGTGTGCATTTGCATATGTGAGCATTTGCATATGTGTGCATTTGCATATGTGTGCATTTGCATATGTAAGCATTTGCATATGTGTGCATTTGCATATGTGTGCATTTGCATATGTGAGCATTTGCATGTAACTTTAAGCTTCTTGTTAATAAAGAAGTACCTAAATTCCATTTTCACTTCTAATACACTTTGGTACCAAAAGTTAAGGGAATTGCTGTCTAGTACGGTGTGTGTCCTGCTCTAGTGCAGCAACTTAACATGACATCAAATCCACAAGTAATCAAAATCATCTGGAGCTAATAGCTAAGTGCAGCTCTGATATTTGTAGGTGCAAGAAGAAGCGACCACTCCAACACATCCTATGAATGTTTGACTGAGATCATGGCAGATTAATGTGGTGGTGACGCCCAGTCATTGGAAGTATTCTGAATGCAATTCTGGTTAATAGGGGTCGAGTGACATGCTGAATTATTCTGCTAGAACAACCTATCAGTGTTAAGGTAAATGGAGCCCATAAGTGGATTCAAATAGACTTAAAGCAGTGCAGGGTTTTTCTTTCTGGATTGGCAGCTGCTGAAAGATATAGAATTCATTCTTCCCTGCTATTTTACCAAAAGATTTGAGATAGGATGAAATATATACTGTTGAGTGGTTTCCTTCTTTTAGACTGACTGCCACTCAAAGCTAAGTTTACCCATTCTACACTGCACTTTAACCGAAAGTCCTGAGAAGAGACGGAATGTGTAAACAAAACTGGTTTCTTTCCCCCTAAACTGTCACTAAAGAACCCATTTTCTTCTGCTATTTAACCAAAAGAAGTCAGAAGAAATGAAATATGCAAACCAAACTGATTTCTTTCTCCTAGGGAATTTATTCTGCCCTTCTGTTTAATCCATAGCTGGGGAGAGAAGAGATGGATTTGTGCATTTTCCAGCAATGTATGAACTTAACAATGTTTCAGAAAATGAAAACACTCTTGCCTTCATTCAATCTCAAAAAATAAACACCAGCAATTAGGTATGAACTTGAAAATTCATAAAATTTAGTATCTGTCTATATTTCTGAGATGAGGTATTATGTACATTATTTACATTATTCAGACTATTGTCCTCATCTTTGTCGCCATATTTATCACTGGCTTGATTCAATACTAAAGCAAAAGTATCTGTCTATATTTCTGAGATGAGGTATTATGTAGATTATTTAGATTATTCAGACTATTGTCCTCATCTTTGTTGCCATATTTATTACAACATTTTCGTCATTGTACACTCCGGCCTACTTCAGGTGGTTGGAATGTCGAACTGAACCCTTTATTTTGCTCACTGGAGTAGACTGTTCTAGTTCCATGTTCCACATGGCACAGTGAATAAAGTGAGATCCAGTTAGATCCAGTGAGAGAACCCAAAGAGTGTGAGTTCAATACCCAGCCAAGGCAGTGGAGAACTTTCGGAGGGAAATTAACAGGAGATAACTGATAACTGACATCCATTAAACATAAGATGTGGAACTAGAACAGTCTAATCCAGTGTGCAAAATAAAGGGTTCAGTTCGACATTCCAACCAGAAGAAGGCCAGAGTGTACAACCGAAACGTTGTAATAAATATGGAGACAAATATGAGGACAATAGTCCAAATAATGTAAATAATATTCATAAAATTTACAATAAGCACCAGCCATGAGGTATGAACTTGAAATAAAATTTCTGATAAAAATTATCGCTTGTCTTGTATACATTTTTGGTTGTTTAGATGTATAACTTTCAAAATGTTTAACAGCACAGAGTATGAAATTATCGAATTAAGGGCCTTTCTACAGAAACATACCTCTCCAAGAAAAAATCATTTTTTAAAAACTGTTTCTTACATATTCCTCTCGATTAAGTTGTACATATATGGTTCTACAGGAGGATGCTGAGAATACCATAGACTAAACATGTCAATAATGACAAAGTTTTAGGGAAAATGGAGATACAAAGGACCCTTATACTAAACAGCAAGAAGAGACAGTTGAAATTTCTAGGGTACATAACAAGAAAAGATGGCTTGGGAAATTTGATACTCTCAAGACGGTGTTAAGGCAAGAGGGACAGAGGAAAATAATGCATTGCCTACCTAGTGAGCTTGAGTAAATTGGTGGTGGAGCAGGGCTTTGGAGAGTTAGCAAAAAAAAAAAAAAATTTTATTTTAAGGGAAAAATGTGGAGAGCCATGATAACTGACGTCATGAAAGGATATGGTACATAGAAACAGTTTTAAGAGGGGTGTTTAGTTTGTTATGTAAATTCCTTGTCAATTGATGCCCCTACACAAACCAAAAAAGTTGACTAATGGTAATATTACCTGTTTCCTTATAAGGAAACATTTAACATTTATTGACCAAGCAGCTTGTACTACCTTTGCTTGAAATTTATAAAATCTTTCTCTTGAAAGAATTTTTCAAGAAAATAGGTCCCTCAAGCCTGGTAACCGTTATTGCTTTTTCCAGTATTGATGGGGGTTTCCTTCCTAACCTTTTATTTGAAGTCATGTGGAATGTCAACATCTTGATTTTGTCATTATTTTCTCTGCAAATTACATGCGATATCCATTTTGGTTGTTACTGTTGCTGGAAGTTATCAAGTGATGTATTGTCTGTTATTTGGTATAGTTCTTTGTTTGTGATACTTTAGTGCACAAGTTCTAAAGAAGTGTTGTCTTCACCAAGATCCATATACATCACTCGCTCATCACATGTAATGAGTTGGTCAGTCAACTTGACACCCCCAAAGCGAGTGGAGGTCGGCAGGCACGGTAACTGTGATTGGTAACTGGCTTGTCGGTGTTTTGCATAGGCAAGTTACCATGTTTACTATGTAACGGGTTGGAATGAGAAGGAGGGGAGGTTTGTTTCAGAAGTGGAAACTGTGCCCGTCGCTACGACAGTAGGAGAGAGACGAAATTTTTTTTATGGTTTTTCCGTGACACATTTCAACACAATGAAGTCATGTGGAATGTCAATGTCTTGATTATATCATTATTTTCTCTTCAAGTTACGTGCTCTATCCATTTTGGTTGTTACTGTTGTTGGAAGTTCTCAAGTGATGTGGTGTCTGTTATTTGGTATAGTTTTTGTGATTTTTTAGTGCACAAGTTCCAAAGAAGTGTTGTCTTCACCAAGATCCATATACATCACTTGCTCAAACACATTTTTTAAGCATTCACCTAAAGTAAGGGAATCTGTTAACAATAATAATAATGATAAGACGACGACGACGGCATGAGTCCTTCTCGGGAGACAATGGAGTAGTGCAGTAGGTGCTAGGCGATGGAATTACATCGCCACTGGTGACTGTGTAGTCCCACTCTGGAGTGGCGGTCACCCAGGCACCTAGTGCAGATGAAGCTGGATAACATGGGACACTTCCCATGTTGTGCCAATGTCTTGCAACGTCGCTGGAGTGTCCTCCCCAATAGTGCTACGAGCATGGGTGGGATGTATGGATAACTAGGGCTGCCTGAACGTCTAGTTCCCCCCCCCTCTCGGCCTTGCTAGTAGAGTCCAAAGGAGAGGATCAACCAATACAGTTTGGTACCAGTGCAGCTGCAGGAGTGGCCGGAAGGTCACACAGAGTGCGGTCCATCTGCCTTAGGGGCTCCACTCCGGATTTGTGTAGGGTTTACTCCTTAGCCTTTTCTTCTCATGAAGATTTCCACAAGGCAGTGGAGCTATTTAACCCATAGCTGGGGTTTGGTTCATGGACACCAGGGCGTGTCCACACACCGGTAGGCCTGCATGCCACATGTTAAGGGGTCCAAACTTCTCCCTGGTCCCCTATAGTTTAGCCCGTCCACAAGTTGCTCGGTTGCCATGTGTCGCAATGAAGAGGCACTACATAGGGCTTGCTGATAGAGAGGCTATATACTGGCAGGGGAAGACTTATGTACTCGGCTCCCCTTTTTGCATTGCTGCTAGCCAGTGGTGGTAGCTGAAGGTGACAAGCGACAAGCACTACTAGTACCACTACAGACTGCCACACTAGATGCATCACAACAGCCAATAATAATAATAATGATAATATAATAATGATAATGATAATAATGATACTAATAACTGCCTAGGGAGATAGAACCTGTTACAATTTTATTGGACTACAAAATACATGCAGAACAATCAAAGCTAATTGCCCAGACATCATTATTAGAGACTGCAAACAAAAAAATTGCCTCCTTATTGATATGGTAGCCCCTGCAGACTGCAATGTATCTTTGAAGATCTTCAAAAAGCTGTTAAAATACAAGAACCTTGAACTCGAAATCTCAAAAATGTGGCACATGGGAACATCAACAATCACTGTTGTAGTTGGAGCCCTCGGATTGGTTGGAAAAGATTCCAATAGATTCATTGAAGGGATCCCTGGAAGCCCATGCCTTAAAAAATGAAAAAATTGTTCTCACAGGTACAGCCCACACCTTACAAAGGACTTTATCTATGTAAAATATTTGTGTGGTTGTGTGTGTTTTTTCTTTAACTGGTCAGTGGAAAATGTCATGATGTCATTTCTAACCTTAGGTCTCTGGTCGGGACCCGGAAAGAAATGTGTACACACCAGAAATCAAAGAAAATATAATAATAATTATAATGATAATAATGATAAGAACGATACTAATAATAATGATAATAACAATAATAATGATAATAATAATGATGATAATAATAATCATAATAATAAGTATGATAATAAAAACAATAATAATAATGATAATAACAATAATAATGATAATGATAATAATGTTAATAATAATAATGATGATAATAACAATAATAATAATAATGATAATAATAAGAATGATAATAATAATAACAATGATAATGATGATAATAATAATAATAATAATAATAATAATAATAATGTTAATAATAATAATAATAACAATAATAATAATAATAATAATGATAATAATGATAATAATAATAATGATAATAACAATAATTATGTTAATAATAATAATAATGATAATAATAATAATGATAATGATAATAATAATAATAATAATAATAATAATAAAGGGAACAGGTTAGCATGAAAGTGCCTTAAATTCATATTTCATACTGGATGTGTAATTATTTGAAATTTTCTATGTAAGCATTATTATAACACAAGAAAGGACAAAACGTAAATGAGAATATATCTTAAATAATATAAATATTTTAATTTTTTTGTTTTAACATTGAAATTTTGCCAAGTAAGAATTTGACAATTTCCTGGTGAGATACATTTCTATGGAAAAGTCAAACCAAATTCAAACCCCAGCTGAGACAATTTGCATTTGCATCATATTTTTTTCTTTTTTAAAAGATTCTTCCTCATTTGAGATTATAGCATCTATAATCTCACAACATAGTTAACTGTGATCTCCATAATCTTTTCAATGGCTGTATAGTATGCATCTCACATACCGCATGTCCTTCTCCTAGACTGGTTTCCAACCAAGGCTGAATGCTTCTATCTGCCTATTAGCACACTAATCAGTTTTGATTTCAGAAATTCCTAACTCTTTCATTAGTTACCAACCAATGCTGAAGAGCTTCTATCTGCCCATTAGCACACCAACCAGTTTTGAGTTCAGGGTTGTTTGTCTCCTATATGCCCATTAACACACCAACCATCCTGATGAGCAGTTATACACTAAATAAGGATCCTGGGTTTGAACATTGACTGGGACTTAAGTGGAGCCCATATAATCATATCATCACTAAAGTTGCTAGAAAAATGATCAATTCTTTTGCCATTCCAAAAAGTACCTGACTATTACTGCCATGTTTTAATTTGATGAGTCAGATCAAACCAAACATGGAGTACAGATGAGCTGGAGTTGCCCAGTCCTCAATGATTTTGTAAAATCACAACTTTTCTTCACCTATCACAATGTTTCAAATGTGATAATTTTAAATATCGTCCAGTAGAGTTTTTCGCTTAAAAGCAAACAGTCTTTTTGGCCAGTTCAAAAGATTGCTCTTCATACTTTACATATTTTTATTTTACCTCAGTGGAAATGATAGAGTCTTGTGAATTGTGAACTTTGTAAACATTTCAATGGATGTATAGTATGTGTCTTGCCAGGGCTACATATCCAGTGTCCCACAGTGGAGATTTACAATTTAGAATTGTCCTTCTCCTAGACAGGTTACCAACCATGGCTAAAGAGCCAAGTTTGAGATGTCATTTAACACATAGCTTTGGGAAAAGGCATGAATCCACTTCTTCCCTCACCTCCAACTATTAATTATAAACAACCCTACAAAACAGTTCAACTTGGTCATCAAGTGAGCCATTGAATCCTATAAAAGTATACATGATATCTGCAGGAATAAACCCAGGATTCAATAATTTGGAGGTGCAAGGGTCAAAGTTCTTATAAACAACAAAAATCAATAAATAATTAAAAAATAAAATAAAATTTTAAAATATCCCAGCAAATGTCTTCACTCTTTCAGCATTTGATACATTGCAAATTAAAAACAAAGGCCTGTCAGAGAAATCATTTATAGTCCAAAACATATTCAAAATTGACTCAACATTAAGACAAAAAAACTAAAATTGCTTTTCAGCCAATGAAAAGCTTTAAAAATACATTAAATAAACATGTCTGTCTGAACAACTTTTTATGAAAGTCGATCATATAAGAAAGTCAACTAGTAAAGCAGGGTTAACGAAATTATCCAGCTGATATGTTGTTTCGCTCAAGCCTTTGCGTTTCTAATGACTAAATGCATTTTGTTAGGAAGGGTGACAAGCTGAGGAATGTGAGTCTTCAGAAATTTGTTAGCCAAGAATGGTGAGTTCAATTCTAGGTAGGACCACAAAAGTCAGCATAGTTAACAATGTCATATCCTCTTAGAACTCCAATTCTTAAATGCAAATGGAACCCACTTTGACATCCATAGCTCATATGACAAAAACAGACCTTAATTTCATACTGCTTTGCACACCCACTTATAAAATGCTGCCGAAAAATACTAGGGTCATGATACACATTTTCTAACCAATCAGAAAAAGGATCATGCATTTTTACCAGCAATCATCTCTGGTGTCTATCTCTTGACTCCATATGCGTGTTGATTTTCTCCACCTGTCTATCTTGTGTCATAACGCAAACAAACTCCCAGTCTCCCATGATGATACCCAGCATGAGCAAACAAAGAAACCTTGTAAATCAAGGGGAAATAAAACACTTTTACTTATCTCAATCATGTCTTATCTCCATTCGTTGTTTTGTTACTTCCATTTTATTT
The DNA here is from genome assembly GCA_964036315.1 of Acanthosepion esculentum. Taxonomy (NCBI): domain Eukaryota; kingdom Metazoa; phylum Mollusca; class Cephalopoda; order Sepiida; family Sepiidae; genus Acanthosepion; species Acanthosepion esculentum. The sequence continues at coordinate 114,468,919 of OZ038482.1, read as the reverse complement.
TGTTAATGATAAAGTGGTTGTAAATCAACTCAACCTGTTTTGAAATGCATCTGATTTCAGGGACTTTAAACCTACCAATTGAATTAGTACAAAAATATTTTCTTTCTTACACACAAATGAAAGAAAAAGTCATACAAATTTTCATAAATTTCTCTTTATTTTAAATGTTTAAAATTCTGAAGAGCATACTGTGTACAGATAAATAAATTCATTATTTGTAAAATACTGACATAACATTTTTTGTTTTTGCCATACAACTACGGATATCCAAAATTCTCAACACAATACAGCCTATTCCTCAAACATAACAGAGATAAACCAAAGCACTCAAAAGCTAGTGGCCTTTTTCCACTTAAAGCCCTCAGTTCAGTGAAGACTTATTAATTGTCCTGCTAAACATATAGCAAAGGATTTTACTGTAACAGGAATAAGCATAAAATCATTCTGAAAAGAAATAGTTTTTAAACTGAACGACACACTTGTGACTAGCAAGCAATCTAATAAAAATAAAAACCTCAGTCTTTGCCCAGTATAAATGTTACTCACATCTGGTTGAAATGAACGAGCAATTAACTTAATTACTTGAGATTATCAGAACTTAATAGTCTTATTTTTTAATGGATAAGCTATCGTCCTAATCATCTTTAATCCTCTTTATACTGCTTGTATCTTGCTAATTTAGCTATTAGTATACTAAATGCTTTCAGGACAAAAAACAAAAAAAAGCAAAACAAATAGGTGACTTGATACAAAGAGAAGAAAGAATACATTGATATATACATATATATATATATATATATATATGTGTGTGTGTGTGTGTGTATATATATATATATATATATATATATATATATATATATATATATATATATATGTATGTATATATATATATATAATTCTTTCCAAGGAACATTGTCTGCCTGAGTGGATTTTATTTTAGATGAGTAAGGGATTTCAGAAATCCCGACCAACCTTCACAATACCCTCCCCTAGTGTCTCGTAGCGGGGGGGAGTTGAATTCAACAATGAATAGTGGAGAGTGAGTTGCAGTGAATGGCTGTACCAAGCTGCAATACAAAGAATGATGTTCCTGTAATTTATGCTAGGTATATACCCAAGTCTTTTAAAGTTATCCTTCTCCCAGACTGGTAGGCAACTAGAGCAACAGAATCCATGTGAGAGGAGATGGAATATGTATTCTTTATTGGGGGCAGACTGCCTGCATATGGAAAATAAATGAGTTCAGTTAATATACCAAAATAGGAAGGGGTGTAAGACAAGATTGTGTCTTCTCACCGGACTTATTCAACCTATAATCTGAGGCGGTTCTGAGAGAATTAGCAGTACTACCAGGAGTCATTATTGGTGGCCACAATTTTAACATAAAATATGCCAATGACACAGTGTTGGTAACAGAGAGGAAATTACAAGAACTCCTACAGAGTGGAGTGACAGAAAGTGAGAAGAAAAAAACTGAAACTCATTTGCAAAAGGAGAGTTCAACATGGAAATTACAAATTGGAGATACCAAAATTAAGCATTACAACAATTCAAATATCTGGAAAGAGCAACATTAAAATACAAAAGTGCATTTGGATAGTGAAAGTGCCTTCCAAAAGGTAAGCAAAGTATTAAGAAACAGGAAAATTCCATTAGAACTGAAGTAAAGAGTACCAAACTGTTATGTAATAACAGTCCTCCTATATGGCAATGAATGCTGGACAATCTTCCCACAGATGAAGAAGAGGCTTGAAGCAACAGAAGTGTGGCTCTACAGAAGGATGCTGAGAATACCAAGAACAGAACATGTGAGAAATGACAAAGTTTTAGAGAAAATGGAAACAAAAAGGACATTCATACTTAACATCAGAAAAAGATAGCTAAAATTTCTAGGGCGCATAATGAAGAAAGAGGGATTAGAAAATTAGTTACACACAGGACATTTTGAAGGCAAGAAAGACAGAGGAAAGCAACAACCTATCTAACAAGTTTGTGTAAATGGATGGCAGAACAGGGATTATGAGAGATAAAAAAAGGCAAAATTTACCAAGTGCTACAAAGGATAGAATTGCATATGTCCTGAAAGGGCATTACTCAGAGAAGAACTGGTTTGAAGACAGAGTTTTCTTTCTAGATTGGCAGCTGCTGAAGGCTGTGGAAGCCATTCTTCCCCGCTGTTTAAACAAAAAAGGTGAGATGAGATGGAACATTTATAATTAATTTGTTTTAAGTCAGAGTTTTTCTTCTCCTAGACTGGCAGCCAGCCAATACTACAGAATCTATTTTCCCCTGTTTTTTAACTAAAAATGTGACATGAGATTGAATATGTATTTTTGATTCGTTTACTTCTCTTAGACTGACTGCTACTCAAAGCTAGAGTGCCCATTCTACACTGCCTTTTAACCGAAAGTCTTGAGAAAAGTAGGAATGTGTAAAGAAAACTGGTTTCTTTCCCCCTAAACTGTCATCCAAGGCTAAAGAACCCATTTTCTTCTGCTATTTAACCAAAAGAAGTCAGAAGAAATGAAATATGCAAACCAAACTGATTTCTTTCTCCTAGAGAATCTATTTTGCTCTGCTATTTAACCCATAGATGGGAAGAGAAGATATGCATTCCCCAAGGAGATTATTGTGAAAGTGTAACTGACTCAGCAAGAATTTTGAACTCAGCTCATAAATTCCATTGTCAACAGTCTACATATTCTACACATTTGATGGCTGATTAACAAATACCAGAATCAAGTGATTCCTTGCCAGAAGGATTCATTTTCAAGCACAAGATATTATTTTTTACAGATTCAAAACATTGGCCAGTTCATTTACTTGATCCCAAAACTGCATGATCCCAAAATTACTGATCCATAGTTGCCTGTATTATTTGCTTGTTTAGTGATTTTTACTTTGAACGAGAAAGAATTTTTTTGACAGACGTGCTGTGTACTCAATTTGTGAATACGAACACCAAGCAGTCAAACATGAATGAAAATATAATTAAACTAAAATAATTTGTCATGATTACATTCAGTCAGCCATCTTTAAAGCAATCAAGCTGCTTCTAAATTATTTGATTCATTGCAACGGAGTATATGTGATTAAAATTTCATCTCTATATAATTATAACAAGATGAATATTTTAAACTCTTTAGAAAATTCTGGTTTTACATTTAGTCCCTTTTTTTGTGTCTTAAAAACTGTTTTTTCTTTAATCCAAAAAGGAATTCTTATAACAGCAGCTGCATTTCTAGTTTGATTTTCATTAAGCTAACCAGTTCTTCATTTTTGGAATAAATTCTTTAATTTGGAAAGGCAAAAAATGAGAAAATAACAGAAAATAATAATATTAACAGAAGTAATAATTATTAATAATAATAAACTGTAGAATGATTTTATAAAATAAAAACAATTTTTTTAAAAATGTTTATGCTTATACTACTACAGAGTTTGAAAAGTAATTACATTTTAATAAATATATAAATCTAAATATAAGTTAAATTTATTGAAATATTATATATAAAATATGGAGGTGTTTACCAATCTTAGTAACCTACAGGGAATTCCGAACTGAACCCTTTTTTAGTCTATGGGAGTAGACTGTTCTTATTCCACTGCTCATGTCTAGGGATATCTCATCTAATTCTTATTTTTATTTTGAATTATTAAAATGACAACTAAACATGAGCAGTGGAACGAGAACAGTCTACCCCCATAGATTAAATAAAGGGTTCAGTTCAGAATTCCCTGTAGGTTACCCAGATCGATATACACCTAAGGAAGGCCGGAGGATATAACAATATACACCTGAAGATGTCCTTAAACTGTTTATATTTGGACTATGGTCCTCATGCCTAGACATGAGCAGTGGAACGAGAACAGTCTACCCCCATAGATTAAATAAAGGGTTCAGTTCATAATTCCCTGTAGGTTACCCAGATCGATATACACCTAAGGAAGGCCGGAGGATATAACAATATACACCTGAAGGTGTCCTTAAACTGTTTATATTTGGACTATTGTCCTCATGCCTAGACATGGGCATTGGAACGAGAACAGTGTACCCCCATAGATTAAATAAAGGTTTCAGTTCTGAATTCATTGTAGGTTACCCAGATTGATATACACCTGAGGAAGGCCGGTGGGTACAATGCCTGAAACATTGTGATAATAACAACAAAACTGAGGACAATATTCTGAATATAAATAGTGTAAATAATGATAATTACTCATCCCATTGTGGAGAGCCACAATCACCTGAAAGGATACTGCACATCAGTTGTGTGCCATGTGTGATACACACTTAGATGATAATGTATCTTTTGATACATGACTGATGAGACAGATTTTTCCCGCAGTAGGTTGCCATTTCTTTCTGTGGTGTCCCAATTGCCATCGAAGGCTACAGAACCTGGTCTGTCCAGCTATTTACCTGTAGCTGGGGAGAAGAGAAGAGGATTCATACAATTCCCAAGGGTATTAGCACATAAGTGAATGTAATGGATTCGACTTGGATTTGAACTCGGCTCTCCGATTCCTCATTCCAAGCTGCTATCCATTACTCCACCGTGCCTCTCTCTCTACTGCACATGAAAGAAGAAAAAGAAAAAGACGAAAAATCCTTGCATTGTAATGCTGCAGAATAATGTCTTTTCCATTTACCAAAGCAAGACACTTTCAATGTAAGGCTACATTTACCTAATCAAATTACTGGCAATAAATGTCAGCAGTTGATGGTCCTTCCATGTTCCAGTAGCTTGTAATGGATGAAACCTTTCATATTCCACTCGACATAAAGTGAGGATTCCTGTGGTATGGAATGACGGTTTTGGTGTTGACATAGGTTTCTCATTTTGTGACAACCTCTGTCTTATTTATTTTAGGTTGATATGCAAAACCCATTGTAAAGACATGCTCCACTCGTGCGTCAGGGCACAACCTGATGACATCTAAGGTCGGTTGTATGTGTATACACCCATCTAGCTATGCACCCAGGTTTGTCCGCTTGGCCGTAATCAAATTCACAAAGAATAATGACAAATGCTTTTCAAAACTTTCTGCTTGGGAAATAACAATAAAAATTCTCACTTATCCAATCTATGTTTTCCTTCAGCTGAATTGCTATCTTCCAATATTCTGCTGGTCCCTTCCACCTCTCTGACTGCAGGTCCCTTCCTCATTGGCTGCTGGCCACTTACTTGCTTACTGGTCACCTACCTACTCCTCTAACTGCTGGACCCCTTACTCCACTTATATCAACACTGGCTGGGGTCCAACCACCCCTATCCATCCCTTGTGTTCCAGAACAAGAGACCACACAAAAGCCAGATGGGTGTTCAACTCTTCAAAAGATTCTACTTTTACGATTATCTAAAATCATTAACAACATTTTATGTTTGCCAATTCAAAGGCAGCTGGAGACAGAAATCCTGAAAAACTCTCACACTTGAGTTGATTCAAAGACAAACTGGAGACAGATTTCCTGAAAGCTTTGGGTACTTAAGTTGACTCAAAGAAATCTATCTATTTATCTCTTAATGAGGTGTGATAAATTGTATTGTTACACCATTTTTCATCACTTGTAACAATGGGATGCAAAAATGAAAGGTTGGTATTCCTGATTAGATGACTACTGCAGATAGTAGAAAATTATCTTGGGTTTTCAAACAAAAATGCCTGTAGAACTCAGATTCTCTCTTGGCAAGTTTTTCCCCCAATTAAACTCTGAAATGCATTTTAACCTTTATCACTTTGTATGTGATTTCATTTGCTGTGCAAAAAGTTTATCCTACCACTGAGTTTGAATTTGTATGAATTTCATAGTTGTGTTGTCATATCCTGCTATGACAACAGAAAACACCTTTGAGTGAAATTAACAATACAGTTACTGCAACTAAGAAAGCATGCAGTGGAAACAGAAGTAATATTAATAATGCGGAATGCTAAATGTTAAACAACACACTGTTGGATAGAAAAAATGATTAAAATAATTGTAGATGTAGTTTCCAACCATTTAACTTGTGGTCTAACTTGATCAGTTGACTTATCAATCATAGTTGTATAATACATAATTTCCTTGTGAACACCCAAACATATATGAGATAGCTTATAAGTGTACACCATTGACATTTAATATTAGTGTATTATGGAGTTCGGTTAGATCTAAGTACTAGTAGGCTATGGCACAAATATTAGCCTGTCAGATTCACAGTATATAAAAGAAATGGATCTTATATACCGACATGTGTGATTGTTAATGAGAGCAAGTGGACCATGTCATAGTGTAGCATGATACTGGAACAGAGATTGCATGCAATTTGCTCTAAACATCAAAGAAAATGGATACACTAGGGTGTTAACCTGGGGTCACTCCTAGCTGCCAGGTCAGACCAAAAATAGAATATTGCTGTCACATCTGAAGTGGAGCTACCCACCCATCACTTTCCAGCCTTGACAGACTTCAGAAGCATTTATATGACATTATGTATGGTGAAATGTCGCAAGTCTCTCACTTTTATATCACTATTTCAATGGAAAAACTTTCTGAGAAGCTTCATCCTTTAGTTCCACTAGTTCAGACCTTCACATCTAAGCCTCTCTCTGTCATTATTTCCATGGCAAATGTACAAACAAACTACATTCTTTAGTTCCACTAGTTCAGACCTTCAAGTCTTCAGATCAACCATTATTGATCCTCTATATCCACATAATCTATGCTTCTTACCTCTTTTTCTTAAGTCTGTACAATCTCATTAAGTAACCCTCTACTTTGGGCGGCTCTTGTGCCTTGTATTAAGAGAATAATAGTAGAACAAAATGGTGAAGCACATGACTTCATATCTGCATACTGTTTTGCACTCATGGGAAAAATTTGTAATGCACACATTTATATAAACAACCACCTCAAGTGAGGAGTTGGGCTGTGGGAAGCATCTGTCCAGGTGGAACTTCTTCCTTACTAATGGAATATGAAGGTTTCACTACAGTGTGTGTGACTTTGGTGAAGGTTAGAACTAATAGAATCAAGAATGTAGTTCAACTGAACACTCTCCATGCAAATAGACGGACAGAGTAATGAGAGGCTTGCAAATTTTTGTCTGTGGGAAAAGTGTTGTAGGGGAAAAAATAAGGCCTTAGCCATGTAAATTCTTCTTTATCAAGAAATTTATTTACTGTGTTAATTCATCTGCTCCAATATATAGAGATTGGTCACATGATATTAGGTGGTCACTCATTGGTTAATAAAACCATGTGGGTTCAGAAAAAGCTGACCACCACCAGTGAAGGGACTGAACCTGTTCCAAAGTAACAATGAGGAAATTCACTTCGCCACCAATACTACCAGTTGCCAAGGGTTTTAAAGGTACAACCTACCTAGGCCTATTTCACTCACCAGATGGGTGACTTAGCCATCTGGTGAGTGAAATAGGGCTAGGTAGCTTGCACAGTACCAGTTACAAAGGGTTTTAAAGGTACAAGCTACCTAGCCCTATTTCACTCAACAAATGGGTAAGTTCATGGTACTAGTTGCTGGGTGTTTTAAAGGAACAAGCTACCTAGCTCTATTTCACTCCACCAGATGGATAAGTCCGTCTGACATATTCTTTTATATAGGAAAGGACTGTAGTGAACAAAACAAGATCTAGATTTAAAATTCAAATGTTAAGCACTGACTCATTGATTTTGTTAGAAATTAAAAAAGACTCGAAGTTACAAACTTTGCTTAACACACACGCAAAAGCGAATCCAAAACAAAACTTGTAAAATTTCACACCTTGATGTGCAATGTTTCTTGGCCAGTAGAAAACTAGGAAATATTTAAAAACAAAATTCAAATAATCTTCAATTCTCAGAAACAAATTCTTTTATGGACCTTTTCACAAGCCCACGCAAAGTTTGTTCATCGTCCAATGGAAAAGGCCAGAATCATATCCAAGAGTGAATTCCCAAATGACCTTTGCAAGTGCCACAAACAAAATAAAAGATGGGCAAGTTTGCCTGTCACCAGAGAGAAGGAGACGAGCGTATTAACAAGTCCCTTGACAAACGTCAAGCGATTGTTATTATTATCTCTACCTTTCTCCCTCACCTCTTTTATACTTGATAAATGAACAGAACATTTTAAAACTGAGCAATTACTTCAAAGACATTCCTACCCTTCGATAATGCTCATACATACATACATCCACACATAGATTCCTGCCTACGTACACATAAACTCATTCTTGCAAGGACTACTATGAACATTTTGATGACCTTGTATCAACCAAAATACATTAATTTTCTTTGTAAAGACCTTGATTTATATGTATATATATTTGTTGTTTCACTTTACAATTTGATTTTAACCATTGTATTGATAAGTGTAAATAAATATCTTTATTACATGTTCATAAAGTATTCTTCTTATTCATGTCAGTCCCATTCACATGATGGAAGGAGGGAATTTAAACATAGCTTGTTAATTATATATTGTATGCTACAAAACACTTGCAACTGGTACCATGGACTTAACCATCTAGTGAGGGAAACAGGGCTAGGTAGCTTGTACCTTTAAAACCCTTTGCAACTGGTACCATGGACTTACCCATCTGGTGAGTGAAATAGGGCTAGGTAGCTTGTACCTTTAAAACCCTTTGCAACTGGTACCATGGACTTACCCATCTGGTGAGTGAAATAGGGCTAGGTAGCTTGTACCTTTAAAACCCTTTGCAATTGGTACCATGGACTTACCCATCTGGTGAGTGAAATAGGGCTAGGTAGCTTGTTGTGCAAAAAGTTGTCTCTTTTTACCATTTAGCTGGGAATAGTAATTTTGACCTTAAATTGACCTGTTGTGACCTTGGCAGTCAGTGCTGCTTATCTCATGTTGATCCTCAAGTCAGTTCAACCTTGTATAGTCACATTCAACCCTCAGGGTCCAATCGCTATTTGGTTAGCCATAATACGCATACAAGCAAGCAACCAGCAGATTTTACTGAGATTATTTTTAACACATATGTCTGATGATTTATCCCTTCAATTTAAACCCAGAGAAGTAGGCACTTTTCACAATTCAGACTTAAGAACTTGTTGATCACAACATCCTGACATTAATTAATATATTGAGAAGTGTGAGCTAAGAATCTCTCCACGTCTGTTTCAATCAAAGTTTTCACAAGGGGGGGGGGTCAAATAGATCAAGGTTAGTTTCCCTGTATGTGAAAGCAAAATCAACACTAGAAAAAGTTTTTTTTTCTGTAGGATATAAGCCACTTGAAAGAAAAGGATTTTATTTTAATCCCAAGGGATTATCTTAATCTTTAGAAATATGTTCATTTACAACTAATATTAAAAGCAACATTGAAACTCAGATTTTATTTGTTGTCTTAACAATTTGAGCCCTGACCACTGCTTTACCAACGCTAGAGAAAAATGATGTAATACCCAGCCACCAGTTGAATAGTGGTAGAGAAAAAAGACTTAATACCCAGCCACCAGTTGAATAGTGGTAGAGAAAAATGATGTAATGCCCAGCCACCAGTTGAATAGTGGTAGAGAAAAAAGACGTAATACCCAGCCACCAGTTGAATAGTGGTAGATAAAAAAGACGTAATACCCAGCCACCAGTTGAATAGTGGTAGAGAAAAAAGACGTAATACCCAGCCACCAGTTGAATAGTGGTAGATAAAAAAGACATAATGCCCAGCCACCAGTTGAATAGTGGTAGAGAAAAAAGACGTAATACCCAGCCACCAGTTGAATAGTGGTAGAGAAAAAAGACGTAATACCCAGCCACCAGTTGAATAGTGGTAGATAAAAATGATGTAATGCCCAGCCACCAGTTGAATAGTGGTAGATAAAAAAGACGTAATACCCAGCCACCAGTTGAATAGTGGTAGAGAAAAATGATGTAATGCCCAGCCACCAGTTGAATAGTGGTAGAGAAAAAAGACGTAATACCCAGCCACCAGTTGAATAGTGGTAGATAAAAATGATGTAATGCCCAGCCACCAGTTGAATAGTGGTAGATAAAAATGATGTAATGCCCAGCCACCAGTTGAATAGTGGTAGAGAAAAAAGACGTAATACCCAGCCACCAGTTGAATAGTGGTAGATAAAAATGATGTAATGCCCAGCCACCAGTTGAATAGTGGTAGAGAAAAAAGACTTAATACCCAGCCACCAGTTGAATAGTGGTAGAGAAAAATGATGTAATGCCCAGCCACCAGTTGAATAGTGGTAGAGAAAAAAGACGTAATACCCAGCCACCAGTTGAATAGTGGTAGAGAAAAATGATGTAATGCCCAGCCACCAGTTGAATAGTGGTAGAGAAAAATGATGTAATGCCCAGCCACCAGTTGAATAGTTGTAGAGAAAAAAGACTTAATACCCAGCCACCAGTTGAATGGTAAAAACTTGTAACTAATTATATACCAATTATTTGTGAATTTTGACTCAGGAGTTCAGGCAGAAGGTTTAAAATTGTTCAGGAATGCAGGGCTGAAAGGGTTAAATTATTATTATTTTATTACGGTTTATTGTTATATTTTAATTTGATTATTTTCTTAATGATTATCCTTTATTGCTTCTATTGTTATTATTATTTTTAATTATTATTTCTTTATTATCTTGATTTTATTTCATTATTATTATCATTACTAATGTCATAGTGCCAAAAGAAATGCTGGCAATTGTTAGGAAGTTTCAATATTGAAATATGTCTTGCATGTTACATTTTCTACACAAAGCGAATGTTGACTGCTCGATAAACCAAAGCAGGCTGCATAAATATGTTTTCTGCATAATAGCTCTCCGCATGCATCTGCTTTAACCAAAACAAAATAATAATATATTATGACTAGTCAGAGCCACTCCCACTCAAAAACCAAAACCTTAATTTCAAGCCGACTAAAAACTATATATACCCAAATTCAAACAGACCCGACACTAATCAGCATTTGATGTCAACACCGACACACTGAGAGTGGTGCCACTGACAATGATGATGGCCACCACCAAGTGCCTATTTTGTTTCTAATTTTTACCACTCTATCTTGTTGTTGCCTTAGCAATAGCAACAGAGTTACCAGTCTTTGTATATATGTAAATAAATTATATATTTATTTACCCCTACTCAATGTCCTATTTTGTTTGACACTTGGGTTTGTCTTTGCCGAGTTGGAGAAGGAATTAACCTTCAGAACAGTAACAACAAGGTTCTGTCTTTCAGGTTACCCATTATCTCTTCCACGACAGATACAATAAAACAAATGTTTTGAAACATGGTATTTAGATACAATAAAGCAGAGATCCAGAGTTCAAAAATAGAGGCCAATTAACTATTTAATTCATCTGTTTCTGTTATGCTTCTTAAAAAAATTTTTTGTTATATTACATTTATTACATAACAAATATAACAGTTACATGTCTTTCATTTTAATATATAACAAAACATGACATGCAACAACCACAGCAGCAGCAGCAATAATCAGTGGGCAGGTTAGGTTTACAGCTCCAAGTTCACTACCAAGAACCATCCTACAGGACAATAACCTACTTGCATTATTTACATTATCTGGACTGCTATCCTCATCTTCATTGCCATATTCACAACATTTCAGCTTAAGTATGCTCTGGCCTTCTTCATGTGATTGGAATTTTGAACCGAACCCTTTATTTTGTCCGCCGGGGTAGATTGTTCTCATTCCACATGCCATGCTTCTTCCGGATGTCTCTGTTATTTTCCTTTAACACAAATCTCCAAGTTTTGGTTTACCACAACTGTAGCCTGGTATTGAACTCACAACTCTTTGGGTCTAGTCACTGGATCTAATGAATGTCTTTATCTACTTGGAGGGTGGAGGTAAAAGGAAATAACTGAGACATCTGGAAGAGGGATGGCATGTGGAACTAGAACAATCTACCCCAGTGGACGAAATAAAGGGTTTAGTTCAAAATTCCAATCACCTGAAGAAGGCCAGATCATACAATGGCTGCCAAAACGTTGTGAATATGGCAATGAAGATGCAAATAATACAAGTAATCATAATACCTCATCTCAAAGATACAGACATACAATAACCTAGTGGATTAACTGCAGTGGGTGACATAGTAATTGTGAGTTCAATCCCTGGGCCAAGCAGTGTGTACTTGGTGTGAGCAATAACTGAGCAGAAAGAACTACACATGGAAAGTGGAACGAGAACTGTCTCCCCACTCACCGGATTAAATAAAGATTTCACTTCAAAATTTTCTGTAGGCTGCCCAGATCAATATAAACTTGAGGAAAGCTGGAGTGAACAGAGGCTGAAATGTTGTGATAACAACAACAAAGATGAGGAAAATGGTTCCAATATAAATAATGTAAATAATGATAACTCCTCATCCCAGAAATTGACAATGTTCTGAATTCACAACTTTAGCAGAAGCGACAGAAGTCTTTAGACAATCAATTCTCTGATTACGACATTTCTTGTAACAGGTTGTTTTTAAAAAGATTTCCTTGGGTCTTTTTACATTTCATATTCTTCTTTATGTGCCATGTCTCCTCAGGATGTACTTCCTGTCACCTGTAGATCTTAATAAGTTTTGTCTTTCTGTTATTTTATCCTAAACCTTGTTCTGCCATCCATTTACTCAAGCTTACAAAGTATGTTATGTCTCTTTTGCCTTTAGTTTGTCCTGGGAGTATCATATTTTCTAAGCCCTCTTTCCTCGTTATGTGCCTGAGAAATTTCAACTGGCTCTTCCTGATGTTAAGTACAAGTTTCATTTTAAACTGTTGAAATAGAAAATGTGCCTAAATCCATTCTGGCTAATGTTCTCAGATGACATGAAGTGGAAAAATTACATTGAATCAATTGCTACATCAGTTGCTAAGAAAGTTGTTTCCCTGTGTTGTGCTAGACAGTTTTTCTCTCCAGAATCTCTCTTACATATCTATAAGTCTACCATCCATCCATGCCTCAAAGATTGCTACCACATATGGTCCAGTGCTCCTGCTAAATATCTAGAGATCCTTGATAAAATCCAAAGAAGAATCAGCAATATTATTGGTCCTGGTCTGGTCTCTCAGTTTTAGTCACTTTCACACCCCGGTAAAGTTGCCCCCCTGTGCCCCTTTACTATAAATACTTTCATGGTAACTGTTTGAATGAACTCTTTGCTATGGTTTCGTGTGAGTGTTTTCGTATTTGTTGTTGTGTTTGAATGAGTGCGTGTCAGTGTGTGTGCTTGGGATGAATGAATGTTTTATACTATTATAGTCCCGCATTGATTTCGGTCGGTGAACTGGTATTTCTGTCACATTTAGTGGTTGTGGGGGTTTTATTACTAATATATTTTCTTTAGTTTCTTGTAAATATTTTTGTATTCATATTGTAAATACCCATTGGGGTTAGTTTTTTAGAATTGTTATTTTATCCCCCTCCCCCCCACAGACACTGAATTGTAAATATGGGGACTAGTTAGTATTTTCATAGAGACAGGAGGTATTATGGTGATTGTAGTAAGAAAGGTATGTATGAATGTGTTGTTTTGGTGTAAGGAATATTGTTCGTACGATTGGGTCAGTGTTTGCGGCTAGCTAAGTTATAGTTAAGACTGAAGAAGACCGTCCTTTATCCAATCCCCCCCTTCGGCCTTGTGCCACATTTCTGTGTATTTAACAGAATAAATATCACTCTTTGCTATGGTAACGAGGCTTTATGAAATTAAGCGAATTACTAAATTGGAGGTGAGATCTTATCAACTTACAGCTGAGTTGGCTAGATGTAACCATAAATTCTATGCTAACAGTTTCTTTTCTCGCACTTCTCACGTGTGGAACTCATGCTTTCCAGTCAACTTTAATCTTCAAAAATTTGAATGCAACATCAATACTTTCTATTGTCTTCCTGATTACTCTTCTTTCGTTCTTGCACCTTTATAATATTTCTGATTCCTAATTCTTCTATACCTAGTAAAGCCTTGTATCTTAGTGGCTTTACTGCCTAGCTTGGGGTGAATTTGATTCTTCTTTTGTTCTTGCACCTTTATAATATTTCTGTTTCCTAATTCTTCTATACCTAGTAAAGCCTTGTATCTTAGTGGCTTTACTGCCTAGCTTGGGGTGAATTTGATTCTTCTTTTGTTCTTGCACCTTTATAATATTTCTGTTTTCTAATTCTTCTATACCTAGTAAAGCCTTGTATCTTAGTAACTTTACTGCCTAGCTTGGGGTGAATTTGATTCTTCTTTTGTTCTTGCACCTTTGTAATGTTTCTGTTTTCTAATTCTTCTATACCTAGTAAAGCCTTGTATCTTAGTAACTTTACTGCCTAGCTTGGGGTGAATTTGATTCTTCTTTTGTTCTTGCACCTTTGTAATGTTTCTGTTTTCTAATTCTTCTATACCTAGTAAAGCCTTGTATCTTAGTAACTTTACTGCCTAGCTTGGGGTGAATTTGATTCTTCTTTTGTTCTTGCACCTTTGTAATGTTTCTGTTTTCTAATTCTTCTATACCTAGTAAAGCCTTGTATCTTAGTAACTTTACTGCCTAGCTTGGGGTGAATTTGATTCTTCTTTTGTTCTTGCACCTTTGTAATGTTTCTGTTTTCTAATTCTTCTATACCTAGTAAAGCCTTGTATCTTAGTGGCTTTACTGCCTTGCTTGGGGTGAATTTGATTAAAAAAGAAATTTACAATTTAGACTGAAGCCACTTTTGGTAAGCAGAACTGGCGCTGTGGGATGAACCAAACGTCCAGCTAAGTTGCCTAAACCGACGCCCATGAGATCCCCGAAAAGGTGTCTGTCAATATAGACAACAGGACGGTAGCCACGAAAGTCAGAATCCACTAAGGATTGTGCAACAACTCACCTGCTGAATCGGCCAGCCCTGGAAATGGATATGCTGTTTAGACAATTAATTCCTTTATCACTGCCTTTCTTGTGAAGTGTTTGTTTTAAAGAACATTATCTTTATTTTCAATGCTTATTTTACGGTTGATTTTATTTTCTCTTCTGCTAAGTTCTAAATGACATGCATTGTGATCTAATGGATATCAGCTCAGAATGAGAAATTGGAGAGCCGAGTTCAAGTTCCAGCCAAGTTTGTTATCTTCACTTACTCACAAATACTTTTGGGAAAGGTATGAATTCATCTCTTCCCTCAACCAGCTATAGGTTGATTGGCAAGACAGACTGAGTTCTTTAGCCATAGTTGCCAACCAGTCTACTGCAGAAAGAAATGGCACCTTACTGCAGGAAAATTATTCTACCTAGTCAGTCATGAATCAAAAGAGACATGGTTGCCCTAACGTTTATTATATATATAACTGACTGACTGAAGTGCTACATACAGCTGTCTATGAGTAAATACTGGGGTTGGTAAATTAACACCAACATGAGAAAACGATTGACTTTACAACTTTTTAGTAGAATTACACAGAGTGTGACATGAAAGATACAAATAAATAAATAAATACACAATGATAATTATTATATAGTATTAATTTCTTAATTACCATTATTTTTTAAAACTTTTATTATTTTCATTATTTACATATTGCCCTCATCTTTGTTGTTGTTATCACAACATTTCAGCTGCTAGGCCCTCCAGTCTCCATCAGGTGTCTGTCAGCTTACAAGGAATTCCAAACTGAACCTTTCACTTAATCTATGGGGGTAAATTGTTCTAATTCCACTGCCCATGTCAAAGTATATCTCGTCTAGTTCTAAATTCCCTATAGGTTGACATTGACAGACACCTGATGTAGGCCAGAGGGCATAGTCTGCATGTAAGTAATGTAAATAATGATAAAGCCGCATCCCAGAAATTCAGACTGCAATCAACAACTTTTGGTCATTGTCATTTTCTGGGCTTTATTTCAAGACACAAGTCATTGCCTCAGAAGACGCTTAAACAAGTTTTGGTCATAACAGACAGATTTTGATTTATCAATATTGTTTTATCGATAGTGGTCATAACAGACAGATATTGCTTAATTGATATTGGTCTTAACAGACAGATATCGTTTCATACCAGAATTTTTGGGGCAGCTATTGATAATATCTCTGATAATATCTGAAAACTTCTGAAAAGTGTCAGAATTTCTGAAAAGTGCCAGAATATTTAATAATATCTGAAAAGTGTCAAAATATCTGAAAAGAATTTCTAAACAGAGTCAGAATATCTGATAATATCTGAAAAGTGTCAGAATTTCTGAAAAGTGCCAGAATATCTAATACTCTCTGAAAAGTGACAAAATCTTATCATTTTACTTTAGAAATTGCTAAGCATAACCATAAGTTCCATTTAAATATTTTATATTTCTCACCTGTGAAATTATCTTCCAGTTTCTTGCTTTCCAGTAAATTATGATGTTGAAAGATTTCAATATTTAATATCAATCATCATCTTCTGTCTCCTCGAATCCTAATCATTTACTGTCCTTGTTCTCCAACATTTTCTTAGTATTTTCATTCTCAACAACCTGTTTTGTTCCAGTGGTTTTAATCACTTTGCTTGGGGTGAAATGATTTAAAAAAATGAATTCCTTGTGCGTTTTTTTACATCTAAAATTGTTGACAACGGGAAATTGCTATAAAAAAAAAATGTAGAAAGAAAAGAAAATAAAGTAAAAAAAAAAGCAAGAAAAAAGGAAAAAAAAATAAAAGGAAGTAAGGAAAGAAAAAAGAAAAAAATCAAAGGAAGAAAAAAAGAAAAAGCTGAGAGAAAAAAAGACGGAAAAAAGACAAAGAAAGGAAAAAAGAGAAAATCGAAGGAAGAAAGAAAAGAAAAAGCTGATAGACAAAAGGAAGGAAAAAAGATAAAGAAAGTAAGTAGGACGAATTAAATGGCTGGGCTCCATGCTGAAAGAAATCGCTATTTGTGCAGAAAAGTTCTTGTCGTAACCGCAAGGTCACAAAGAAGAAAGAAATACGCAACACTTTCGATTCCTGTACAAAGAGCCCTTTAAGGGTACTGTTTTGATGTCACTATCAAAGACAT
This sequence comes from Acanthosepion esculentum, assembly GCA_964036315.1. Classification (NCBI taxonomy): domain Eukaryota; kingdom Metazoa; phylum Mollusca; class Cephalopoda; order Sepiida; family Sepiidae; genus Acanthosepion; species Acanthosepion esculentum. Next base: position 114,451,955 of record OZ038482.1, on the reverse strand, counting down.
TGCACGAATACAGACTGTCTTAACGAGGTTCACTCGTTTGGGTCGGAACGTCACAGAGAGAGAAAGACACAATCATACCGATAGAATTCGGCTGGTCTAAGGGAGATAAGTTGTGGTTTTTCGTCCCCCCCCTCCGATATAGCAGTCGGCTTTCCTCAGCTTTGTTGACGAAATTATCAGGATTCACACGGGTTCGATTTCTATCTCTAGGTACGATTCGGACTTTTTGATGCAGTCAACCAACTGGCCAGATCAGCAAGACCCACTAAGCTGTTTTCCTTCGCGTTCTCTCCTGTTCTCTCTCTCTGTCGCTTCTCTCACATTCCGACGCGTTTTCCGATCCGATCTGATCTGATCTCTGATCTCATCTGCCCAACTCAAGCGTGCAGGCCGTTTATATCGAGAGAGGCGGAGCTAAACAGTTTTTAGGCATCGCCCACAAATTTTAATATGCAAATTGCCTGGACCACCATGTGTTTCTGCCTGCTCTCTGAAACTCCGCGGGAACCCAGTTTTCAAGAAGTACTAAAATCGGATTCGGACTCCCTGCTGGGTTTTCCACAGACAACGTCCACTTAAGCCCGGCGAAAAGCACTTATCTCGTCTGAGGGCTCTGGCTGGATTTCGCCTGGCCAACCACCCAAAATCCAATTCATCATTTACCACAAGCTTTACTTAACGAACCCGTCTATTAATTACTCTGGAATTAATCCACCTAGTTAATTAATAATTCAATCCCAGAAACAACTAAGTAAAAAGAAAAACTTATTTCTGGAATTACACCGAAATCCCTTCTACCCAACTAATTAGTACCTTCATCCCAATCCTTTAGAACCGTTGATTAATAAACCCACCTGGTGGGGGGGTGCTCTCTCTCTCTCTCTCTATTACATTAGTCCTTTCTTCTCACTCTCCGTTGCTCTCTCCAGTTTTCTTTCAATGTAGAATTGAAAATGTGCCTCCATCTTGGACTGCAGTTATTGGCGATGAAGGCGATTATATTTTTGTTAAATAATATCTGAATAAAATGTAATTATTTTCGAATTTAATAAACTCTAATATTTTTTATTTGCAAGAAAAGCCATCCACATCACAACATTTTTTTTATTTCAATCTTTGATCACTTTTTTAAAATTTGAACTTCTATCCAAGGATTTATTGATTCTTTAAAACCAATTTCCTTAACATCATTTTCTTTAATACATTTTATTATCTGCCCTACTTCAGGTTACCAAATATGAAATGATGGCAGTAGCTGAAAATATGTTAAAAAAATAATGAGGATGAAGAAACTGGTAATAAATGATTAATGTGTAATGTAAACTTTGATCGGTAGATTGAGAGAAACTTCAACATTTTCTGGATAATCTGAATACAGAATTTTTTACCTTTCTTATTAGCAGAAACTACAAAAATCTCATAAGGTTCCTATGTTTTGAATTTTCTGAGACAAAATTCTTAATTTAATGATTGAAATATTCCTTACAATTTCACCAACTATAAAATACCGAGGAAAATTATTCCTTTATTAAATAAATATTGAAATAATAATCATAAATATGAATGTAGGTCATTATTTAAGGAAGTAAGAGGAGACAAATGAAAAATTTCAAAATTGACAAAGTTTTCCAATTCAATGAAGCAGACATTAAGCTCTTGATAGCATTATCTCTCTTTCTTTCTTCTTGTTATGTATGCTTTCTTTTTCTCACTAAAACCAGACAGAATATATATTTTTTCTTCTTTCTTTGCTCCAATCAAAATGGAATTGTCCATTATTTATCTGTAGTAATGGCTGGGCATGATGGATATACAAGTAGAGGAACATGTAAAATTATAACATTATTTTTTACTTTTGTCTTAATTCTTTTTTTCTGTCTATATTTCTGAGATGAGGTATTATGTACATTATTTACATTATTCGGACTATTGTCCTCATCTTTGTCGCCATATTTATTACAACGTTTCGGCCCTTCAGTATCTGTCAATATTTCTGAGATGAGGTATTATGTACATTATTTACATTATTCGGACTATTGTCCTCATCTTTGACACCATATTCATTACAACGTTTCGGCCTTTCAGTATCTATTTATATTTCTGAGATGAAGTATTATGTACACTATTTACATTATTCGGACTATTGTCCTCATCTTTGTCGCCATATTTATTACAAAGTTTCAGCCCTTCAGTATCTGTCTATATTTCGGAGATGAGGTATTATGTACACTATTTACATTATTCGGAATATTGTCCTCATCTTTGTTGCCATATTTATTACAAAGTTTCAGCCCTTCAGTATCTGTTTATATTTCTGAGATGAGGTATTATGTACATTATTTACATTATTTGGACTACTGTCCTCATCTTTGTCGCCATATTTATTACAACGTTTCGGCCATTATATGCTCTGGCCTTCTTCAGGTGGTTTGAATATCGAACTGCACCTTTTATTTCGCTCACTGGGATAGACTGTTCTAGTTCCACGTGCCATGTTTAATGGATGTTAGTTATCAGTTATCTCCTGTTAATTTCCCTCTGAAAGTTCTCCACTGCCTCAACCGGATATTGAACTCACATTCTTTGGGTCCTGTCACTGGATTTAACCAACGCTTTTATCCACTGTGCCATGTGTCCTTTTTTTGTTGCTTTTTATTACTCAGGCTGTCAATCTATAGGTATCAGAAGATAGCAGAGGATCAGAAATGAAAGACTAGCTTTTGGCGGGATTTGAACTAACAATCCCTTTGTTCTAGTCAACAGCTTTCTGAAAAATGAAATCTAACTTTCATTCCAATGTCTCTCTCTCTTCAGAATATTTATTGGTTAATTTGCAGGGTAACACCTACGCTCAGTTCATATTAAAAATTTCCAGAATTCTTACATTTATGTGTACATGTTCCATTCGAATCTGGCTTGATAAATTTGATAAAATCTAAAGTTTTGGAGTTATTGACAGTAAAAGTCTGAATTCATTCGCATTACAGGCAGCCATTACTGCCTTGTTTGTATAGATTCGCTGCAGAATAGCTATCAGTGTAGATATCATTGCGCAAACTGAGTGTGTCTCCATAAATATTTCTCATGCGCAGTAATTGAGACAAATTCAGACAAGAAAGATCAGTTCTGTGCTTAACTTTTCCATAGTCTTCCGCGTTTAGCTTTCAGCAGTGAATGTATGCAAACAACAACAGTAATGGCTGCCACCAATGACGCAGATGAATCCGAATTTTTACTGTTGATAACTCCAAAACAGTGAATTTTATCAAATCTATCAAGCCAGATTCGAATGGAGCATGTACAACTATAAATGAGTGAAGGTGTTACTCTGCAAATTAACCTATTTATTTGGCAAAGTTTAACAAATGCACCTGCAAATAGTGTGTCAAAAAGAAGTTTTTTTTCTCTGGACACTGCTGTCACTATTATACACACTCACAAATTTTTACTGTTTTAAAAAGCTATTTTTAGAATTTTAAAACTCAAATATATGAAACTGGATTTATACATATTTTCTTGAGAATTGACAAGAATATAAAATAGGATTTATTTATTTGATTGTTTATTTACAAGAATAATTTTATATTTTACAAGATTAAAAGATATGTGAGCCAATTACAGTGCAATATTTATTATTTACCATATTATAAAGAACTGCGTTTTTCAGACATTACATATTTTCTCCTCGGATTATTTTATATCTCAAATTACTTATTGTTTAACCTTTTGAGCCCTACATTCCTGAACAATTTTGTACCTCCTGTCTGAGCTTCAGAGTCAAAATTCGCGAATAATTGGTATGTAATTTTTCAGAGTAAATATAAAAATAGTTACAAGTGTTTAACCGGTGGATGGGGATTAAGTCATTTTTCTCTACCACTGGTAAAGTGATGGTCACGGCTCAAAGTGTTAATTTTCCATTTGTTTTAGTTATTATGATCACTTCATTGTAAAATAGGCAATTACATTTTCAAAATTCTAAATTTGACCATTTCTTGTAAAATCAAAACAATTTAATTAAAAAAATTCCTAACCCTGGTGCGGTGATAGGCAAACAAGCCCAAATGGTTTGGTGTACCTTATTTCTGTCCCTTTGTTGAAACTCCATTGTTGGATATAATTTTAGGTCATATCCATCCAAGACCCCACATTCCAATCCCCTAAAAAAAAACTCAACACTAAATATTAACCACATTTTTATCAGCAATTGATTTAATGAACATTTTCTACTGTTTTGCCTTCAATATAACTTTCAAGAGTTTTATTGCTTCCTAGAAATGATCTTGGAATATTTTCTGTTCTCATATAAATGTCTTTTAATGATGGATGGCATATTTTTATTGGATCAATATCTGTCGAGGTTAGAGCCCATTCCATTAATTTGATTTGGTATCTTTAAAAACTTCTTTTGACAAGATGAACAAAAGTTAGCATTGTGAAATATGAGAGATTGTTTTAAGAATATACTTTTTAGTTTAAAGCTTCTTTGTTGACATGTACAACACAAAACCTCTTGTCCAAGTACTTGCAATAGTTCTCACTGAATTTAACTTGAATCGTCATCAACTTTGAAGGTTCCCATAATCGTAATGGCTCCACTTCCAATCAAAAACTGTAGGCAACATTTAACAAATGTACCCACAAAAAAGGTGTGTCAAAAGAACTTTTTTCTCTTATCACCACTATTACTGTATATTCCATCGGCAATTTTTACTGTTTTTAAAAGGTATTGTTAGTCGTATTATTTACATTATTCGGACTGTTATCCTCATCTTCATTGCCATATTCACAACGTTTCAGCCATTGTATGTTCTGGCCTCCTTCAGTTGATTGGAACTTTGAACCAAACCCTTTATTTCATCCATCAGGGTGGACTGTTCTAGATCCATGTGCCATGCCTCTTCCAGATACTTCATGGACACATGGCCCAGTGGATGAAGATGTAGGTTAGATCTAGTGAGAAGACCCAAAGAGTTGTGAGTTCAATACCAGGCCACAGCAGTGGTGAAACAAGACTTGGAGAGTTGAGTTAAAAGGGAAATAATTGAGACATCCGGAAGAGGCATGGCACATGGAACTAGAACAATCTACCTCAGTGGATGAAATAACGGGTTCAGTTTAAATTTCCAATAACCTGAAGAAGGCCAGAGCATACAACGGCTGAAACATTTTGAATATTTCAATGAAGACAAGGATAATAGTCCGAATAATGTAAAAAATGCAAATAATCTTAATACCTGATTTCAGAGATATAGACAGATACAACATTTTTAGAATTTTAATAAAACTTAATGTTGTAACCTTGGGGAAGTTACTGAATAGAATAATCACACGAAGGGTGGTAATGAGCGATAATACTTAGGACACGAACAACACATATAAGATTCGCCAGTGGTGCATAGTAGAAGCAGTCAATGACTAGAAGTGAGTCAAGTGAATTGCACAATGAATCTCCAACTGCAGACCAACATACAGTATTTACTACTGTATTTATGTGAATTGGGACATACCCATTATCGTCCGTAGAATATATGAAACTGGATTTATACATATTTTCCGAAGACTGGCAAGAAGAATATTAAATAGGATTTATTTATAAGATTGTTTATTTACAAGAATAATTTTATATTTACAAGATTAAAAAATATGTGAACCAACTACAGTGCAATATTTATTATTTGCCATATTATAAAGAATTGCATTTTCCAGAAATTACACATTTTGTACTCAGATTATAATCTTAAATAACTGAGTAGACTGGATAATGGTTCACAATGTAAAATCAGAGAGCCGAGTTCAAATTCCAGTAGAGTTTGTTACATTCACATATAGGCAAATATCCTTGGGACAAGAATCCATTTCTTCTCCTTCCAGCTATGGATTAAATAGCAGCAAAGACTATGTTCTATAAACTTGGTTGGAAATGGCAACCCACCGCAGGAAAATCCACAGCCTCATTTGCCATGGATAAAAAAAAGACATAATTCCCCAAATGTATATTGTGGATGACTTCTGACTGACTTAATATTAATAGTAGCAGTATTATTTAATGAAATCATGCATTATCAAGTGTTGTTATTAATCTTTTACTAGTATTTACTTTCATTTGGAGTTTTAGTTGCTTTTTATTCCAATTTTTATTCACACTTTTAATTAATTGAGAATAATAGAACATTAGTTTGCCACTTTTTTGGGTGGGTGGGTGATGACAATTGTGGGAAAATGAAATAAAACCAATAAATAAAATAATAATCATAAAAAAAAAAGAAATTCATTTTCCCATGATGCAAATTATAAAGAAACTGGAAAAGGTTTTTGGTCACATGTGTGATTTTATGATCCCACTTCCGAAAAGTACAAATTTTTTCTCTTTCCAATGACATTGTTCGGCAGCCCTACTCATGAAGTAAGTGAATTGGTAATTTCAGTTCACTGTGAAGCTGACTTGAGCTTGACCATTTTAACCATTGCAATCCTAACTTACTTCTGAAAGAATAAATAAAACAGTCATAACCAAGAGACAGTGAGAATTTTGTTTCAATACAGTCATCATAAAAGGAATAAAAGTCTGTAGCAGAAATAAGTTTCTGTATGCTTCTATCTTCTTTGTTTATATACTGAACAGACATCTTCACCTAAAATACACACAAACATGCAACCTGTTAACTTCCATACAATACAAAGGACTCAAAGAGTGTGAGTTCAATACCTGGTTAAGGCAGTGGAGAACTTTCAGAAGGAAATTAACGGGAGATAACTGATAACTGACATCCATTAAACATAGCACGTGGAACTAGAACAGTCTGCCCCAGTGAGCGAAATAAAGGGTTCAGTTTGACATTCCAACCACCTGAAGAAGGCCGGTGCATACAACGGCCGAAACGTAATAAATATGGCGACAAAGATGAGGACAATAGTCCGAATAATGTAAATAATGTATTAGTATTCCTGTTTGAATAAAAATTAGATGTGATATCCCTAGACATGAGAACAGTCTATCTCCATTGATTAAATAAAGTGTCTAGTTCAGAATTCCCTGTAGATTACCAGATTGATATACACCTGATGAAGGCCAGAGAGCATAATGTAAGAAATGTGTTAACAACAAAGATGAGAACAACGGTCCAAATGTAAATATTTTAAACACTAGTATTCCTTCGGTAACAAAAGGCATGTATAATCCTTAAAATTTGATGAAGTTACTCTGAGCATGAAAATATTAACTAAGAACATTTCTGTGTAAAATTATTGAAGACAATTTAACGAAAATTTTTAATAAAAATAAAAAATTGTTTAGAAAAATTACAACAACAGGAAACCACCCGACTATCTTTTCCAAGAAAGCATGACAATTCACAGATAATAAAAAAAAAAAAGAAGGGAAGTCATGTAGAGTCTTGATCGCCTATGTCCATTTTAAAACAAGATCTTTATATATCTTGTTTGGGATATAGTGCAGCCGGGTTAAAGATTAACAGCGTCCTATCATCCTGGGGACCACAGAACATTTTTTTTTTTATTATGCCTCTAGATTCCTTGGGGAACATAGGGCCGCAACAACACCTCAACAGATGTGTTTCTGGGTGATCCTTTTCAGCTCGGCCCATGTTGTGCCGGCTGCCTTTACCTCTGCATCAACACTTCTGCGCCAAATCTGTTTTGGTCGACCCTCTTTTCGCTTCCCTTATGGATTCCAAACAAGGGCCTGCCTGGTGAAACTAGAAGCAGGTTTGCGATGTGTGTAGCTGATCTATCTCCATTTTCATTTCTTGATGTCAATCTCGATTGGGGCTTGTCTGGTCTGGTTGGAGACGACTTCCGGACACCTCATATTGAGGATGTTCCCGAGACATCGGTTGGTAAATGCCTGAAGTTTGTGTGTGTTGGCCTTGGTTACCTGCCAGGTTTCTGACCTGTAAAGTAGGGCTGACTTGACGTTGGTGTTGAAGATCTGGATCTTGTTGTAAAGTGAAAGGGCTGTTGACCTCCAGACTGGCTGCAGAGTGTTGAAACTCACAGAAAATTATTGTAGGATAATTGGTTAGTTTTATTTTTGTCGGGGGGGAAGATCCAAAAGTGATGTTTCATCACCACTGATTGGAACCTGAATTTTCACCTATCGTGATGAATGGGTGCTCTCTCTCAGGAAGGGTCTGTCCCAAGAGCACCTGTTGGTACTTAAACTCAACCCAGACCTCAAGTGGAACCCATACATATGATATGTTGCTAAAGATGCTGGAAAAATGGTCGGATCCCGATTGTTTCAGTAAGTTCCAAGCTCTTCCTGTTATGCTCTATTTTTACAAGAGCCACATCAGGCTGAAAATGGAGTACTGCTACCTTATATGGGGAATATCTCTTTCCAGTCTCAATTATGCCCAAAAGTGTTATCAGTGTCCTTGTGGGTGATGAACTATTTTTCCCCTCTACAACCCCTTTCCCACAGATGATATATCGCAAACCTCTCACTTTTTCTATGGAAGGTATTCAGGTAGACTATATTCCTTAGTTTCACCAGCTCTAACCTTCCTGGCCGAGCACATTGTAATGAACTGCCTTCATTCCATCTGTGAGATGTAAGATCCACTAGTGCTGCTTCTTATAAACTGTTGCTTTCAGGAACAGACTCTTAAGAGGATGCTTCCCTGATCACTACAATTTTAACCTCTTCAAGTCAAAGATCTTCCCCACATATCCCTATAAACTATGCCTCTTTCTCTGTAAACCTCCACCTTGAGTGGATCTTGGGCCTTGCTTTTATAAAAAAAATAATAAAAAAAAAAAAAAATTCTTACTTCTCACCAATAATGATGGTCTTTTAATAAATGGGGTATGCACATGCAAACAAAAGAGTAAAATTAATTAAGCTGGTGAATGAAACCAAAATGAAAGTTGGAGGACTTAAATTTGAGATTTCTTTTATCTCTAAATGTGAATAACATTAGGATTTTATTATAAGAAATAATTTTGCTTTAATAAACAAAGCAAGAAAATTATATTTTTGTAGTCAACTTTTTATTTTTAAACTTTAATCATTAAAAAAACATGTTTTCTGTTTATCAAGCCAAATTGAAAATACAAGAGAACTTAAAAAATGGTAAACAAACACAAAAATTTAAGTTATGATGCAAGACTTCATTTAATAAAAAATAATGCTGTTATATATTCATATATAGTGACAGTTTAAACTTAGAATATGGCTTAAATTGCCACCTCATTTTTTCTTTATTTTTTGTCCATTTTATTTAAAGTTCATATTTTCTTGATTTCAGATGAAAACTTAGAAATTTTCTAACAGATTTCAGTGAAATTCTTACTTTCCAAAATTATAGTTTATAATATAAATTTATAGTTTATATACGTGGAACAAAAAAGTCTGTTTAAACTGATGCAAAAAGATACAGGCTAAATTAACCAATCAGTTGTTAGCTGGGGCAAGGAATGGCTTGTAATTTTTTAATACCACCAAAACAAAACTGCTGTCTTTTAATCTTGACAAAGCTTTTTTGTCTTCCAGTATCATGGCTGAAGCTAGCATCCAGGACAAGAGAGCAACTTGTATCACCTTGGTCTCAAGTTTTCCACTGATATTATGGTAACTATGTTGAATCAATTGCTAGATTTACTGCTAGGAAAGTTTGTTAACCATATTGTGCTAGACAATTTTTCTCGTTAGAATCGATCTTGCATTTTTATAAATATACCATTCATCTAACATTGAATATTGCTGTTATATCTGGTCTGGTGTCCCAATATATCTCAAGATTCTCAACAAAATCTAATGAAGTGTCTGTAAAGTAATTGGTCCTGACCCAGTATTTCAACTTCGGTCACTTTCCCACTGATGCGAAGTGGCTTCCCCTCTGTCTTTTCTATAGTTTCATGGTAATTGTTTTCCTCCTTGGTACTTTGACCTGCATGAATTTAAAACATACTACTAGATTAAAATGTTGAGACCTAGTTGCCAATGTTGAACTCTTGATTTCTTGCTACACTGCCATATGCAACCTTCAAAAATTTAAACGCAATGTCAATCTTCCTGAAACCTGTTCATTTATTGTCCTTTACTCACTAGGCTTCTCATTTTCCTTAACACCTAGTAACCCCAAGTGTCTTAGTGACATTATTGCCTTGATTGGATTGAAATGATTAAAACTAAAAAAAAAAAAAAATACCTAAAAAACAAAAATAAAAAAAGATTTTTTTCCTATATTTTTATATTCTTATATGTTTAAAAATCATAACACTTGTTTTCTGCAAAAACTTTTGTCTTGGGTTAAAATTTATTTTTCTACAACACGTTGTCATGCTGAAATCATGGTTTGCCGATTTTGCATGATGACTGTCAGTTTTGCACCTTTATGTGATCTTCAGACCAAGTGCCACTACTACTTTAGAAGGTTTTATATATATATATATAGGTTGCTGAGGGATTAAGGAACATAGAAAGAAAGAAAAAAAATATGCTATCTTTTTCTCTCTCCCTGTCTAGCTAGCTATCACTGTTTATCTATCTATCTATCACTATCTGTATTTTGGTTTAATTTTACATTTTTTCATCAAAATATAGATGCTATGGGCCCTAAACAATTTTGGGTGGTCTACACTTTACATATATTTTTACCACTTTGATTAAAGTTTGCATTTTTTGGATTCAGATTTGAAACTGTGTGCCATTGGTCAATACGAAGAACCTCAGAGTGTCTTTTGCACATTTATTTTTATAGGAACCAGAAAATGGCCAAAATGCAAAAAGATGCTGTCCAGTTTGAGAGCTTCTCATTTAAAAAAGTATTTCAGAAACGGCATTCAAATTAGTTTTCCCGTCATTTATGACCTCATACATTATTTCTATGCAGTAACCGTATTCATGAATGTCAGTCTTACTTTTTTAAAAATTGCTATATTTAATATCGTTAAAATTGCCTATGTTCAGGACATCAGTAAAGTTTTTTATATTCTTATCACATATATATTTTCTTTATATTCTTATCACATTAATCGGTTTGAAAATTATATGACAGAAGTTTTGTTTTCTGAAAAAACTTCTGTCGGTTTTACTCCTCAATGTAATCTTCAGACCAAGTACCACTACTGCTTTAAGAGGTTCTATATATAGGTTGCTGAGGGATTAAGGATATATAGAATAAGACCAGCCCTTCTCAGTTCTTTTGCTTGGGGGTTAATGCTTAGGATCATGACCTTTTATTTATGAATTTATTTATGATCTATCTATCTAGTTAGATTTCTATCGCTCTGTTTATCTGTAAATATCTATCTATTTATCTTGAATATCAGTATATCCCAGTCTGTTCATATCTATCTATCTATCTATAAACAGCTGAGGTGTATCGTATATACTTTTATTTATATAAAGGACCTGAAAATGGCCAAAATTAAAAAAAAAAAAAAAACTTCCCAATTTGAGAAATTCTCATTTACAAAGAATGCCAGGTACAGCATTCAAATTAGTTTTCCTGTCATTTATGACAAAATAGATTATTTTTATGCGGTAACCGTATTCATTCCGGTTATACAAATGTCAGCTTTACCGTTTAAAAATTGCTATTTTTAATATCCTTAAAATTGCCAATTTTCAGGACATATGCAAACTTTTTATATTTTTATCAAATATTCTTATCTGTTTGAAAAATCTAATGACAGAAGTTTTGTTTTCTAAAAAAAAAAAAAAAAAAAAAAAAAAAAAAACTTCTGTCTCGGATCAAAACATTTTTCTATAACAGCTTGTCATCCTAAAATCATGGTTTTGTTAATTTTGGCACTTTATAAATTTCATACTTAAGCTGAAAGTTGGCACCCCTATAATTTCTGATGCAAATTAACTATTTTAGGTTTAATTTTACTTTTGTTCATCAAAGTATAGATGCTATGGTCCCTTAAAAATGATTTGGGGTGGTCTACCAACATTTTTTTAAGTAACTAAATTAAGGAAATTAAAATACAGATTTCACTAGATTATTTTTAATTTTAAATACATTAAGTCAAAATAGGGATCACAATTTGGTCGTGTTAAGCAACATTATCAATGCTTGAGAAATATACATAAATCAGAATTATTAATAAGTCAAAGATAACATTAAGGATATTTTAAAAAGAAAACAATGGTGGACCTTCAGCCAATTCCATTAAGGAAAAAGAAACATGAATTTGACTCAAGATTTTATCCTCTCTTTTTGGTCCAGCAGAATTGCTAAAAAAAACTGGGGGGCAGAGAGAAAGTTACTGAAAGAAAATTCATATGAAAGTAAATTCTTCTATGTAGCAAGTGCCTTCAGGATGTAAGTGATCATGGCTCTCCACAAGTTCATACCTTTTGTCACTCTTAGCAATATTGATCTTTTTACTCTCCTCCTCAGACCCTGTTCTGTTTTACACAAGCTTTTTTGTTTCTTTCCTTAGATAGGTTACTTGAGGTTTCCCTCTGCCTTTAATATGTCCTCTCCTTTGGAGTGTCAAATTTGTCAAACCTTGTTTCTTCATCAAGTGTCCCAGAAATTACAACTCTTTATGATTCTAAATATAAGTTTCTTTTGTTACCATTTTTCTTAAAACTTCCTCATTGACCACATGATCCATCCATGATATTCTTAGCATTTTTCTGTAGAACTTCATATCTGTTGCCTCAAGTCTCCTTTTCACTTGTGAGGAAAATGCCCAGTATTCACTGGTATATAGAAGGATTGATATTGCATAGCATTTCCACACATTTTCTTTGTTTCTAACATAATCTTCCTGTTTCTTAATACTTCATTTGAAAGGCATTTGTCATTACTCAAATGTGCTTACAGATTTTGCTGCCATATTTTTCAACATGCCCCAGATATACAAAATCTCGTACATTTTGATTTTTGACATCTAATTCATAGTTTGCATATAGTTGTCAAAAGTAATGGCTGACAACACTTTATCTAATAAAAAAAAAATTTCTATCAATATTTTTTTTTTTTTACATCCTAATTTCAGTTGCTTTCTATTGCAACTACTCAAACTGACACTCTATGGCTGTCAGTAGACAATGCCTATCAAAAAAAAAAAATAAATAAATAAAAAGGCTCAACTACTATTCACCAGCCCCATGGTCCTGGAGATAGACATCAAGTAAAATAAACCTGTTGACTAAATGGAATAAGCTTAATTGACTAAAATAACGATGTAATCTCATAATATTTTGACAAGCACAATTCTGGCTTCATTGAAACATTGGATTACCATAATTGTAGTGTTGTTGTTACAATTGTTCACTGAAGGCAGATCTAGCACCATAACAATGGAAATGAGATAACATTAGCCTTTACTTATAAGGAAACGTTTGGCATTCATTGACTGAACGATCCTTAGTGGCCGAAACGGTTAAGGCATGTCAGGCTATATGACAGTTCCGTATAGGATACAGGTTCGAATCCTATCGGAGGACGAATGTTATGCTTTTCTTCACTTTTTGGTTATTGGGCTGGGAACAAAATGTAGTATCCATTTTCCCCATTGTACCAGAAAGTACCCGACTACTCCCGCTCCAAAAAGTACCCGACTACTCCCGCTCCAAAAAGTACCCGACTACTCCCGCTCCAAAAAGTACCCGACTACTCCCGCTCCAAAAAGTACCAGACTACTCCCGCTCCAGAAAATACCCGACTATTCATGTTAAGCTCTATAAGAGTCAGATCAAAAAAAAAAAAAAAAAAATTGGGGTACTGCCACCATAGTTGGGTTGAAGCTTCTCAATCCTCACTTTCCAGCCTTGATGAAGTTCAAAAGCGTTACATGTCCTTTTGGGTGATGAATTATTTTTCAACCTACAACTCCTTTCCTCACAGATGAAATGTCACAAGCTTATTGCTATTTCCATGGTAAATGTTCTGATGAGATACACATTCCTTAGATCTACCAGTTCAGACCTTCACAGCCGAGACCTGCCAGGTCTCATACACAGGGTTGAATCATTGCCATTCTGTTCATATTCCATTGGTAAGGAAGTTCTATTTGGACAATTTTTTTTTACTCCCCAAAACATACTTTGTGAAACAGACACCTGAGAGGACATTTTCTTGATCACTACAATTTTAACTCTTCAAATCTAGGGTGAACTGCTATCTACTTTCAACACATCCATTTTGTAACCCTCTACCTTGAGAGGCTCTTGTGACAACAACAGTAAAAACGAAAAAGGAAAGGATAACAAATGTATAAAAAGAGAAATAAGGCAGATATAAAAATAAATTATTTTAATATATTGTTTTCTTTTTACACTGGCAGTCTGAGAAGAAAAAAAAAAACTCTGTACTCAGTTTCTGATAGTGGGTGTGGGTTGTAAAGTTGATTAAAGATTTGATCTTTTATTAGCCAATTAGATTTGTTGGCATGGGATTTCTTTTATTTACTTTTTAAATTTTTTTTTTAATTTGTTATTTAACAGACATTCAAACATTGCAAGTTGGGGCGGGGGTCCTTCACGTTCTACTCCCACAGAGGCCAGTCCATTTGTGTGCTAATAAAATCCACATTTTTTTAAAATTTTTTTTTTAAGAGGTAATAAAATCTACCTTTTTTTTTTTTTTTCAATCAGCCTGCCATTTGATATTTTGTACTGTGTGTGTGTGTGCTTGTGTGTATGTGTGCATATATTATATATATATATATATATATATATATATATATATGAATGGATGGCAGGAGATATGATAAAAAAAACTGGTGATATTTGATGAATGTTTAAATTCTATTACATCACGTCAGCAACTAAGACCATTTCATAATGCTGTTTGTACAAAGTCAAGAGAGATGAAGCATGGTCATTTAACAGAACAAATGGCGCTTTTAAGGGTTGGAAATTTGCAATAGGAGACTGTCGGGAGGGGTAAAAGAAAAAATAACAAAAAGAAAAAATAAACAACACACAAAAATATTGGACATGCTACTGGAGCGAAAAGATGAAAAAAGATTTTTTTTTTTCTCTCCTGAGAGAGGCCATGATAGTAGCAGTAGTTGAGAGATAGAGAGGCAAGTGAAGGCGACTGGGAATTGTTTTTACTAACTGAATATTTGAGTGTTTGGGGAGGGCTATGGTCCAACAGAGCATTCACTGAGAAAACCTGGTACTTCCTTAGAAGAGGAACAAGTCCTTCATGGATGATATGACAAGTACCTAATAAGGAGAACAAAATGGTATCAAATACTCCAAGAATCCTCCAAATTTAGTGGCAATCAAAGCAGCACATAATTTCCCCACTCTTGAATTGGAAAGGTTAGGGTGCTCATATCGGTCCTATTTTGATGATCAAGAACTTTGTGTAGTTCCATAGTAATCTGGAAAGAGAAAGAAAAAAAATCATCAATATATATAATTTATGTAGTTTTTATATATATATATATATATATATATATATATATATATATATATATATATACATACACAAGTACAAGGCTAAAAGATGGATGGACCAATAGAAAGTAAATTTTTGTACTGTTACTAATACAACTGAGTAATAGAATTCATTTATTAATACAGATGTACATATGTATATTATACAAGTCAAGAAATGATTTAATATTTTGTTGGGTATCCTTTTGCTTTGATAACAGCTGTAATTCTTCATGGCATGCTAGAGACTAAATTCTTGAGTAAGTCAATGTAATTTTCAAGATTTTTCCATCATTTCCTTAATTCGCGAAAAAGCTCATCTTCTGTGTTAACTTTCCTATTATGTGCATGCTTGTTCATTATCACCCAAAGGTTTTCAATTGGGTTTAATGTCAGGACTCTCTGACTAGGCCACTAAAAGAGTTGCAATTTACCTGGGGGGGTGGGGGAATATGGATGCACCCATAGAAATGACGATGAACAAAATATAAACCCTATTGCATTTGTATTTACATTTATTAACATGCGTAATGTTCCGACTTCAAGAACAACCAAGTTGCCGCTTTTCATGATCTTCGGCTGTCAAATTTTTTTTTTGTTGCCTCGTACTATATATTACACCAATTAATAATAAATATACGTTTATTCCTCACCATTTGGTACAACAACTTAGAGTTTCATGCATGTAACAATCGTCAGGCACAAACTGAAAACTGACTGTTGTAAAAATTTATTTATAACCTACTGTTATGACAGTACAGCAGTCCATTGATTTATATATTTAAAAATTAAATACAAAAAACAAACAGATTATACAATTTATTTTATATATATATATATATATATATATATATATATATATATATATATTATGAAATGGACAAAGTCCGACAATTATTCAAAGACATTTTTATGTTTAACATTCTTTTTATAGATACAAGTTTTTAAGTAAATGTTCTGTTTATAATAAACAGTATTAAATAACATTTACTGGCCTAAATGTCTGAGAAATTTTCATAGAAAATATTCGTCCTCCGACAGGATTCGAACCTGTATCCTATATGGAACCGTCATATAGCCTGACATGCCTTAACCGTTTCGGCCACTAAGGATCGTTCGGTTGGCAAGGTCGAATTTACTGCTTATAAACTTCAATCTTCCATGAATCTCTCACGTACATTCATAACTGCTCATGGCGTATCAAATGTAAACAAATGACATTACACATTAGGAAATGTATTATGAGCATAAATTAGTCCATCGTCTTTATATAGACCTAACTACTTTGGATGTGTGATTCTACTAAGGATCTCAAGCAACCGCCTCCACAGACTTTTTACACTACATCTCAAATATTGTGATTACAATTTCTACACGTTTTATACATATTTTCAACATATTACACATAAGTATAATTCTCAGACTGGGCTTGCTAGCCATAGTTGGCAACCGGTCTAGGAGAATGACATCTGAATTCAAAACCTTTTATAGCACCCATTATGCAGCCAGCAAAAGGTTTATGGAGTTCATTTTGATCCCCCAGTGCGGTATATCCGATAGATAGAATTAGACCAGAATGCTTGGGAGGCTTCTATTCAACTGCTTGTGATTGCTGACTTTCTGTACAGCAGGGTAAGCAGTTTCATTGGATTTTTATATACAACTATCCTGGTTAGTGTTAAATGACCTTGCAACAGAACTGGTTATAGGTCAGGTCAACATAGATTTTCTAAACCATGACATTTAATTAAATTCTTTATCCTTTTATTTTTATTTTTTTTCTTATCTTCAGATACATACTAATACATATGGTCTATTGATCTATTCCCTGTTCATCTTTTCTTCTATCATGTCTCTTTACTCTTGCTCCCGCTCTCTGTAACCCCTCGCGTGCTAGTGGCACTCTTGCTCCCGCTCTCTGTAACCCCTCGCGTGCTAGTGGCACTCTCGCCTTGCTTGGGGTGAAATGGTAGAAAAAAAAAATATATATATATATATATATATATATATTTATTTATTTGAAGCTGCTAGGGATACAAAAGTAAAAAGAAAAAAAAATACAATATCATGAACACTGGATAAAGACAAAAAAAAATATAAACAAACAAAAACCTTTAAATAAACATCACAAAGAGAAATATCTAATTGGAAGGTATCTTTCACTATACCAATATGCCTCTTGATTGTTGTATTGCACTTTCTAACTTCTGTTAAAACCGTTCCCAGATATTTAAATTCCGTCTTCCTACAATTGATGTTTAGTCCTTTCTTGTCACTTCCCTTCACTACTTTCTGTAGGAGTTTTTATAGTTTCCTTTCTTTCTCTACTATTAAAATTGTGTCATCTGCATATCTTATACTGTTAAGATTGCAGCCACCAATAATGTATCCTGGTAGAACTTGTAATTCTCTCAGAATTGTCTCACTTTATAGATTGAATAGGTTTGACAAGAAGACACATCCTTGTCTTACCCCCTCTTTCTCTTTTTGCATATTTACTGAAGTCATTTTCCCCCCTCTGTATACAAGTGATTAGTAAACCAGGATAGGTTCTGGATGCTGAATCAAATTGCACAGATAAGTAAATGAAAACTGATTTCTCAACAGTAATTTTTTATTGATAAATCTAGATCAGTGGCTTCCAAAGTGGTTGATAATCCCTGGGAGTCAATGGAACCATCTTGGAGATTGATGAAGGCCTGGAGAGGTGGTTGATAAATAATTAGTGTTGACTAATAACAAAACCACCAATTTTCAAACAAATACCAATGACCTTGCTACTACTTCTAAACATTCTACTCATTAATGGTGTCAACCAATTCAATAAAAAATGGGAAATTATTTTAATTGTGTCTTATTACCGATATCATTTATGAAGTTTGAACAGCATTCAAAACAAACACATTTCGTGGAAGAAGAGAAATACAGATTTAAAAAGCAATAACAAAACATAAAACTAAAACCAATCTTACCGAGAAACAATAAGGAAGGAAAAAGAAATCCTACTGTAAAATAAAAAAAAAAAAAAAATTTCTATTTGCCTGGCGGTCGATGAGTGATCAAGGATTCCATAAAGCTGTTGATGGTTTTAAAAGTTTGAGGATCTCTGCTCTAGAGCATTGTCCCTAAACATTGTGACATTAGTTCAACTGTAAATAAGGACAACTCGTGATCCCAAAAATTCTAAGAGAATGGAATTATCTTAGATGAAGGCTCAGCAATAATGGGGACTTAAAAATAGAGTTGCAGATATGACTATACTTGAGAACAATGATAAAAGGTCATTTCCTCAGATGTTCGGATACAACAGCAAAATGGATAACAATATTCCATTCAAGAGTTAGTCTATTTATGCAAACATATATGGAAGAAAAGGAAATCCTACTCTAAAATAAAAAAAAAAAATGATTATTATAATTTTTGTACTTTTTTTTAATCGTTTCACCCCAAGCAAAGTAGGAATGTCACTAGTACGCAGTGGGTTACACGGAGTGAAAGTGAAAAGACTGGGTATAGTGGGGACTGAGGAAAGGGTAAAGATGAACAGGATTCAAGAAGATAGATGGCAATTGACATTGCATTTAAATTTTTGAAGATTGCAGTTTACAAGGAAGCAAGTGAATGGAAGGGAGTTCCACTGGCAGGAAGTGCGCAAAAAGAAACTTGGAGTAGAAGTGGCAATTTCATTTAACTATTTCTACAGTAAAATGGTGGGACCTAGATGCCAATCTAGTAGCATGCTTAAATTTATATAGTGGATTCACCAGGGAAAAAAGCTTGTCAGAGCAGTTACCATGAAAATATTTCAAGAAAAGACAGGGATCCCTGTTCTAAGCTATTGTCCCTAAACATTGTGACCATAACAACAAAGATGAAAACATTAGTCCGAAGTACACTATTTACATTATTTGGACTATTGTTCTCATCTGTGTCACCATATTTATTACAATGTTTCGGCCATTGTACACTCCGGCCTTCTTCAGGTGGTTGGAATGTCGAACTGAACCCTTTATTTCGCTAACTGGGGTAGACTGTTCTAGTTCCACGTGCCATGTTTAATGGATGTCAATTGTCAGTTATCTCATGTTAATTCCCCTCTCCAAGTTTTCCATTGCCTTAACCGGGTACTGAAATCGCACTCTTTGGGTCCTGTTACTGGATCTAACACCTTTTTCCACTGTGCCATGTGTCCTTAAGAAATTCTTACACAGATGTCCTGAAGGACACATGACACAGTGGATAAAGGCATTAGTTAGACCCAAAGAGTGTGAGTTCAATACCCAGTTAAGGTAGTGGAGAACTTTGAGAGGTGAATTAACAGGAGATAACTGATAACCATTAGACATGGCATGTGGAACTAGAACAGTCTACTCCAGCAAGCGAAATAAAGGATTCAGCTTGACATTCCAACCACCTGAAGAAGGCAGGAGCGTACAAGATAAATAGTGTACATAATACCTCATCTCAGAAATAAAGACAGATACATTAGTCCGAAGGTATCGTTGTCAACTAGAGGAAAAGCCTAAGATGCAAGCTATGAAATGGAGTTGTCAAAATCCAACAAATGTTTAATATCTGGAAGTGTTTTAACAGAAGACGGACACCAAACTCTGAATATGTATTGAAACAGTAAAAAAATAATAATTTATTTATATATATATATATATATATATATATATATATATATATAAGAAACAAGAAAATTATTATTTTATTGTTTCTTCATACAAAAGAAAAAACTACTGAATTGATACATAGTATCAACCTTCCTATATACAAAGAATGCTAGAATATTCCCTTGCAAATGAAGAGGCGGCTTGAGGCAAAAGAAACAAAGAAAAGAGTGCTGGACGGCTATGTAGTGATTTTCTAAGCCCGGCTTAGATGTGGCACAAGGCCAAAAGTATGGAGCACCCAGTGAGGATCGAACTCACTACTCAGTCGTAATTGATCTAGCAAGACAAGTTTTCTAACCATTACACCACGTCGAGGTGCATGGTGTTGGACGGCTATGTAATATCAATCCTCCTATATGATAGAGAAGGCTGGACAATTTCCTCACAGATGAAGAGGAGACTTGAGGCTAGAGAGATGTGGTTTGTCAGGATACTGAAAATACCATGGACAGAACATGTATGCAATAAGGAAGTTTTGTGGAAAATGGGATTAAAAAGGACACTTCCTAGGACTGGAAAGAGACTAAAATTGCTAGGACAAATAATGAGAAAAAAAACCTGGAAAATTTGACACACAAAAGGACATTGAAAGTAAGAGAGACAGAGGAGAGCAGCGAATAAGCTAGATGATGAGCTTAGGATGGCAGTACAGGAAAAGGGAGGGATAGTAAAAAGACAAATATTCTTAGCTAAAAATGATAGGAAATTGTGGAGAGCCATAATAGCCCACATCCTGAAGTGGCACCATACATAGAACATGTAAAATAATAAAACAATTTATTTGGTTATACGAGAGATTGGTCAATTATTTAGATTTATTTACAGATAAAAATTTGTTACAAATTGTTTGGTTAATAAAAAGAAAAATCTTGAAAACAAATTATTGATTATTTACACTATTTACATAATTTGGACAGTTGTCCACATCTATCACATTCATGACATTACAGCTGTTGTATGCACTGGACTTCAGGTGATACATGCTGGAATTTCAAACTGAACCCCTTTTTTTAGCCCACAGGGATAAATTGTTCTAGTTCCACATGCCATGCCTTTTCTGGATATTTCAGTTAATTCCCTTTAATAACTCAACACTAAGTTTTTGATCACCTCTGCTGTGGCCAGGTATTGAACTAACAATACTTTGGGTCAAGTCACTGGATTACTTCAGCCAACATTTTTATCCCCTGGGCCACAGGTGTCCTTGGAGGCATTGCGAATATGACAAAGATGAGCACAACAGTTCGAACAATGTAAATAATGTAAATAGTTACAATACCTCATCTCAGAAATATAGACAGATGTTCAAATGACGTTACACATTATGAAACGGTCTGAAAAGTCTGACAATTATTTTTTAATATATTTTATTGTTATACATTATTTATATAGACACAAATATTTAAGTAAATGCTCTGTTTATAATAAACAGTATTAACAACATTTACTGACCTGAACATCTGAGAAATTTCATAGAAAATATGTGTCCTCTGACAGGAATTGAACCTGTATCCTACAGGGAACTGTCATATATCTTGTGCTATACTAGTTATCAGGCCGGTAATGTCATTAATCACTCAGTTATGTGCCATGAGTAATACACGCTTACGCGATCATGTATCAGCCGATACATGCTGACGAGGCATACTCACCTGGTGTAGGGATTCGTCCCTATGCTGGTAGTATCATGGCCACGACTAGCTTGGACCAGCTATGACAAGCCAAGACCAGCTATGACCAGCTTACACAAGCTATGACCAGCGGCTCGAGTGAAAACACTCGGGTCCTCATGTTAAAAACCGAACTTGTGTCACAACCTGACTCAATGGAGGGGGGGGTTTCAAGTAAATACCTACATGACCGACGAGGCAGATTTTTTCTGCAGTAGGTTGTCATTTCTTTCTGCGTTAGACCAGTTGCTACCCAAGGCTATAGAACCTGGTCTTTCCTGCTATATATCCATAGCTTGGGGGAGAAGAAAAGGATTCATACCTTTCCCAAGGGTATTAGCACATAAGTGAATGTAATGGATTCAACTGGAATTTGAACTCGGCTCTCCAATTCCCCAATCTGAGCCACTATCCATTAGTCCACCATGCCTCCATGTCATTAATAATTAATGTTTATAATAAACAGTATGCCATTAATACTGTTTATTATAAACAGAGAATTTACTTAAATATTTGTGTATATATAAATAACATATACCAATAAAATATACTAAAATAATTGTCAGACAGTCCATTTCATAGTGTGTGATGTCATTTGTTTACGTTAAAGACATGCTTCAAGCGGATATGGACATTCGAGGGAAAATCATGAGAAATTTATATTTTAAAAGCAGTAAAATCGAACTTGTTAACCAGACACTCCTCCGTAACTAAGCTAGTATAACATGTCAGGCTATATGACGGGTTCATGTCGGATACAGGTTCAATTCCTGTTGGAGGATGCATATTTTCTATGAAAATTCTCAACATTTAGGCTGGTAAATGTTAATTCTATTTATTATAAACAGAGCATTTACTTAAATATTTGTGCATATATAAATAACGTACAACAATAGAATATATTTAAACAGATGTTCAAAGTTACGTGTTTTTATTAAAAACATCAACGAGTCAAAAATTATAATATTGTGATTATTAATAATTTTATGGTGAAAACATTAACTTGCAAAATAAAATCTGATAGAGTTTTGTCGTCAAATATTTATAACGAACCTTACTATATAATACATTGAACAAGTGGATGTTTTTAAATGGAATTGATAAAATTCCTAATAACAGCTACAATGAAAATAAGAACAGTGAAAAGTAATACAAGAAATGAATTTTGTAATACAAAGTAAGGTAACTATAAGTCAAAGTAAAGCAATTATAAGTGAAAAAAAAAAAAAAAAAAAAAAAAAAAAAGGATTTATACACAGTCCAGTGACTTCAAGGCAAGAAAGAGCAAAAAATGTCTGGGTAAGACCAAGAATTGTCTATTTTTATTGACAATGAAGAAATCCCAGAATAAATCTGGGGAGAGAGGTTTCATTCCCAACTATATATGATGAGTGTTTTTTTATTTAATGTCTGTATTTGCAGTATTAGAATTAGCAATATCTTTGTGATGACAATGGCAGACGGTTCAAAGCTGAGAAGTGGAAAGACTTATTTTGTGAAAGGGGTGAAGTACAAAAATAGTTTTTGTAGTTAAGTACAAAAGTGAAGTACAGAAAAAGAATTATTTTTTTGCGAAAAAATAAGAGTGAAGTACAAAAATATTAAAGAACTCAGATGGGAAAATGTAAAAATAGTAAAAAAATTAAAATATGTCATAATCCTTTTTATAGCATGAGTAAAAAAAAACAAAAAACAAAACAAAACTGAGTAACAAAAAGGAAAAAAAACAACACCAACAAAAAAAAAAGAAAGAAAAAGAAAGCACAAAAAGACCTCCCCCCCAAAACCCAAACAAAAAATACTGATTTTCAGGTAATCAGTCTATTATAACATGGAAAATTCACCCAACACAATGTCCTCACCCAGACTAAACTAATCAAAAGAAAAAGAAAATATCTTTACAGACAGAAATAAAAAGAAAGATTTAACCATACCATTAAAAGTCTTTTTTTTTTTTTTTGTCTTCTACTGTTTAAGCAAAGGTTGAGTGGATATTTATTCCCTAAGTTGCAATCAAGTTGAGGAAAGGCACTGGGTCATAGCCATTCAGTCTGGTATTTTGTGAACAGTGTTGGCCCAGCTGTAAAAGGAAGTTGTTATACAGAACTAGGACAACACTTAATTAGTTGGGTCTTACATCTCTCATAAAGTAGAAGAAAAGTTTAGTAGCAGTCAGTCGACTCAACAGAATTCTTCAAAAGGCTATCACTGCTCCCAAAATCTCAAGTTTAGTTAAATCTTTTGAGGAGTTGCTGAAAATTTCTCAGCCCGCCCTACTCCGAAAACTATAACCAAATATTACCATTTCTTCAGAAGGACTTCCTGATAGAGCTGAGAATTTGTCAGTAGCCAATTAGTAAACAAGAAGCTACTTCCAACCATTAAATGGAAAATATATATATTTCTAAATGTATATGTATATACTGACTCATAATAATAATTATAGTGCTAACAGTTTATGCACATGTCCCTGTTTTTTGTACAACATAATCTTTAGAGTGGCATTTAAAACAATGTAAAGAGCTGCAAGCCAACAGAATTATGCATATACCCCTTTGCATTTTTATGGGGGTATTTGCATAAAGAATTGTTGTATATGATTCAATTATGTTTCTTTTGCATTTTACATCCTTCATGCACAATTATATTATTGTTATATATATATATATATGTATGTATATATATATATATATATATATATATATATATATATAATAAGAAAGAACAGCAAGATATATAATCCGGTGTTCTTACTGATATTTTTATTTTATTTATATATATATATATATATATACACACACACACACATCTCTCATCTATGGACCCCACTCTATCACCAGACTTCAGATGTAATGGACAAAATCTGCAGGCCAAAAAAAAAACAAAACAAATACAACAATCCAAATCCTCACTGATGTAGTTCAAAATTTGCGGGCTTAGCAGAACGAGTCATATTAGTTCACAAAGTAACTGCTTGGTGGTGGTGGTGGCAGGCCTTTCAATTGTAAACAAAGATGGCTCTGCAGTATATAAAGCACGGTAAATTAGCGTGTACGTGAGAAATCTATTATTTTTTGTTATTTTGATTAATATATATATATATATATATATTTTATGATATATATACATGTTTACAATATTTACAATATAATCATAACTATTGATAGTTACCATAGTGGTTTTGTAACTCAAAAATAATCCTTCCCCATTTATGAACAATCAGCTTTAACAAACCACCCCATCCACCCATTGATGAGGTGGGGGTGTATGTATATATAAAAAGAATTAATATATTTATTTTTCTGTCAGCCTGTTATTTTCAGTAGATTTGCATGTTTGAGATAGATGCCTTGTCTTTATTTTAAACAGTGTGTATTATGCCAATCAGATATACTCTCTGGTAGAGGTTTGGACCTGTATTCCCCTTTTTGTAGAAGAAACTACCATTTGATCCAGTGTGCTTTAGAATCTGAACAAGAGAGTGTACATTGGTTAAAAGGGGAAATAGAACTTTGATAAACTGTGATGCTGTCTGTAACTGAACAGTCTAAAGCACATTGGATAAAACAATGGTTTCTCCTACAAAGGGTCACACAGCTTTGAACCCTGTCGGAGAGCACATTTTTTTTCTATTAAGATTCCTTTATTGTGCAGGCTGATAGATGCAATACGCACTGTTTAAAATAAAAACATGGCATCTATTTCAATCAAGGGTATCCACTAAAAATAGCATATATATATATATGCGTGTGTGCGCGCACGTGGGGGTGTTTATGTGGTGGAGACATCACTTGATCTAAAAGCCCACATCTACAAACACAAGAAAGACTTGCATTTGGACAAATAATGTAACTCTCCTGTTGCGTATTGGAATGATGATGGATATAACTTTTGATTTCACTAATTACATCATAATTATAAAATAACATCATTCTTTAAGGAGAAAATGCATTGAAAACTTAATCATAACATTATTACTAAGAAAAGAAAAAATTACGAGAATGAAATAAGTGGCCGAAGAAAGAGAAAACATGAAAAGAAGTGATGAAGAAAGAAAAAAGAAAAAGTGTTGAAGAAAATGAAGCAAATAAGGAAATAGCTAGCTATTTTTTTTTTTTGAGAATCGATCTAACTCTCGTTTTGTATCGGAACGATGCTGGACATAACTTTAATTTCATTAATGCCACTGTAATTAAAAAAGAACATAATTCTTTAAAGTGAAAATATATTGAAAGAAAATTAATGCTAATGCCATTATCAACTATAAACACACGCCTAAAACATTACATTTTGCCATCTTTCTTTGAAGCCATTCTTAAAGAGGTCAGTCATAAATTGGAACCTTATGAACACACGTCTGACCAATGAGAACTGACAAACAATTGAAAATATCAGTTTTATGTCTTTTTTTTTCTCAATCTTTGATGAAGCTTTAACAAAACTGAAACATGTTAGATTGATATACATTTCCTCGTTGTTATTTATTTTATCACCCTTTCAGATTCTGATCTGCATTTGGTCTTTAACTCTGTGTGTGTGTGTGAGAGTGAGTGAGTGAGAGAGAGAAAAAAAAATAGTGTCCATTATATATCTTATTCTTAAAAACAATTAAAAGCTTTTCTAATTAAATAATGTCTTGGTTTTATTGCATTTTTTTTTTGTTTTTGATCCAGAGCAGATTATCTAGGTGTGCTGGGTGTGCAGTTTGAAAGAAAAAAAAAAATTTAAGGAATAAATTCTCCGAGGACTTATCTTTATAACTAACATTAAATAATACAAAAATGAATTTCTTATAATTTCATAAAATCAAATAATTGTGGTCATGGTTGGGGGGTGGGAGGACAGAGGGGACAAATTTAAAAAAAAAAAAAAAAAAAAAAAAAAAAAATTTTTTTTACCAAAGTTTTCTAAAACAAAATAAAGGTTTCTAAAATGATTTTATTTGTTTTTGAATGAGACCTGAAAGTTTCATTAAAATCCGAAAATTATTTGATTTTTGCAAGAATCAATGTTTTTCACTGAAAAAAGATACTAATTTATAGTCACCTGATAACACAAGATAAAATTTTTAACCAAAATTTCGAATGTTCAGATAAAGGATTAAAATAAATAATTTAATAATCAAAAAATCCTTTGGTCTTTCCTTTTAATAGCAACAATGATTTTCACAATAAAAGCTTTGTTTTAATTAAGCTGGGGCCCATTTTTTTTTTCATGTATGCTCATTTTTTAGTGAATATTTGGAGGTACCTATTTAAAAAGAAAAAAAAGTTCATATTACAAGTAAATGTGTTTCTGATAAAATAGCTACTTGAAATCTTATTGTTTAATCTTTTCAGAGTAACATTTTTCTATTCATGAATAGAAAGATAATCTCGTACATTTAGAATTTGTAGTGCCTTGTGGGTAAATGGGCATAAAAGCAATTAATTACCTTGACCTCAGTCCCTAAGAGGTTGGGGGAGAGGTCATCTTCTCTAATTATCTCTGAAAAGGAAAAGAGAAATATCTACTTTTATTTCATTTTGTACCTAAACTATGAGGTCTGCATAAAAAAATAGTAATTATTTCAAGATTAGTTTCAGTATGACATAAAAAAAATTCTCTCAAGATTTAAGTTTTTTTTTTACATATTTTCAAGTTAATCTAATTTATCTAAGAGCTAAAATGATTTAAAACATAACTTATAACCTATTTTATCTAAATGCCAAGTCCTGTCATGAAATAGAAAATAATGGCTCTCAACAAATCCCAGTCTTTGTTTTATTTTAAATATCTGAATTACTTTGCATTCTTTTGGAATATTGTGAAGTTGTTTCCATGTTGCCCTGTGGTTTAGAAAACGGTTTTCCTTCTTTAAGACTGGTTGCTACCCAAGGCTAAGGAGCCCAATCTAACCTGTTACTTAATGCATACATGGGAAGGACCTTTTATTTGCCAAATTTAAAATAAAAAAGAAAATATATTTTTATGATATCATTAGAAGAATCCCATATATTGAGAGGGATAGTCTGCCCATAATGGACTTTTCTGGTAAAAAAGTGTTACATGTACATATGATAGAGTCTTCCATAGTTTTCAGTGTATGAGGGTTCAACAGCATTTTCTGCCTTTGATGCCCTACTTGGGATTGTGCCTTTGATGACTCTTGAGGCCATCTTGTGAGTCACACAACACTCCATATAGAGGACAAAGAACAGCACTGATTGTGAAAGCTGTAGGAATGTTTAGAGCAGGTGTTCAGTGTTCGGCCTTATATCTATCTCAAATATGTGGTGCAGTTCAATTTATATTACAATGAATCATTCATACAAAAAGAAAGTTAGTAAAGTTAATGATATAAAATGATGAAATCCCTTCGCTAACAAAATTTTAAAGATGTGTTAACCTATCAATCCCTCGATGAATGTTATGATTCTTGTTTTTAAAATTATAAGCTGTATAAGGTCTTTCTTAAATACACAAGTACTTTAAAAACAAAAAAACAAAACAAAAAAAACACATTTCGATTCGCATGATATTTTTTCATCTCGGATGCTACCTGAATTTTACTAAAAACAAAATAGTTTTCATGCCTGAAGATGACTGAATGTACAGTTGAAAGTACTTGTGTATTTAAGAAAGACCTTATACAGCTTATAATTTTAAAAAACAAGGATTATAACATTCAAGAGATTGGTAGGTTAATGCATCTTTAAAATTTTGTTTGTGAAGGGATTTCGCCATTTTATATCATTAACTTTACTAATTTATTTTTTTTATGAATGATTCATTGTAATATATATTTTTTAATCATTAGTGAATAAATCCTGAAAGTTTCATTAAAATCCAACAGTTTTTTATTTTTTTGCAAGATGTTCAAAATTAATGTCTGTCAAAAATGTGCAATCTTATTTAGTAATCACACTTTTGCAAAGAGAATCATTATTTATATTATTCACACTATTGTCCTTATCTTTGTCGCCATATTTATTACAATGTTTCGGCCATTGTATGCTCCGGCCTTCTTCAGGTAGTTGGAATGTCGAACTGAACCATTTATTTCGCTCACTGGGGTAGACTGTTCTAGTTCCACGTGTCATGTTTTAATGGATGTCAGTTATCAGTTATCTCCTGTTAATTTCCCTTTGAAAGTTCTCCACTTCCTTAATCGGGTATTGAACTAACACTCTTTGGGTCCTGTTACTGGATCTAACCAATGCCTTTATCCACTGTGCCATGTGTCCTTGAGGACATCTGTGTATGAATTTCTGGGTATTATAAACCTACTGTCTTCAGCAACCATTTTTACCAGTGCTCATATTGCAATTTTTTGATGTTACCAACATGTTTTTACCAGAGCTCATATTGCAACTTGTGTTGTTATCGCTTTTCTCTGGCACTCATTACGTTGTAATAAATATGGCGACAAAGATGAGGACAATAGTAAATAATGTACATAATACCTCATCTCAGAAATATAGACAGATATTAAAGAGAATCATGACTAATCAAAAATTAGAAAATTTTAAAAAGGACACAAAAATTAAAAAAAAAAAAAAATTAACCAGAAAATACTTTGGTCTTTCCTCTTAATAACAAACATTTAGATGATAAAATTTTTTTTCATCAAGTTTAAGGCCATTTTTATTATGCTATACTCTTTTTTTGTGATTTCATGAAGTTAGATATACATATATATATGTAAGCAAATATGTGGATGTAGATCCGACGGTATGATGAAAATGTGGAAAAGACAAATCTGGTAGACGCAAGCATCGGATGTAATATGCTGTCTGCTGGTGTTATTTCAACAATCTAAATGCGCTAAAAATTAAAACTAGTACATTACCCACTAAAACTATTCGCAGTATATTAAATAACACCAGCAGACAGCATATTACATCCGATGCTTGCATCTACCAGATACCTTGCAGAGACTGCAACTTGAGTTATGTAGGGGAAACAGGTAGGTCTATAAAATCTCGTGTTTCCGAACATAAACGAGATATTCGCCTCGGTAATTTAAGTAGTGCTTTATTTGTACACCTAGCCAAATCTGATCACAAATTCGATTTCGACTCCGTGACGATTTTAAAATATATCCATAATAAAAACCTTAGGCAGATCTATGAGGCAGGCATAATATCCACTTCATGTACGGTAAATACTAGACCGGGGTTCTTTAACATATCAGCTTTCCTAGCAAGGTTAATGCTTGACAAACGTACCGATAAGCTATAGTTTTAAATAAAATTCCCCCTTTCCACTTAAGATAAAGTCTCTTTCTTGGGAGCGCGTTTTCGCAGCGCCGCCCACGCGGCGCCAGCATGACCAAATCCAAGAAAAAGAACACTGACTTTAGAATTTCAGTTTTTCTGTTTCTGACTCGTCCTGTATCTATCGTCTCTTCATTTTAACTTAAATTTAATATAAATATGTCTCCAATAATGATGTCCTGAAGATGGTCTATTAGACCGAAACGTCTGACGTTGACAGAAAAACAAAATAAAAAACAGTAAACTCACATATTCGGATTTTGCTTTGTCTTTTCCACATTTTCAACATACATATATATATAGATATCGCATTTCACTCCAAGCAAGACGATAAAGCCACTGAGTTGCAAGGGGTTACCGAGTATAATAAGAATATTATTAAGGAATAGAAGAACAGGAATTAAGACAAAAAAGATAATGATTGATACTGCATTTAAATTTTTGAGGATCAAAGTTGACTGGAGAGTAAGAAGTTGGAGGAGTGCTCCACAAGTGAGAAGTGAGAGAGAAGAAACTGTTAGCCTAGAACTTACTGTTCCATGTAGCCATAACTGTAAAATGATGAGGCCTTGCTGTCAAACTAGCACTGAACTTAAATTCATAAAGTTTAGGTACCACAGAGGAAAGATGTTAGAACAATTACCATGAATGTATTTATAGAAAAGGCATAGGGAAACTACATTACATTCGTAGGGGAGTGACTGAAATCGAGATGCTAGGTGAGAAACAATAACAGTGCAGATTCTTTAGAATCTATCAAGAATTGCTAAAGGTATAGCAGGAGCACTATTTTCAAAACATGGTCAAATGGTAGACTTATAAATATGTAAGATAAATTCTGGAGAGAATAGATTGTCTATCACAATACAATGAACCAACTTTCCTGGCAATTTATTAAATATAATCTTTCCACTTCACATCAGTGGAAAATGTAAGCCTGAGAAGGTGAAATGTCACTAATATGAGAGAGAGAGAGAGCAATCTGCATCCATATATATTTGGATTCCATAGCCAATTTATAGCTTAAAAATGCTTCAAATGCCAAGACAACATATTTTATAAAAATAAGCCAAAACTAATATAGAGAAATTTATTTTAACTAACAAAACAGACACTCCTTGCCACTTATTAGTTTTGTATATTTTAAACAAATATATATCTCTCTGGAAGAGAGATCACCTTCAAAAGGAGATTCGACTTAATTTTGTCCGTTTCAATAGAGATATTTCAGACGATCAATTCAGATCATGTTCTAGCTTATGTGCCAATAGATGGGACTAGCTTATCCTGGAAGCAATTACTTTCATAAATTATTTGTCTGCCATTCACAATCTCCTATATTTATTGCATTCTGTGTCGTCTGGGTCCCAATGCTACTACATAAAATGACCATTTCTTTTTTCTCATTCATTTTATTAGGAGAACTTTAATTCTAAGAGTCGGTAGGAGGGATGACATCATAGGAACATGGCTCACCGTCCCGTTGCGAGTTGTCTTAGCCAGTTGCTAAACTGGGTATGGGAGGCCTATCAATGCTTCAGAACTCTTGTGGTCCTCTGTTGAATTCGAGACATTTTGGACTTGTATTCAAAACCCAGACAAAAGCAATCCATCACTGTCAGATTACCCCACCCATGAGGCACTCTGACCATTCTGGCCTCCACGGTCTGTAACATATTTCTTTTCCTTTCATGTTATCTGGACAATTAAGAAATTAAATGGCAATAATAGTATTCAGAAGTATATTAAGCTCAACAGGGGAACAATTGGCTTGTAGCATTCAATATCTCCAAAAACCAAGCTAGTAACATTTCATTATCATGAAGCAAACCCTGAGTGTTCTCCAGTCATGATGAATGAACAGTTGTACTGTCAATAAAGCTCCTTACCTGGAACATCTATTAATGTTATAAATGTCACCATGATGTCCACAAAACACAACAAAAAGAAACACAAAGACACAAAACCACAAAGACACAAAACCACAAAGACACAAAACCACAAAGACACAAAACCACAAAGACACAAAACCACAAAGACACAAAACCACAAAGACACAAAACCACAAAGACACAAAACCACAAAGACACAAAACCACAAAGACACAAAACCACAAAGACACAAAACCACAAAGACACAAAACCACAAAGACACAAAACCACAAAGACACAAAACCACAAAGACACAAAACCACAAAGACACAAAACCACAAAGACACAAAACCACAAAGACACAAAACCACAAAGACACAAAACCACAAAGACACAAAACCACAAAGACACAAAACCACAAAGACACAAAACCACAAAGACACAAAACCACAAAGACACAAAACCACAAAGACACAAAACCACAAAGACACAAAACCACAAAGACACAAAACCACAAAGACACAAAACCACAAAGACACAAAACCACAAAGACACAAAACCACAAAGACACAAAACCACAAAGACACAAAACCACAAAGACACAAAACCACAAAGACACAAAACCACAAAGACACAAAACCACAAAGACACAAAACCACAAAGACACAAAACCACAAAGACACAAAACCACAAAGACACAAAACCACAAAGACACAAAACCACAAAGACACAAAACCACAAAGACACAAAACCACAAAGACACAAAACCACAAAGACACAAAACCACAAAGACACAAAACCACAAAGACACAAAACCACAAAGACACAAAACCACAAAGACACAAAACCACAAAGACACAAAACCACAAAGACACAAAACCACAAAGACACAAAACCACAAAGACACAAAACCACAAAGACACAAAACCACAAAGACACAAAACCACAAAGACACAAAACCACAAAGACACAAAACCACAAAGACACAAAACCACAAAGACACAAAACCACAAAGACACAAAACCACAAAGACACAAAACCACAAAGACACAAAACCACAAAGACACAAAACCACAAAGACACAAAGACATAGTCTCAACATATAAAATCAACAAAGAAAAGGCTGTGGGTCAAACAATAGATCAGACTGGGTTATTTGGGTTTGGTTGGCAGTCAGTCTAAGAGAACTACCCTAAATACAGAACTGCAGAGAAGGCAATAGAAAGCTAATCTATTTCCCAAGAAGTCATGGCAATTCTCAGATATGGAAAAGTGTAGAACGCTATGATTGTCTACATTCTGCAGGGCCATGAGATTAAAAGAAAAGAAAATGATAGCAAAAATAGCCTAAAAATTTCAAATTTTAGGACATTGATTAAAATTCAATGATTTCTACCAATTGCTTATATATGTAGACAAGTTAAAAACACTTGCATTAATTACATTATTCAGACTTATCTTCATCTTCATTGCCATATTCACAATGTTTCGGCGGTTGAACACTCCAACCTTCTTCAGGTAACTAGAATTTCAAACCGAACCCTTTATTTAATCCACTGGGGTAGATTGTTCTAGTTCCATATGCTCTGCCTCTTCTGGATGTCTCAGTTATTTCCCATTAACTCAACTCTCCAAGTTTTTTCATTCACCACTGCTGTGGCCTGGTACTGAACTCACAACACTTTAGGTATAGTCACTGGATCTAACCAATGTCTTTATCAACTGGGCCAAATAAAGAGTTCAGTTTGAAATTTCAGTCACCTGAAGAAGGCCGGAGTGTACAATGACTGAAACGTTCTGAATGTGTCTAGAAAGATAAGAATAACAGCCATAAAAATGTAAGTAGTGTAAATAACTACAATACGTCATCTCAGAAATATAGACAGATATGCCAATTCATGTTATAAAAAGAAAGAAAAAAGAAAAAAGAAAGAAAAAGAAAAAAAAAGAAAAAAGAAAGAAAGAAAAAAAAAAGAAAGAAAAACAGAAAGAAAATATGAAGAGAAAAATCAATAAAACTAAAGCTAATTATAAAGTGAATTATGGCAGTTAGACATTCAATTCAAATAATTCAAAAGTGTATAAACAAGAAAAACGGAAAACCTCTTAAGCCTTTGTCTAGTTTCAAATATAGAAACAGTTTTCAAGTTTGTATGTGAGAGTCTTTCTGAGCAACTGGAGCAGTAATCTTTTAATATCAATCATTAACTGCATTTCTGTCCAATTGTCCGAGATGAGGAGTTATTTACAGTCGTATAAATCTTTGTTAATATCCCAAGATTTCAGCAGTTATGCACCCACCAGATTTTCTTCAGGTGCCTGCCAAAACAAGTAAGAACATTTTATTCAATTTATGGTGTTAGATTGAACCATTGTCCACGTTTAGGAATTTGTCTTGTTCTATTTATTTATTTTTTTTTCCAAGTGCTTCTAAGTAATGGCTAAGTTTGTTTCCACCGAGTTCAGGCCTGTACTACTTGGAGTAGAGATTGGAAACGGAACTAACAATGATCTAGCAGTAGTAAAAGAACAAGAGGAGATATCTATAGATATGGAATGAGAAAAAGCTACCCACATTGATTGAATAATGGGTTCAGTTTGAGGTTCTCTGAACATTACAAGGAGCCTGAAGAAGGCTGGAAAGTACAATGGTTGAAACATTGCAATAATAAAGACATGGACATGCATAATACACACTTAGACGATCATGTATCTTGATACATGACTGACAAGGCAGATTTTTTTCTCCACAGTTCTTTCTGTGGTAGACCAGTTGCAATCCAAGGCTATAGAACCTGGTCTGTCCTGCTATTTACCCATAGTTTGGGGAGAAGAGGATTCATACCTTTCCCAAGGGTATTAGAATATAAGTGAATGCAATGGATCTGACTGGGATTCGAACTCTGCTCTCCGATTTCTCAATCCGAGCTGCTACCCATTACTCCACAATGCAAGCCTTATTGAATTATTTCTTGCATTTAACCTATATCTTCCTGGCATCAGTTTAAAATGACATTTTCTTTTTTCCCATATAATGTGGCCATTTTTGCTTAAAGTATATATTTTCTTGATTTCAGATGAAAATGCAGAAATTTTATAACCTACTTCAGTGAAACTTTTTTTCTTTACTAAAGTTATAGTTTATAATTATAGTTTAGAGCTAAAGTGTGGGCTGCCTTGTATAAAATAGATCTGGAAATCTGATCAAATAAAATCTGGAAATCTGATCTGTTATTCATCATGATGGTAGTCTTTGAGTATAGAATCCAGAGGTTG
The DNA here is from genome assembly GCA_964036315.1 of Acanthosepion esculentum. Classification (NCBI taxonomy): domain Eukaryota; kingdom Metazoa; phylum Mollusca; class Cephalopoda; order Sepiida; family Sepiidae; genus Acanthosepion; species Acanthosepion esculentum. Next base: position 114,416,825 of record OZ038482.1, on the reverse strand, counting down.
GCAGTGAATAATTTGAAGACAGTAGGGAAGCGTAATTCAGGTTAGCAGTGGATATCTCGTTTCAGTATCAGAGCGTAGTTCAGTAGTTTTTCCTTCTGTTCACTCGCTTGACAGGTTGGCATTGGACATTCGGAGAGAGTGAACAAAATGGCCGCCTTTATACACGACGGATTGAATATTTCACGTCTCCTGATTGGTTAACCTTCTAGTGGGGAACTATAAAGTGAGTCAAGTCATTTGGGTTTGCTCACTAGTACATAATACACAAAATAATCTAACACTAATACCCTTGGAAAAGGTAAGAATCCTCTTCTCCCCCCCAGCTATGGATAAATAGTAGGACAGACGGGGTTCTATAGCCTTGGATGGCAACTGGTCTACCACAGAAAGAAATGGCAACCTACTACAGGAAAAAATCTGCCTCATCAGTCATGTATCAAAAGATAAATGATCGCCTAAGCATGTATGGAGTTTCTAATGCATAGCAAGTTCCCTTCAGAGGATTAGTGAGAGAGTTTAAAGTGACGAAGACGAGAGCAGCAATTCCATATAGAGATTCAAAAGATCCTAAAGTTACAGAAGTCTGTATTGAGGTTCGAACCGGGAGAAAGTGGAAGGCATCTCATGAGTTCAGTACAGCAAAGAAAAGGTTGAGACAGAAAAGGCTAGTAGGAACAATAGCTGTTGTTCATGATGACGGTAGTCTTTGAGTATAGAACCCAGAGGTTGGCAGTGAATATTTCGAAGACAGTAGGGAAGCGTAGTTCAGGTTAGCAGTGGATATCTCGTTTCAGTAGCAGAGCATAGTTCTTTCTTCTGTTCTGGTCATCTTTGGTTCTGACAGGTTCGCATTGGACATTCGTAGAGAGTAACCAAAATGGCCGCCTTTATACACAACGGATTGAATATTTCACGTCTCCTGACTGGTTAACATTTATTTGGAGGAACTATAAAGTGAGTCCAGTCATTTGAGTTTGTCACTAGTACATAACGGTACACAAAATAACTTAACATGATCTACCAGACAAACTGAAGTGGAGAATCTTTCAAGCCACTGTAGATGCGGTGTTAACATATATATGGTGCCACTGTTTGGACATTAGCTAAAACTCTACAGTCTAAGCTTGATGGAACCCACACTCCGATGCTGAGAGCTATACTTAACATCTCTTAGAGACATCCAACTAAATGACTGCTCTATGAATCCAACCTGATATTTCTACAATCTAATGCAGAATGCACTTTGCAGGACACTGCTGGTAAGCAAAATAAGAACTTGCAAGTGATCTACTACTCTGGACACCTAACTATAGAGCAATGTAGGTTAGTTGCTCAGCACTCACCTATATTGATCAGCTATGTTATGACAGAATGCCCCGCCCTAACGACCTTCATGTAGGGGTATGATGGCTCCTACATGCAAGCCACCAATCTGCCACTGCTAGTGGCTGCCAGCAGAGGACCACTAGTGGCTTGTGTGTAGGGTTGGTTTAATAGACTCTTGAATGTCCGAGATAGCTTGACTGAATAAATAGATATATAAGGAGGGGGAGGGCATCTGTTTAAACTGACGACAATAGGATATTGCAACAAATTAAGGAGCAAATTAAAAAAAATCATTAAGTCTGTACGCAGTATGCATAAAAAGTGAAAAGAAAAGCAAAAAGAAACTCGGTTAATTATAATCCCTTTAGAGATAAGCATCTCAAGAATTCAAACTAATTAACTATTTAATATTCGACAAATTCTGATTGGAATTATTTTTATTTATTAACTGATAATGAGAAATTGAAGAAATGAAATGTACACCATTTCTTTTTTAACCGATTCTTCAAGAGTTCTCTTTATCAAGAATGTTCATTTCACATTATATGTGTTCTGGTGCTCCTGCTATTCATCTCAAAATTCTACACAAAATCCAAAGAAGGATCTGCAATATAATTGGTCCTGACTTGGCATCTCAACTACAGTCACTTTCTCACCAATGTGGCTTCTCTCTGTCTTTTCTACAAATATTTTAATGGCAACTGCTCCGACAAGTTTTTTTTCATCCGGGTGCCCTGACTACATCAATTTAATTGTGCTACTAGTTCGGTATTGAGGTCCCACACTTTTGCTGTTGAAATAGTTAAATGTAATCACCACTTCTACTCCAACAGCTTATTTTTCACACTTCTTGCCTGTGGAACTCCCTTCAATCTTTTGTCTTTTCATTCTCTATAACCCTCTGCATACTAACGGCATTCTCACCTTGCTTTGAGTGAAATAACAAAAAAATAAAAAAAATCTTGATTCAATTTAAACAGAAAGTTGTTCCAAAATCATTGGACTTAAGGTAACAGCATTTGGATAATTTTTCTTTTTTTTTGGCAGAGGTTGCACGAGAATTCTTACCAGCAATTTAGATACAGGGATGTTTCAGAAATTTTTTTTTATAACAAACAAGTAAATAAAAGAAACACATTCAAGTTAACCTGTCAAAACTATCTTTTAATTATTTTAATTAACTACTCATTTAAAGTTGAAAAATTCAAAGAAAAAGAGCTTGTATGTTTGAAGTCATTTCCTATTTATAGAATTTAATTATAATAATTTGCAAATAAATAAGGGGAACTACTCTGTAAGTAACCAAATTCCAACTATATTCAAGATTTTAAGTTAGCTTTACTGATACTTTTTATGATAAGCAATAAATCAGCAGGAATCTAGTAAATAATTTTTGAACATAAATGCTTACAATTTAGAAAAAAATCATAATAAAAATGTGGAAATATTCATATTAGGAGGAAAAGAAAAATGGAAATGAGAAGATTAATAATTTTTGCACAATTATTTTTCTTCTTAAACAAAATGTTTAATTGGATGTGTAGTGGTGCAATGGTTATCAGTGCAAAAAGAGGAATTAGTGAGCCAAATTCAAATTCTGGGCTTATCTGTTGCATTCACTTTCACACAAATAGAAAACAGTAAAAATCCTTCTCTCGCCAGCTATGGGTTAAATAGCAGGAGAGACTGGCATATCTATTCCTGGATGGCAACAACTCTGAATAGTAAGCACTGTTGAGAAGGCAGCATGATTGCCTATGTCCCTGAAAGGACAGGGTAGTAAAAAAGGTTTATTTTATACAGCAATTAGTAATTTTTCATTTTCCTTTTCAATGTCAGTCTCATTTTCTTTTCAGCTCTTGTGACAAACAAAAATTTAATCATCATGCCAAATCCAAATCCCAAACTTGTTAAGTTGCAAAAAGACTAAATTTACTTACACTACAAGTCCAAACATTTTAATACTATTGTCCAAACAAAACTTCACGATGACAGACTCGGGAGAAACAGGACTTGTAATAAATAAACAATTAATGAAGATGAGACGTTCCTAGACATGGACACTGGAATGAAAACACTGCATCCTGTAGATGGGATAAAGGGTTCAGTTACCTTGTAGTTTACCCACGATTGACAGACACTTGAAGGCACGACTACTGAAACACTGGTGAGGATATTAGTCTGATTGTAAATAAGCTGTACAGATTTTGCTGAATTACAGTCACATGCACACCACACCCACAAAGGAATCAGATCATTGTAAAAATGAGATTATTAAATGTTACATGTAACAAATGAGCAAATGGAAAAGCTGACAAGCAGCAAAATAATCCTTCAAAATGAACATTCCAAATTTGAAAATCTCCTATACAGATTTCAAAGCAACTATAAACTCATAAGTTCTAAACAAGTGTTATGGAACTACCAACCAAAGAACCTGCCAAAATTGCGTCAGAATAGGACACATCTCTATCACTCACCTAAAATATGAACATCCTCCCGAATGCAGTGTGTCAGGAGGTATATATTGTAAAATATAGTCTAACCCAATTGTAGCAATCTTACTCCTACATGTAAATGATTTTACAACATGACTAGTCAAGCAGCTTTTCAAGAAGTTGTAAGTATCTTATCTTGCATGAAGGGGTTTGGCCTATACCGCAATAGCACTAAACAATTTCATTCCAAAGGCATAACTGGAGAGTGATGGAACTAATGACCCAAAGAATTGTTTAGAAGTCATGTTTAACATAAAAAAGAGAGAAAAAAAACAAAAAAGAAACAAAAAGAAAAAAAGAAACAAAAAGAAAAAAAGAAACAAAAAGAAAAAAAGAAACAAAAAGAAAAAAAGAAACAAAAAGAAAAAAAGAAACAAAAAGAAAAAAAGAAACAAAAAGAAAAAAAGAAACAAAAAGAAAAAAAGAAACAAAAAGAAAAAAAGAAACAAAAAGAAAAAAAGAAACAAAAAGAAAAAAAGAAACAAAAAGAAAAAAAGAAACAAAAAGAAAAAAAGAAACAAAAAGAAAAAAAGAAACAAAAAGAAAAAAAGAAACAAAAAGAAAAAAAGAAACAAAAAGAAAAAAAGAAACAAAAAGAAAAAAAGAAACAAAAAGAAAAAAAGAAACAAAAAGAAAAAAAGAAACAAAAAGAAAAAAAGAAACAAAAAGAAAAAAAGAAACAAAAAGAAAAAAAGAAACAAAAAGAAAAAAAGAAACAAAAAGAAAAAAAGAAACAAAAAGAAAAAAAGAAACAAAAAGAAAAAAAGAAACAAAAAGAAAAAAAGAAACAAAAAGAAAAAAAGAAACAAAAAGAAAAAAAGAAACAAAAAGAAAAAAAGAAACAAAAAGAAAAAAAGAAACAAAAAGAAAAAAAGAAACAAAAAGAAAAAAAGAAACAAAAAGAAAAAAAGAAACAAAAAGAAAAAAAGAAACAAAAAGAAAAAAAGAAACAAAAAGAAAAAAAGAAACAAAAAGAAACAAAAAGAAAAAAAGAAACAAAAAGAAAAAAGAAACAAAAAGAAAAAAAGAAACAAAAAGAAAAAAAGAAACAAAAAGAAAAAAAGAAACAAAAAGAAAAAAGAAACAAAAAGAAAAAAAGAAACAAAAAGAAAAAAAGAAACAAGAAAAAAAGAAACAAAAAGAAAAAAAGAAACAAAAAGAAAAAAGAAACAAAAAGAAAAAAAGAAACAAAAAGAAAAAAAGAAACAAAAAGAAGAAACAAAAAGAAAAAGAAACAAAAAGAAAAAGAAACAAAAAGAAAAAGAAACAAAAAGAAAAAGAAACAAAAAGAAAAAGAAACAAAAAGAAAAAGAAACAAAAAGAAAAAGAAACAAAAAGAAAAAGAAACAAAAAGAAAAAGAAACAAAAAGAAAAAGAAACAAAAAGAAAAAGAAACAAAAAGAAAAAGAAACAAAAAGAAACAAAAAGAAAGAAAAACAAAAAGAAAGAAAAACAAAAAGAAAGAAAAACAAAAAGAAAGAAAAACAAAAAGAAAGAAAAACAAAAAGAAAGAAAAACAAAAAGAAAGAAAAACAAAAAGAAAGAAAAACAAAAAGAAAGAAAAACAAAAAGAAAGAAAAACAAAAAGAAAGAAAAACAAAAAGAAAGAAAAACAAAAAGAAAGAAAAACAAAAAGAAAGAAAAACAAAAAGAAAGAAAAACAAAAAGAAAGAAAAACAAAAAGAAAGAAAAACAAAAAGAAAGAAAAACAAAAAGAAAGAAAAACAAAAAGAAAGAAAAACAAAAAGAAAAAGAAACAAAAAGAAAGAAAAACAAAAAGAAAGAAAAACAAAAAGAAAGAAAAACAAAAAGAAAGAAAAACAAAAAGAAAGAAAAAGAAACAAAAAGAAAGAAAAAGAAACAAAAAGAAAAAAACAAAAAGAAACAAAAAGAAAAAAACAAAAAGAAACAAAAAGAAAAAAACAAAAAGAAAAAAAAGAAAAAACAAAAAGAAAAAAAATAAAAAAAAAAAAGAAAAAAACCCAAAAAACATAAAACACAAAAAAACATAACCCCCCCCCCAAAAAAAAACATAAAAACCAAACAAACATAAAAACCAAACAAACATAAAAACCAAACAAACATAAAAACCAAACAAACATAACAAAAAAATACATAAAAACAATAAACCAAATAACAAAAACAGAATAAATCAATCACAATCAAACTAATGGACTCCTCTTTTCTGAATGCATATTTGTAGACAAGAAATGAACCAATAGGGAAAAAGAGGCTTATGTACTGAGAATTAAATGTTTTTTTTCCTAGTTTGTTCCTCTGAGAGTCGCACTAAACACCCGATGCACTGTGTGCTCTTGAGGAACTATCGATTCAAGGAAACCTTCACTGATTAGCACCAATAGCACTATTGATAAATATAAACGCCAGTGGTTATGCTAATTTGCATACCATGGATCCACGGGGGTGATAAGAACTGAACAGCAAATACAGGCAATGACTTTGCTGACATGAACAACTGAATTGAAAGCAGCATTAGGTTTTTAAAATTAGGTTTTAACTGACAATATCAAAGAGTAGTTAGTTGATTTGTCTTTTACAGCTTATCGATCCTTTGTGGCTTGGTCAAAGCCAAAACATTTTGGATTGTAGGAATAATTCTTTTATTGTGAGTCAATATTGCATTAAAAATTTCTTTTTGAGAAGAACAATGATTTTTTTTTTGAGATACAAGTTCAACTATTTAACCCATAGCTGAGGAGAGGAGATGGATTCATACTGTTTGCACATGAGTAAATGTAACAAACCCAAATAGAATTCAAATTCAGCTCTCCACTCAAAGAATAGAGAGGAAGAGGATGAAGCCGTCACTCAACAAAAATAAGGACTGGTTAAGAATAAATATCAAGAAGGTCTCGAGTGATGTGAAACAGGGTTTTATTTTGCTTGTTGCTTGGATTGGTCTAAGTCACCAATTTGCCAAAAGGCAACAGTTGACAAAAGTGCCAACTTAAAATTAATTGCAATTAGCTTGAATAATAGTCACCAATCAGACCCTGAGTCAAGATAAAAAGTTGCACTCTAGGCGAGGCTCAATTGCTTTGAACATCTAATGGGTCTCACATATTCACTCCAAACTTCAAGTGGAACTTACATATTTAATAACAGGAGTAGACAGAATTACTTATCTTGTTCACACTCTGCCCTGGTGTTTTGAACTGGAGTAGAGGTTTATCCTTTGTTCCCTGTTTAGGATGGTTCCTTTTGAAGTCTTTATTCTCTTTCACTCCCAGTAACCCCTTTTTATTTTAGTGGCATTATTGCATTGCTTAGAATGAATTGATTGTATATAAAAATAATAATAATAATAATAAATATCCCTTTTTAAAGATCTGCGCATTCGATAATTATGCAAAACATCTGATGCCTTCTGTCATGATGTTATAAAATCAGATCAGACTAAAAATAGAGTATTGCTAGGTTGGAACTATTTATTACCCACTTTCGAACCTTGATAGAGTTAAAAATCATTTACATGGTTTTTTTTTGGGGGGGGGGGTATCAATCATTCTGCAGCCTCTGTCCCCCCCCCCCCACATACGATACATCACAAACCTAACTCAATCACTATTTCTATAGCAGATATTCGGATGCCCTCCATTTTTCAGTTCTACCAGTTCAGACCTTTACAGCTAGGACATGCCACACTATTTCAATGAAGCCGATTGAGTCATTTTCTATAGCATAACCCATAGCAGGTTATTTAGAGACAGAAAATATTTTTAGATTTTAAGAACTTTTTTATTTTGATGGGGGGGGGGGTAATAATGATTTAGTGATGCAAGTCTTACTAATTAACCCGTAGCTGGAAGTGGATCCATACCTTTCTCAAGGGGATTTGCATGCAAGTCAGTATAATGAATCCAACTGGAATTGGAACTCATTTCTCTGATTAACAATTTTGAGCCATTATCTATAACACCATCCGCACATCCAAGCTTACAGTACCTGGTATTCCAAGTCACCTGTTATATACTGTATCTATGAACACTAATGGGTATGTCCTAATCTTCATAAAAACGTTGGACACTATTGTAAATGGGGGTAATATGATGTCTAAGTAGTTTACTACTAGCAGTGGTTTACCTAGTTCATGCCGCTGGCGAGTATTGTATTTTGTTGATGTTATAAAGATTACCATTCCATTTCCAACCTGCCTTTTGGTTATTCCTCATTCAGTAACACTTTCTAGGTTACATCATCACCCATGAAGGTACTGACTTGGCTTGTCATTGATTAATTTTGATGATTGTATGGGAACCAGTGTTTCAATGTGATGTGGCTATAAGCCCTTTCATTGAAGTTGAATCATCCTTATTTCCCCCGTATTCCAAATGTAAGAAAGTTTTTTTTTTTCTTTTTTTCTTCTTTTCTCAAGAATTGCTACTTTGTGGAACAGACTCTTGAATGGGTAGATCAATGAAGACTACAATCTTAATCTCAAGTCAGGAGTCAATCATTATCTATCCTCCTTATCCTTATAATCTTTACTTCCTATGACCTTTTCTTTCAGTCATACTTCATTCATCATAACCATTTTAATAGTAACCCTCTGCTTTGAGTGGCTCCTGAGCCTTGTAATAAGTGAATTTTAGTATAGGAGATTATTTTATGTTCAATATCCCTATGCATGGGGTAGTTTTGCACAATGCCACAAGTTGATACAAAACCAAAACATTAACTTGGAAACTAGAGTCATGTTCTTAAGAGCAAGACTTTCATGTGGAGGTTATGAATGGCACAAAACTTGTCCAGAAATAGCTAAACTCACAGCTCTATACTAATACATTCTCCTATCAATCATTAAAAATGGCTTTGAGCAAAAGAAACCAGTAGGTCTTAGAGAGGACTATCCTTTCTCAAAACTCATGGACTGGCATCACAGAATCATAAAGAACTGGGAAGAATGGGAATTAGGGAAACAAAACAAAAAACTGTCGCACACGGCAATGCTACACCCGATCAAACGCCTTCTTGCGGACCTGAAATGAACTCACGACTCTTCCAAACGAACACTTTACGACAGTGAACGAGCAAACCGCACCCACGACTGCTGCTGACAAACGGACGACCGACTGCAACGGCTTTTGCCACCCAAAAAATGCAAACGACTCGCATGTCTTCATCTTGTAGTCCTCGGTCGAGTCCATTATGGTACTCCATAGTGTGTGCCCGGCGAAAACACGCACACAGTTTGAGGTTGCTTCCGCGCATGCTCCTTACAAGAACTGTACCCAATAATATAAGCCGCAGCAAATGAGGACTTTCAACAATGGCAACAACTAAAATGGATAGCATATCTAACTTGAAAAGAGAATAACGACAAGCTGATGTTCTACACTATTTCGAACAAAAGGTTAGGGGAAAAAAAAAAACCATGAGCGAAAACAGTTGATCTGAGAAATTTATCTTCCTGAAAAATTGTTTTAATTGAAAGATTTTAGAAATTTCAACTTTAAATAGCACTGGCTGATCAGTCAATGAATTCTGAATGTTTCTTTATAAGGTAACAACTTAATATTACCACTAATATCTAAAAATCTAAGCATCAGTCTAGCTATCAGTAACTATTGATAACCCTTTATTCCCTAACCTACACATATTGGGTTTAAACCATGTCATTTAGTGAGTGCTTCATCATTCCTAATTACCATAATTGAAATTTGCTGTGTCATATGTCAAGCACAAATAAAGCAAATTGCTATAGTAACTAATTTACATTACTTTAAATAAACAGATATTTATGTGCATCAGAGGAAAGACGCACATCTGCAGTTGGTAACAGCAAATGCACCAAGTACTACCTAGGTTATATGATGCATTTGGAGGAGGAGGGGTCATATTAAAAAAAAAAAAAAAAAAAAAAATCAAATCAAAAAAATAATAAAAAAAAAAAAATCAATAATTGCTTTTTCACTGCAAATTACTCATTCAGTATCTGTCTATATTTCTGAGATGAGGTATTATGTACACTATTTACATTATTCGGACTATTGTCCTCATCTTTGTTGCCATATTTATTACAACGTTTCGGCCATTATACACTCCGGCCTTCTTCAGGTGGTTGGAATGTCGAACTGGACCCTTTATTTCACTCACTGGGGTAGACTGTTCTAGTTCTAATGGATGTCAATTATCAGTTATCTCCTGTTAATTCTCCTCTCCAAGTTCTCTGTTCATTTTTTATCTGTCTATATTTCTGTGATGAGGTATTATGTACATTATTCAGACTATTGTCCTCATCTTTGTCACCATATTTATTACGTTTCGGCCATTGTAGCTCTGGCCTTCTTCAGGTGGTTGGAAGGACACATGGCACAGAGGATAAAGGTGTTAGTTAGATCCAGTGACAGGACCCAAAGAGTGCGAGTTCAATACCTGGTTAAGGCAGTGGAGAACTTGGAGAGGGAAATTAACAGGAGATAACTGATAACCATTAAACATGGCACGTGGAAGTAAAACAGTCTAACCCAGTGAGTGAAATAACGGGTTCAGTTCGACATTCCAACCACCTGAAGAAGGCTGCAGTGTACAACAGCCGAAACGTTGTAATAAATATGGTGAAAAAGATGAGGACAATAGTCCGAATAATGTAAATATTGTAAATTATTCATCCAAGTATTTGACAAAAAATTAAATCCAATTACACAATATTTCAAGCTTGATTTAGGTTTTAGTTTGTAACCATGCAATGAGATGAGGTAACATAAACCGTAGATTTGTCTGGAGTATCATTACATTAACGTTACATAATTATAGTGAGATCATTAAGGTTATTTTAAATTTTTTTAGCAGAAGCATTTTTTTCAGAAGCATATTTTTTGTTGTATTTAAAATGTTCCTTTTTACAGGCTTCATTTCTTAAATGGAATAAGATCATTCTAAATTTCAAATGTCGCTATTGCCAATCAAAATGACTGGAAGAAAGTGATCTCAAAACAACAATGGAAAAGAGAGGTAACAAAATGTGAACAAAATAGCTCCAGTTTGTTCAACTTAACATTTCAGCCAAAGTATTCTAAAATGCCGTCAATAACAAAGGAGAAAAAAAAAATACCTAACAACAAATCGAATACAGCATCAAAATTTATATTATTTTTATTCGTTATATAACTAAATACATAACTGTCAACAATATTTCCCATAATACTTGATATTTCCTGTAATAAATTCTTAATAAATATAATTATTGTTATTATTTTACTTAAATGTAAGGCAGTCCTACATTTACAAATCCTTACGGGTAACCATGAAAAGAAATGTTGATCAAAACTGCTTAAAATCTTTAAGTGCATATTGCTGCAAAATTATCAAATGTTGAATACTCCTCTCCTCTGCTGAACATGTCATATAAACATGTTCATAGATATTAGATCTGCTTGATAGGTAGAGTTTTGGAAACTTCTTGAAGGACAAGAGTTAATAGTCTTGCAAACTTTTCTTTTAGTGGATGGAATTCTATCTGCACGAAGAACAAAATTCTTGTAGCTTTGCATGAAGGTAAAGATATATTTGATTTTCCCAGTTAATTTTTTTCAGTCAAAAGGAGAATTAAAAAGCCAAACAATATTTTCTTTAATCATTTCACCCCAAGCAAGGCAATAAAGCCACTAGGATGCAAGGAGTTACTAAGTGTCAGAGAATGAGAAAAACTACTATTAAGGAGAAAGGACAATAAGAGAACAAGAATTAAGACAGAAGATAATGATTGACATTGCATTTAAATTTTTGAAGATCAAAAGTTGATAGAAGTTGGAAGAGAGTTCCACAAGTGAGAAGTGCGATAGAAGAAACTTAGCATAGAATTTATGGTTACATCAGCCATCTCAACTGTAAATTGATTAGACCTTTTTAAATATTTGCTTCAGTGAAGAATATTAGGATTTTTATTAATGCATTTCTTGGGGGGAGGGGAGGAAGACCCCCCCCCCCAAAAAAAAACCCGAAACATTATTTTAATTTGGAGTAATGTACACATCTTTGATGTTGTCATAATGTTCCAGCCATTGTCTGTCAGGCTTCTTCAGGTGCTTGTGAGTCTGGGTAACCTTCAGAAAATTTAAAACCGATCTCTTTATTTAATCTCTCAGATTGTTCTCATTCTACTGTCTCTCGGGCTATCTTTGTACTGCTCTGTTATTCTCGTCTGTTCCCACTCAGTCTGTACTACCAGGCCCAGGGATTGAACTCACAATTATCTTGCCATGATATTCCCTCCTGAAATAACACTTTAATCCACTTTTTTTTTTTTTTTTAATTATTTCTATCAATGCATACCTCACAAAAGATAACATAAGCAAAAATCAGTTCTTATTCAACAAACAATAAAGACAGACATTGGGTAAGTGTCAGTCTTGCATCCATTATAACTAGGTTAGTGCATGAAGCCCCCGTTTGATAACTTGGTAGGATTGTCAGGCTAAAAACACAAGTGATTATGTTTAAACCAGGTGTTGATTGATAATTGAATTTCCAAGGGAAATAGGTCATTAAACAACTTGTTAGATTGGAAAAATAAAATTATTTATTTGCTAAAATTTACATTTGGAACAAATCAAAAAATCTAATGACAAAATGGAGGAAAAAAAAATCTTATCTTACAGGTTTTGTTCATCAAAAGGATTTCTTCAGATACATTTTTTTCAGTAGTGATTCAAAATACATTGCTGGTTACAATTCTATGTAAAGAAAAGCTGATAATTTAGGGAAACTCCACATTAAATTTTTGGTATTTGATCGAATTAAAATTCATAAGCTAGCTGACTTCATTCTACTTTCTTTTGCTTTTTAAAACTCACACAATGGCAGAAGTAGTTTTCTTAAAAAAAGAAAAAAACCCAAAAAACACTAAGTTGCATGATCCAGGATGTAAATTTACTGAAAGTAGTGCACTTTCAATATACTTTCATCGTAATAAATAACTTTCTCTTTAAATTAAAACTGTATTCTTAAAGTTGAAATTATGGTCAGACCGATTACAATGAATGACTACTACATTGAGTGTATAGTTTTGTAAGAGTTCCCTTTTGTGTTCACATAATCCTTTGTTTTATCTATGTATTTCTCGGGATATATACATCCACACACACATTATATATACATATATAATATATATATATATATATACACATACATACATAGACACATACACTCACACACATATATACATACACACATATACATACACACATATACATACACACTCACACACACATATACATACACACTCACACACACATATACATACACACTCACACACACACATACATACACACTCACACACACACATACATACACACACACACATACATACACACACACACACACACTCACACACACACATACATACACACTCACACACACACACACATACATACACACTCACACACACACACATACATACACACTCACACACACACACACATACATACACACTCACACACACACACACATACATACACACTCACACACACACACACATACATACACACTCACACACACACACACATACATACACTCACTCACACACACACACACATACATACACTCACTCACACACACACATACATACATACACTCACTCACACACACACATACATACATACACTCACTCACACACACACATACATACATACACTCACTCACACACACACATACATACATACACTCACTCACACACACACATACATACATACACTCACTCACACACACACATACATACATACATACATACACTCACTCACACACACACATACATACATACATACACTCACTCACACACACACACTCACTCACTCACACACACACATACATACATACATACACTCACTCACACACATACATACATACACTCACTCACACACACACACACACACATACATACATACATACATACATACACTCACACACACACATACATACATACACACTCACACACATATATATATATATATATATATTTTTTTTTTTTCCTCAGTCTATTTTGTAAAATAAACAGCTGTAAAAAATTGTAATGATGACAAACATGCAGACATTCACACTAATGTAAACAAGGCCACTCCCCCTCAACGACCTCGTTCTGTTCCAATGACCTGATCACTAAACAACCAGTTCAGTAATTGAGAAATTGTACCTGATGACTATTCTAGGTGTACTAGTAATTGGTTTTTGTGCCACCCAGCTTCAGAGATTGGTCATATAACTTTTCTAAATGTCTTTACAGTACAGGAGTTTACTGAACAGTAAATGTAATAAACAAATTCGAAAATCAGCTTGAGATTCTGGACATTACTTTGATTTGTATATTGTCACTGGAGGACAAGTAAATTTTTATTTTTCACTTTATTAATTTTATTTATCTTCATTCATTAAAAAAAAAAAATAATATATATATATATATATATATATATATATATAGAGAGAGAGAGAGGTTTGCATATCATCTGGTTCACACCTGTCCTCTGGTCATTCTTGAACAGGAGTAGTGGTTTATCCCTTGTTTCCTGTTTAGAATTGAGTTTCTGGTCCCTTCTAAAGTCTACCTCAACTCTATACTTCTAATAACTCTGCCTAAAGCTTCAAACTTTTATTTACTATTTATTTAATTTTTTTTCTTCAATAGGAGTAGATAGGTTTCTCAACTGTCCAGTTCACACTCCTCCCCAGTCTTCTGAACAGGAGAAGAGGTTTATCCCTGGTTTCTGGTTTAGGATTAGGTTTTTGGTTCCCTCTAAAGACTTTTCCTTTTCTTTCACTACTGCGGACCCTTGTGTCTTGTTATCACCTTGCTTGGGGTGGTGTCTCATAATCTGTAATCTTCTACCTTGAGTGCCTCTTAAGCCGTGTACAGAGTGAACATCATTGTAAAAAAAATAAAGAAAAAAAAAAGAACAATACCAATTGGTTGAATTTATTTTTATCTTAGATTGTATATCTGGTCATAAGTGCTAGGTCATTAAGTGAAGACTGACGGCCATGTAAATAGAGATATGTGATCAATGTAGAAATTCAAAGTAACTTTATTTCACCCACAAAGATGCCCACCCCCAAGGAAAGGATTGGTAAAAGTGACTATGAGAGTCTTGTAAATTAAAGATTTTTATGTGGATGTCACACATGGGATCAGATTTGTTCAAAAATATCTGTCAACTGTATAGTGATTTTCCAAGCATAGCTTAGATGTGGCACAAGGCCAAAAGAACGAGGCACCCAGTGAGCATCGAACTCACTACTCAGTCATAACTGTTTGAGAGAGACAAGTTTGCTAACAATTACATCACCTAGAGGTGCCCATCTGTCAACTGTATAGAACCACTTTCTCAGGTTACATGTTTAATGATGGCTTTGAGCAAATCAAGTCTGTAGGTATTTGTGAGGAAAATCCTTTGACCCTTGTAGATTAGGTGCTACAGGATTACAAAGTGGACCAAATCACGAAAAGCAGAGGTTGAGTTGCACAACACTGCAAGTTGCTACATAACCGAAACATTAATCTATAAACCCAAAGCATGTTCTTAAATAGATCAAGGCTTTCATGTAGCCGTCATGCATGGTGTGTCTTCAAAGCAAGAAAGAACAAAAATAAAATGGTATCTAAGACCAAGAATTATCCATTTTTATTGACAAAGAAAATATCCCAACATGCATTTCTAGGATTTGACTATAAACTTTAGGAGGAAGACTAGAACCAAGAATTTTTAGTGGATATATGTGCTCGAGTAGAAATCCCCATTTAAAAAAAAAAAAAATTAATGCCTACACACCTAAACAGTACAAAGTCTTATTAAAAGGAAATATACTTCTCAGTGCAGGGATCAAACCTACATTCATTTTATCTTGGGAAATCATGTCTTAGCGAATTTTTTTTTTTTGCTTTAAAACATTCAAGCCATGGAGGTTTCTGCAGCAAAGCAAGGTTAAATTATGGAAATGATGCATCCTTAATATTACCATTCTGTTACTTTAAATAACATTTCAAAATTCATTCTTAAATTAGGATTTTTTTTTCAAATGATTGTAATTACTTGAAAATAAAACTAAATTATGTAACATTCTTTGAATTTTTTTAATAACATTTTAAGGAGAGCTTATAACTTATTTTTTTAGCACATATTTAATTGCATTTCAAATATTAATTATACATCTTCACAAAATTGACATTGCTTGATGTTGACACACACACACACACATTATATATATATATATATATATATATATATATTTTTTTTTTTTTCAAGAGATATTTAGATGTCTTTATGGAACTTAGATTGCCATAAAATGTCAGTCTTTAGCATTTGTTATAAACTAACAAATGCTTAGTACTATTTCTACACCAACAAAGTAATCAGAAAAATTTTTTGTGTTTCGTCCTTTAAGACTTCAGACTAAAGTGAGGTTTCTGTTGATGTAACTATACGTGTGTTCAAAGAGGGCGATGAAATTTAAAACTTTTAAATTTTATTTATGTGTTTCGATATATAGTCTAGCCAATTTTGTTAAAAAAATGTGAAACTTTAAAATTTCAGCACCCCCTCCACTTCATGTACATGTGTAATTACATCAATGGAAACAACATTTTAGTCCAATGAAGTTTGGTTTGGTTTGTTTTGTCTTGCAGCATATCAACCACAATGGGTTATTTAATGCTGACAAGATTTTTATTGCTGGTAAAATCTTTTTTTTCAAAAATTTATTGCTGATATTAATTTTTTTTTTTTTTTTAAAGTATTTCTGGGATTAAAATCTATTTTTACACTTTCATATTCAGGTTGTAGGGTCAACTATTTTCCCATAGCTGGGACCCTAACAGGTGCTACCACCCCAGGTCAGGGTGGACCTGGGAACACCAGCAATTAAGAGATGCTTCTACGCTCCTCAAAACCTCCTGGTCAGAGGTCTTGCTGCTGGATGTAGTTTATCGTCTTACCCAGGATGGGGATGTATTTTATCGTCATACCCAGGACTACAATGAAGTCCTAAAGGATGAAACAAGTTACAAAAATATTTGGAAAATTGTCAGATAACCAACAGTCTAGTTCCACCAGTTCAGACATTTACTGCTAGGTCGCATTACCTACTTCCACAAATCACGTTTATTCCCCCCCCCCGTTCCAAATGTAAATAGGACGTTACACTCAAATATCTATCTGTATACAAGAATTTCACCCCAAACAAGGTGGGAGTGTCACTAGTATGCAAGGGGGCTACAGAGAGTGTAATTAAGGGAAAAAGACTGAGTAAAGGTGGGGGGGTGGCTGAGGAAAGGATAAAAGGAAGAACAGTGATCAAAGCATCAGAACATGTTGATCGACATTACAATTTTGAAGATTATAGTTATTGGGGGGAAAAAGAGTAAGAGGAAGGGAGTTCTACTGTCGGGAAGTCTGAGCGAAGCTGTTGCAGTAGAAGAGGCAGTTACATTTAACTGTTTCGATAGTAAAAGGGTGGGACCGAGATGCCAACCTAGTAGCACGCTTAAATACATGCAGTGGGGGCACCAGTGAAAATAGCTCGTCAGACCAGATGCCATGAAAATATTTATAGAAAAACAGTCGAAAGCCACATTACGCTGGTGAGAAAATGACTGGAGTCAAGACTCCTATATATATATATATATATATATATATATATATATATATATATATATATAAAAACAGTGAAAGTTAAAAATATGAGGGTTTTTTTGTTGCTTTTTTTTTTAAATACACATACATGTCAAGTCAACCAATCAGTGTAACCCAAAGATTTTTTTTTATTTCTCTATATGTTGTAGATCTTATAGTCATTATATTTAAAGTGTGTAAAGAAGCTGGATGAGTTGCATGCTAATGATAATTTACGTTATATTTTTTAACACCCATAAAAATAGAAATAAAAAAAACAGTTATTAAAACTTAGTATTTGAAAGAGGCACAGTGAAGTAATGGATAGTGGCTCAGATTGAGGAACCAGAGAGCAGAGTTCGAATTCCAGTCAAATCCATTACATTCACTTACATACTAATACCCTTGGAAAAGGTATGAATCCTCTTCTCCCCCCAGCTACAGGTAAATAGCAGGACAGACCAGGTTCTATAGCCTTGGATGGCAACTGGTTTACCGCAGAAAGAAATGGCAACCTACTGCGGGAAAAAATCTGCCTCGTCAGTCATGTATCGAAAGACATGATCACCTAAGCGTGTATCACACATGGCACATAACTGACTGAATATTTGGGGACTTCATTCCCTATGTAAGGTTTTCTTACCTATTGGCTTTATCACCTTTAGCAGAACGAATCAATATTCGATCATAATTGTGAAATTATGATGAATCAGAATTTTTGATAAAAAAAAAATTAAAAAAAACTTATTAAAAGGTCTAGAATTGGTAGCTTTGTGAGACCGTTAATGAAACTTATTGATATTTATACTTCAAATACTATTAGTTTTCAAATGCTGGGCCATTCTTTGCTACTTCTAGAGGCTGAAGATGATATTCCTCAAGTTTTCCATGTGGTTGACCACCTAAAAATGTTTCATTTTTTTTTTTTTTTTTTTTACCAGAAAACTACTAATATCTCTTTCTTTTTTTTTTTGTTGGTCTCTGTAAAATTCTAAAGGGATATTTGAATTCCATGACAAATCTATAAGGGTATCAAATTTCATAAATTTCTGGCCAGTGGGTCAGAAGATATATGGATTTTTGGGAGATCACATTGAGCTGAGTTCAAAAATGGAAATATCTGTTGGTAGAAAATGCTGATTCACCAAATTTCAACTTGTGATATCTTGAGAATCGTTAGGAATTTTTATTTTAAATTTTCAGGATTTTCTGATGACGAGAAGATCTGCAACATATATTAAAATGAAAAAAAAAAAAAAAAAACTATTACTTTTTGGATTACAGTTTTTTCATTTTTTTTTTTTTTTTGGTTTAATTGACATGGAATGACCCATACAGTAAATTAAAGCTTTTTTTTATAAAAATAGATTTGTTCCTCTTGAAACCTGTATTTAGCCACAGCCAACTTTATTTAGCTCCATGCAGAACAAGGAATCAGATTAACTTTAAGTACAGACAGAAGATCAGAGTAAATTCATGGAGTTATGCTTCCTTAAAAAAAAGGTCAAAGGTAAGTGGTTTTTCTTTTTATAACAGATTAAATATTTTGGTTTTGTTGAGCAATTTATGCAAAACTGATTACAGGTTTTAAAGTGAGCGAGGTTAATTACCGTAAGTAGTTTGCAGAAAGGCAAATGTTCACACTGTATTTTCACATCTTAAACTGCAAATCTAGCTGGATAATTGCTTTTCAAAGTGAACGTTAGTTTGGAAGAATGTCCAGGATTTTATCTTATAAAATAACATACTGAACTACACCCAAATTCCAGAAAAGAGAAAGAGGAAGAAAATTCTCCTGGGTTATTGTAAACGATTCCTAGAATTTACAAGAGAGCTTTTCAGCAATGTGTTATTGGAAATAGATGATGGAGGGTGGTGAGGATTAAAATATAGTTTTGAATATTGGAATATAGTGAATTTAGAAAGTGGTCATTGGAATTGGTCAGTCTTAATACCAGTCTACACTAGTCTATTTTTTGACACACCAATGTTATAAACCATTTCATCTTTGTATACCAATGCTCTTTTTTTAGAGAAAGAAGAAAAAAAAAAACTACAACTTAAATATCTTTAGTTTTGACCAGATTTACCGGAAAGGCTGTTTGGAGAAAAACTGACACATTGAAACAAGGATGAACATTAAGTTAAGCAAAAAAATAAAATCCCATTTTAACTGATCAACCGTCCTGGATAAGACATTAAACTACATTTGCGTCCTGGGTAAGATGATAAACTACATCCTGCAGCAAGGCCTCTGATCAGGAGGTTTTGAGGAGCGTGGAACCACCTCATAATTGCTGGTGTTCCTAGGTCTACCCTGACCTGGCGTGGTAGCACCTGTTAGGGTCCCAGCTATGGGCAAATAGTTAACTATTATCAGCAATACTTTTTTGAAAAAGATTACCAGCAATACAATTTTGAAGGAAAAATATTACCAGAAACAGATTTTCGACAAAAAATATTACCAGCAATAAAAAATGTTGGCATTTAATAACCCATTGAGGTTGATATGCCGTAAAACAAAATAAACCAAACCAATCTAAACCAACGAACACATATTCTATTCATACGTATCTATCCTAAAAATGTTGTCAGCATTAAATAACCTATTGAGGTTGATATGCTGGAAAACAAAATAAACCAAACCAAATTCAACTGATCAAATGAAATGGTGAGAATTGTCTATGGACAATATTTGGTACTCTGCATAGGGATTGAACTTACATCACACGACTGTATAATGGTTGATTCATATCATTAAAAGTGTTTGTTTTTTTTATCTAGAGTAAAACAACTAGCTTAATTTGAGTTACTTGGGCTCAACCTCTTTGGAACTAGCAGGGGATATAGGTTTATCCAAAAAAGCATTAGTTTTTATAACCAAGAGAATGCAAGTGTTACTCTCAGTTGAAATATTTCTAAAACAATTATTTCTCATGTCCACTGTTATTGGTCTTTCCCTCTATTGATGGGAGTTTCCTTCCTAATCTTTTGTTTGTAGTAATGTGGAATGTCAACATTTTGAGTTTGTTATTTTGTCTGTGTTTTTTTTTAATAATTATTTCACTCCAAGCAAAGCTGGAACACCACTAGTATGCAGGGGGGGGGGAGTACAGGGAGTGAAAGTGAAAGTGAAAGTGAAAGAGAAGACTGAGTATAGGAAGGATTGAGGAAAGGACAAGAGATGAACAAGATTCAAGAAGACAGAATGGGGTGCTTGATGTTGCATTTAAATGTTTGAAGAATGTAGTTTTCAGGGAAGCAAATAAATAAAAGGGAGTTCCACAGATTGGAAGTGTGAGAAAAGAAACTGTTGGTGCAGAAGTGGCACATACATTTTGCTATTTCAACAGTAAAAGAGTGGAATCTAGATGCCAATCTAGTAGCATGCTTAAATTCGTGTGTTCGGGACACCAAAGAAAAAAAGATTGTCAGAGCAGTTGCCATAAAAATATTTGTAGAAAAGACAGAGGGAAGCCATGTCACATTGGTGAGAAAGTAGAGATGCCTGGTCAGGATCGATTACATTACTGACTATTCTTTGGAGTTTGCCAAGAATCTTGAGATCAATAGCAGGAACACTTTGACCAGATATAGCAGCAGCATTCCATGCATGGATAAATGGTAGATTTGTGAATGTGCATGATGGATTCTGAAGAGATAAATTTTCTGGCACGACACAGTGACCCAACTTTCCTAGCAGTAGATGCAGCTATTGATTTGATATATTCGCGCCACTTCAACTCAGTTGAAAACGTGAGGCCAAGAAGGTGCAATGTACTGTTCTCCTGGAGTCTAGCATCCGCCATGCTTATAACAGACAGAAAAGGTTTTCTATGACGTTTAAATGAAAGCAGTTTTGCTTTGGAGGCCTTCAAATTTACAAGCCATTTCCTTCCCAGAAAACCACTGATTGGAGGGCCTCTTCAAGAGCAGCTGCCAGGTTTACTTTGTCTGCTCTGATGGAATTGCTATTACGACAGGTGTAAATGGTAGTTTCATCTGCATAAAAACCTAGTTGGGAACTGATGACATCGGGGAATGATTGATGAAGATCAGAAACAGCATAGGACCCAGGATAGAGCCTTGCGGGACACACGTGTTCGTTTAATATATCTGGAAGCGAGCTCGTTCAAAAGGATCTTCATCTTACGATTTGATACATTTCAAATACACCTTCATTCCTAACTGAACATGGTATATTGAATTGTGTAGGTGAGTATATACACAATGTTTGAGAAATCTTATAAAGACTTGCAGAATTACCTAGTTGGGGGCTGATGACATACATGTGTTATCCATTTTGGTTGTATCTGATGCTGAACAACCTCAAGTGATGTAGGTTTTGTTATCGGGTACACTTCTTTATGTTTTGGTAGCAAAATTCAAATGAGGCTTGAATGATGGTTGCTGCCAAGACCTACAGGATTTGTTTGAAGGGGGCACATAATAGAAGTACCGCGTGAAGTCAAATGTCTTGTCAGTATGGACTATGTTAACGTAGAGCGAAAATCGATTTAGAATAAAATTATTGAACAGATGGCAAGGAACTAAAACGTGACAATTCCTGAAAGTATACATGTAACAACTGCTCAAAAAAAATCCAGTTTCTGTAGAATCGGTTCTAATTGGAATATTAATTTCAAGAAATTAATTAGCAAAAATAATAAAATTTTATGCCAACAATTTGCCTTAGTGAGGAGGAGGAGGAGGTAGAAACTAATTTCTTTTAAATGGCTCAGATGCTTTCGCGCATCATAAAGAAAATATATAGTATTGCTTACTCAATATAAGGCTGAAGAGCCACTGAAGCTAGAGTGTCAGTGAAAGACATTGTTGCACGTAAAAAGGCAGAGTTAAGAGGTACGTATTATGAGGATATGTAATAGAGATAACAGTTGAAGAGGTTAAGTTAATAGTGATCAGGGAGACATCTTTTTAGGAGTCAGTTCCACAAAGTAACACTCTAGGGAGGAAACGGAACATCTGTAACACAGAGTATTCCATATTTCACACGTAGAGTTGATTTCTTTTTTTATGAATTAATTTAATGTAACTCAAGTTTAAATTCAATTTCTGAGTTATCTACACAAGTTAACCTCTCTACATCAAATATATTGTGGTTGAATTATTGTTGTAACCTAGGGAAGGTTACTGACTAGAATAATCAAACAAAAATTTGGTAATGAACAATAAGACTTAGGACATGAACAACATATAAAAGATTTGCCAGTGGCACGTAGAAATAGTAGTCAATCGCTAGAAGTGAGTCAAGTGAATTCCACAATGAATCTCCAACTCTAGGATATCTGCCAACCACCCCACACTGTCAGATATAGCACAAGGCTGAATTTAATGTGGGTATCTGAGCCCGTAGGGTTGGCCAAAAATTCCCTGTAGACCCCGTATAAAATGGGGTCGGGTAGCTGTTTCCAGGGACGAGACTTTGCCCTTCGACATAGCCTCGTCTGGGGATCCTCTCTGCCCGGAGGCAGAGAGTTTGACCATTACAGCTGGAGATGAATCTCCAACTGCAGACCAACATACAGTATTTACTACTGCATTTATGTGAATGGGGGCATACCCATCATTGTCCGTAGGTATGCTACAACAATTTGGAGGCATGCATGATATCCATATGGAAATGTAGATTTGAGGAGGCTATTTAAGAACATGACTCAAAGGGTAGAACGTACCACACCCATTTCTAAGTGGAAAGGACATGGCAATCTCGAAATTGTGGGTTCGAACATAGGCTACTCGTGCTGACAGAGAATCATAACAACCTTGATCATTAAGCATGCGTATTGATAGACATATCACACAAGATAGAACAATATGATTAATTGTTATGCAATTAATATTTTCTTTTACAGGAGTCCCCCCCTTCTTTTGCTATGAAGAAAATCATAGGGAATGAGATTTGTGATATTACAATTGTATACTATCCACTAACCAAAGCAAGGCGAGGTGTATAATGATCGAATTCAGTAGATATAGATGAATAAAGATATAAGGGTATTCCTGTGTAGTGATTTTCCAAGCGTAGCTTAGATGTGGCACAAGGCCGAAAGTATAGGGCACCCAGTGAGGATGTAACTCACTACTCAGTCGTAATTGTTCTAGCGAGACAATCTTGTTAACCATCACACCACCATCGAGGTGCCCAAATGATTTTCTAAGCGTAGCTTAGATGTGGCACAAGGCCGAAAGTAGGGGGCAGCCAGTGAGGATCGAACTCACTACTCAGTCGTAATCGTTCTAGCGAGACAAACTTGCTAACCATTACACCACCCCCAGGTGCCCAAGGATAATCCTGCGTATGTGGCATGGTGGGTCCTAGCAGTGAAGGTTCAGACTGGTGGAACTAAAGAATACAGCTAACCTGAACATCTGCTATGAAAATAACAAAAGAGTAATGAAAGGGCTAGCAGCATTTTATCTGTGGGGAAAGAGATTGTAGGGTAGAAAATAATTCACCATCCACAAAGCTGTGTCAATGAATTTCATTTCTGTCAAAAGCTGAATGTTTCTCATTTTGCTTTTGCCTTCCTCCTCTAATCTTTATTTGATTAAAAATTTCATTGCCCCAGAACTGGAAATTCTTCTCCATGTTGGCTGTTCTTTGCAGAGGTTTCATAATTGCATGGTTGAATGTCAATTCTTTGGCAGGGAGCCTTGTGTTGATTTGTTTTTTAATAATTTCTCACCCATGTAAGGCAAGACCCAAAGGGGTTTACTGAGTGTGAATGAACAAGTAAAACAAAAACATTATTAAGGAGAGAGAACAATAAAAGAAGAGAAATCAAGAAGACACTAGATAATAATTTAAATTGTAGTTAAATTTTTGACAATCAAAGTCGGCTGGAAATCAAGAAGCTGGAAGACTTCCTCAAGTGAGAAGTGCGAGAAAACATACTGTTAGTGTTAGCATAGAATTTATGGTTACATCTAGCCAATTCAACTGTAAAATGAAGAGACCTTGATACCAATCTAGTATTGTGTTTGAATTCATAAAGTTTTGGTACCATCGAAGAAAGTTCATCAGAACAATTAGCATGAAAGTATTTATAGAAAAGCCACAGGGATGCTATATTATAGTGGTGGGAAAGAGTCTGAAACTGAGATGTCAGGTAAGGACCAATAACATTGCATATTCTTTGGATTTTAATAAAAAATCTCTAAATATACAGGAGGAGTACAAGACCAGATGTGGCAGTAATATTCAAAGCAAGGATGAATGGACAAGTTGTAAATATGCAAGATCTCCGGAGAGAAAAATTGTCTAGCATGACACAGTGAACCATTTTTTTGATCACTCCTCTTGGTCATTTTCCTGTTCTTAATTTGGAAAACAGGATTTGCATTGAGAGTTTTTCATTCTTCCCGATAACCCAAATGTTACCCTTGAGAAAATCTAATTTAAATAACTTATTTTTATTATCTGAAACTTTTACTGTATAAGGTTTGATTCATGTAATTAGCGGGGGGAAAAAAAACAAAACAAAAAACCCAAAACCTCCAAAAAACAAAAACAAAAAACAATGCACTGTCAAGAGATCACATCGAAAGACAAACATTTTTGTATAACATAAAAGGGCATTTCTTGAGAAATTCACCTATCCAAGAGATTTTTTTTTTTTAATTTGTAACATTACTATTGATTAAGTCCTCAAAATGATGACAAATGTCACCAAATTCATGAACCATGAGACAATAGCAGAATGGATAAAAGCATTTGGTTCATAAAATTGGTGACCTTGTAATTGTGAATTTAATCATACGATTAGATTTTTTTTGAGAGTGGAGTCATTAAAAATGCAGTTTACAACAGAAAATCCAAAATACTTCAGAATTAAATGAATTTCATCGACAGAGTGGCAGGTTCAATAACTGAAATGTACCAAAATAGTATTCAAAATTTTCAGGAAAGTGTTCAAATATGCATTGTCCGTAGTGGCCAATCTGTTGAGAAATAGAAATTCTACTTATTGCTTGGTTTGTTAATCCTTTAGCATTCAAAACACTTAAACTCACCCCGTAAATATTGTCTCTCATGGCCTCACTGTTTGTGTGATTTCCTGCGTTATTTGTGATGATGTTGTCATATGCTATGACAAAGCATAGGGCGGATTACAGTGGGTTGAAAATTGACAGCCAATATTTATGGGGAATGTTGAAGGCTAAAGAACAACAATTCACATCTATTTTTAATTTTTATCATGGTTTTCAAATGTAATGTTTTATCAGCTGTATTTCTTCAGGACATGAGCCACCACAACTTCCCATCCTCCATAGCTCTACTAATCAAGGTTTGTCTCCTGCCTTACTAGCCTTCACAGGCCTTGTCCGGCCATCGATTTGCACAAACTCATTCATTAGATTGCGCACTATTTCCTTTTTGTTCTCTTGTCTTCAATATGTCTCGTGTACTTCTTATATGTCCAAGAAATTTCAACTGTTTATTTATGATTCTAAGTATCCTTTTAGTTTCCGTTTTCCTCAAAATTTCCAGTTTGCTCATAAATTCTGCCCATGGTATCCTCAGCATCCTTCTGTAGAATCACATCTGTTGCCTCAAGTCTCTTTGTCTGTGAGTAAATTGTCCAGCATTCACCAACATATAGGAGGATTAGTTCAACACTCTTGATTCTAACAAAATTTCCCTGTTTCTTTATTTTTTTAAAAGTGTAATACTTAATTTAATAACACAGTATATATAAGGCTAATCTGTACTCAGAGCCAAAAGAAGCAAAGGAAAAAGAATAGGGAGAGATTATACAGAGACAAAAATTGATGAAAAGGAGAAATAAGTCCGACCTTTGACAGACTCACATACACAAAAATAGGAATAATAATCAATCTAACATGAATAATAAGAGCTCCTAACTAGCATATAACTTATAAATGTATTATAAAGATAATGAAAAATGAGAAAAACGGCAGTCAAAAGCTGAAACATCCTGATGAATAGACTGAACAATTACAAAAAGTTTCCGTGACAATACGTCTTATTATCTGTCTATATTTTTGAGATGAGGTATTATGTACACTATTTAGATTATTTGGACTATTGTCCTCATCTCTGTCGCCATATTTATTACAAAGTTTCGGCCCTTCAGTATCTGTCTATATGTCTGAGATGAGGTATTATGCACACTATTTACATTATTCAAACTATTGTCCTGATCTTTGTTGCCATATTTATGACAATGTTTTGCCTCTTCAGTATCTGTCTAAACTTCTGAGATGAGGTATTATGTACAGTATTTAAAATTACTCGGACTATTGTCCTCATCTTTGTTGCCAATTACAATGTTTCGGTCCTTCAGTATCTGTCTATATTTCGGAGATGAGGTATTATGTGCACTATTTACATTATTCAGACTATTGTCCTCATCTTTGTCGCCATATTTATTACAATGTTTCGGCCTTTCATTATCTGTCTATATTTCTGAGATGAGGTATTATGTACACTATTTACATTATTTGGACTATTGTCCTCATTTTTGTCGCCACAAAGCACAGTGGATAAAGGCATTAGTTTTATCCAGTGACAGGACCCAAAGAGTGTGAGTTCAATACCCGGTTAAGGTAGTGAAGAACTTGGATAGGGGAATGAACAGGAGATAACTGACATTCATTAAAACATGGCACGTGGAACTAGAACTGTCTACCCCAGTGAGCAAAATAAAGGGTTCAGTTCGACATTACAGCCACCTGAAGAAGGCCGGAGCATACAAAGGCCGAAGCGTTGTAATAAATATGGCGACAAAGATGAGGACAATAGTCTGAATAATGTAAATAGTGAATGTTTCATCACTGCACGTTTATAGTAGAAATATTGACATAAAGAAACTTTTAAATTATGACGAGTTCTGCAGATAAATAAACTTGTATAAAATGTTTAAATATATCTTCAAACTTTGTTTTTATTCATTATAATTGTATTCATTTATAGCATGGGGTCATGGCCGAAAAATCAAGTGTTATCTTTAGTTTGATTTGTTCAGGAAATAGTGGAAAATAGAGAAAAAAAAAATAGTGTTTTTGATATTTTATAAATATAATGTAAAATTACTGAAATACACCTTTATTTTCTTTCCTTTAATAGTAAACTGGTATTAATATATTTAATTGTAGATTGTTAGTCATGAATACATTATAGGTGCTTTAAAAAGCAGAGTCATAAATAAAACAAAAATTCATTGAATTGGTATGTACCTTATTTTAACTTATATCCGATCAATAGTTTACCTAGCCCTATTGTTTGTTTTTTTTTAAAATCTTTCAACAGTTAGCAAACTAGAAAGAGAAACTATCCATGTTTGTAACAATAGCCTTGGGAAAGGGATGAATCTGTCTCTTCCGCTCTCCCGCTATGAATTGAATAACAAGATAGACTGGGCTACTCTGTCTTGAGGTGGCAACCAGTCTAGAAGGAAAACTGACTTCAAAACTAGCCTGGAATAGAGATGTGTATCTTGCTCTAGATACACCACTTCTATCATAGCTGCAGTACATTTGGTGCCTCTATGACACTGGCAGGTTATGTAACTCTCAACCTGACATGAAGATCTGAAAGATTTTACAAAAGAAACATTTTCTGATTGTCATTAAAATGACGCATTGCCAATGATTCAGATCTTTATTCTATAAACATAAGGAAATAGTATGGATCACAAACAAGTCTTGCCAGAAGAACAAAATGGGCTCACACAATAGAGGCTAGCAGTCATTTGCTGTTTTTGAGACACCTGCAGGATTTTCAGCTATATTATAGAACTGTATTAATGTTATTTGTACTTGACCCTAAAACACTAACCATGGGTATATAATACCCAGCGCAAATTTTCCTATTTTTAATTACAATTTTCAGTACCTGATTTTCTTACCTAAATAATGTTTTTCAGTTCCTATTAATGTTAACTCAAATTACAAAGTTTGAAGTACCTGCATGTAAAATATTTCAAATAAAGATTTATATTTAATATTTTTTTTTATATTTTCAAAATTGGGTAGTATATACCCATGGTTAGTAATAGTGTAACTTTAATTGATGCTTAGAGTTCTAGGATTAAGGGGAAGATGGAAAACACTTTCATGATTTAAAAAAAAAAAAAAAAAAAAAAAGGAAAAAAAAAGAAAAAAAGGTTCTGGTTGAGAAATCCTGGTCTGCAAGAAAGAGCCAGAATACCTGAAAAGAGCTTAAATTTGGCATTTAGACCATTAGCCTTCATTTTTGAAGATTTTAAGTACCAAAATGTTATTCAGCATACCAAACACCATAGGTATAAAAGGTCTTTATCATGATTTTCTGATAAATACAAGGAAATTTCTGTTGAAAACATATTTGGTGCTGAGGAAATGCCATGCCAGAAACGGGTAATTATCAATTTAGCATTCATGAAAGAAGCTAAATACGTTTTGAATACCTTCTCAAGAACAATGTGTTCTCAGTTTGCAGATAAAAATTGAAAAATCTAGTTTCTTTTTTAGATTGGGGTGGAGTGAAAAAAAAAGCACAAAACAGGAAAAATATATATTATAGGGTTTCAAAATCCACTTTAAGATATTCTTTTTACAAAGAGTGGCAGGTTAAATCTATCAGGTCATCCCATAAGTTCTGTCCAAATTTTGAATAAAGAAAACAAGTGATCAAATGTTACATTTAATTAAAAATTCAATCAACAATGTATTTTCCCTGATTATCTATGACTTCCTTCCATCTATTAACAAGCTCACCAATTCCATTACTGTAAAATTCTTTTGGCTTTGATTTGAAGAACTCACAAATGTCAGTTTTAACCTCTTCCTGTGTTACAAAAGCCGTTTCTTCCAAATGATTCTGTAAGCTAAGAAACAAATGGTAAACTGAAGGAGCAAGGTCGGGAGAATAAGGTGGATGAGGAATTTTCTTCCAACCAAGTTCTTTGATCTTTTGTGACGTGATTCTTGCTGTGTGTGGTCGCGCATTGTCCTGATGAAACATCACCCGTTTTCGATTCACTAGAGCAGGTCTTTTTTTCCTCAAAGCTTGGTTCAAACGCTCTAATTGCTGACAGTATATTTGAGCATTAATTGTTGCATTAGGTGGTAAGAATTCAAAGTGGATTATTCCTTGGCAATCCCACCAGATTGAAAGAAGAACCTTTTGCCCATGAAGTTCCCTTCTCGGCTGTGGCTGGGGTCCTTCCCCTTTACCAAGCCACTGTCTACGACGCTTAACATTTCGATAAAAGATCCATTTTTCGTTGCCAGTCACAAGTCTATCCAAAAAAGGTGAAACAAGTTGGCGAGAATGGAGAGAAGGGCAGATGTCAACTCGGGATTTGAAGTTGTTTTCAGACAATTCATGAGGCACCGATTTTCCAAGTTTAGGATGAACAGTTGAATGGTTTGAACCGAGAACCACTGCCAATTCCTCAACTGATAAAGCAGGATTTTCTTCAGGCGCTGCTTCAAGAAACTTTTCATCAAACTCAACTGGACATCCGGTTCGATCTTCATCTTCAAGGGTGAAATCTCCACTTCTGAATTTTGCAAACCATCTTCTGCAAGTTCTTTCATTCACACATTCCTCTCCATAAACTGAGTGAATGTTTCTAGCCGCTTCGGCTGCTGAGTTTCCTTTCTTGAACTCATAAAGCATTATGTACCTGAAATGATTCTTGGATACTTCCATGTTAGCATGGTTTTAATCAAACGAAATTTAATTTTATTGTTCTCTGAAATAAAATTTGATCAGTTAAAATGCATCTAAACATAAAAATAATGTTCAGCTCTATTAGACATTATAAAATACTCTTTAAATTTTGTTCATTTTAACAAAAAGTTAAAATTTGGACAGAACTTATGGGATGACCTAATATTATTTATAACATTGATCTTAACAAAGACTCCAGTGTTTGCCAGCAAAAAAGAGGCAGAAAAAGTAACTGTCTAATTGATCATCTAAAAAACAAATAATTTTGACGAACTTCAAACAACCGTAAAGCTTCCTGGGTAAAATGATAAACTACATCTGCATCCTGGGTAAGACAATAAACTATGTCCAAGATCAAGGCCTCTCTGATCAGGGTTTTTTTGAGGAGTGTGGAACCACCTCTTAATTGCTGGTGTTCCCAGGTCCACCCTGACCTGGTGTGGTAGCATCTGCTCGGGTCCCAACCATGGGCAAATATAGCTAACCACCAATCTGAGGTCAAAACACTATGAAAGTACAAATTTAATTTTCAATACCAGTAATACATTTTTGAAAATAAATATTACCAACAGTACATCTTTAAAGGAAAAAATGTTACCAGCAATACATTTTTGTAAATAATTATTACCAGCAATAAAAAATCTTATCGGCATTAAATAACCCATTGAGGTTGATTTGATGTAAAATAAAAACTGAACAACCATAACTTGGCAATTATTAGGTTGGTGCAAAAATAATGTTGTTTTTTAACGTTCAACTTCATGTGAGAAAACGACATTATTTTTGCACCAACCTAATACTTGGAATTAGGTTAAAATTAGATCAGTCCTGAGACTATTACCAGACTAAATATGGCTTGAGAAACGTACCACTTGGAAAAAGTCCCTAAAAATTCCAAATCTCCACTTGCCTATTACTTTATTTTCGATCCTCCATTTACTGATGACTATGTAGCTTTAATTCAAACGTTGCTGGAAAAAGTACAGATACCCGAATTTTTAATCTTTGCATCAAGAATAAACCTAGGATAAAAAAAGGTTCACAATTCAAAGATAGCGACCCTTTTGTTGAGGTTTGTAACTATCCAACAGCAGGCAGTGCATCATGAGGAGCGTGCAGGCATAAAACACCTGCAGATAAAAATATTCGTTCACCATTTGCTTGCTGCTTAACAGACTGTTAACCAGGTGAACCAAACGACACATGTTTGACATCGTTAGCGTTGGGCGGATTAGGTTCGAGAATCATTTGCAATTACCTCTTTTTCTTCAAGACAACAGTTACATATAAATAAATAGAAAGAAAGCTATAATGATTAGAGTTTTCTTTATGGGTAAATTACTTTAATACAGCAACAGTAGCACTTTGTAGCAAGATTTGTGTAAGCACAACACTATTAAATGCACAAACAAAGAATAAAGTAATTTCCAGTCTGATATGTGATACTACTGGGAGTAACTAGCCTAGTCATAAAAATAAAAAAAAAGTAGCAAAAATTTTATTTAGTGACTTATTTTTGTTTATTAGCCATCATTAGACTTTTGTCACCAACAATGTTTAATTAGTAGAAAGAATATGAATAGTACTAAGTTATCAATGACTTAGACTCCATTTCAAATCTGACCTTTGTAAATAAAAAATAGGTAAAGATAACTAGGAAAAAAAACAAAAAAAAAAAAAAAAAAAAAACAAACAAACCTGATTTGTGACTATTTTTATTATGAACAGAACCTTCCTCCTAAAATGAAAAAGTGTTTTTTCTTTTTTATTCTATTTTGGCTCTATTTCTTATTTTGCGACTTTTTTTTTTGTTTAAAAGCATTTACTAGACCTTCTTCAATGCAACCGTTTTCCTTAGTAATGACCAATTTGCAACTTTTTAATAGTGTGGGTGTTTGCATTCGTACTCACCCCAAATTATCTGATTTCTCAAGGGAGATCACTTTTAGCATATTAAATGCAATTTATAGAATAGTTTCCCTGACTTGCAAAGGGTAAATTCTGTAAAATATGCAGCACTTATTTTGATTAAAACTTTTGACCTCTACCCTACCCAATGCTTCATCTCACTAAATCTTGTCATGGTTTAGGGTTCGCATGGGGGGGGGATAGGTTTTAGATATAATTTATGAAGGGAAGGGAAAGTTTTCAACCCAAGCCATATCCTAAAATCTGATCAAATATCAGAATATATATATATTTTTTAAGGCTTCTTGATTGGGGTGAGAACATTTCAACACCCTCTCATATTTTGTCAAGTGGCAGAAGTAGTTTAGCACAAGTTTGAACAGGTGTAAACAATAATTCTTAAAAAAAAAAATTTCCAAGAATCCATGCCAGAAAAGTGTGTCAAGATCTTTGAATGAATTTCCAGACAGACAAGCTTTCATGTAGGCAGTCATGAAAAATGAACAGGTCAGAGAGGTAAAAGAAAAAAAAAACTCATCACTTTATGAGAATAGGAGGCCGACTATTGGTAAAGGAAGCTGACTGAAGATACAAGAACCCCTCCATCCTCACATGCAAAAAAAAGTTATCTGGGAGGAGGGAATTTCAGCAGAGTAAGAGACTTAAGGCCACAAGACCTAAAATTAACAGTAGAATCATCTGAAACCACAACTGTGTGGAATTTGCAATATCTTACCTAGTAAGGTGATGCCTTCTTGTGATAAGGTTTGTTTTAACACTTTAACAACAGGAAAAGATTACATGACTATGCTAGAAAAATAGGAAAAAAAAAACGAGAAACCCTGGGATTTTTTTTTTTTAGGGGAAGATTTTTATGCTTATTTTAATTTTAATATAATTAATTCAAACGATAAAGAAAGAATACTAGCTTAGGGACTATTCCATACCCACCAACCTTTTTTTTCTTTTAATAACCAGGAGTGTACAATTCAAAAACTAAAATCATATCACCATAACTCATGATCTGCTTTCTCTCACTTTTCTCAGGTTGATTGTTGGTCGTTTTGTTTTATGGCATATCAACATCAGTGGGTCATTTAATGCCAACAAAATTTTTGAAGTAGATTCATTGCGACAGTTTGGTAAAAAAAAAAAAAAAAAAAAAAAAAAAAAAAAAAAGGTGTGTATGTATACATATATATTTGAACCATTTTTCAATTACTCATATTTTTTAGTACAATCCAACTTCTTTTAGGAAATTTACAATCTTGGATGGTTTTATTTTTGTAAAAAGTTTTTTTTTTAATTACTCACTTGATAATATTTTAGCCGCACAAGATCAAAATCTACACACTAACAGTATATGTTTCACTGATTGCTGGTAATATTTTTTTTTTTTTAAATGTATTGCTGGTAATAGTTTTTTTTCGTCAAAAATTTATTTCTGATAATTTTTTTTACAAAGTATTTCCGGTATTAAAACCTATTTTTACACTTTCATAGTGTTTTTACCCGAGTCTCGGGGTTAACTATTTGCCCATAGCTGGGACCCTAACGGGTGCTACCACCCCGGGTCAGGGTGGACCTGGGAAAACCAGCAATTAAGAGGTGGTTCCATGCTCCTCAAAACCTCCTGATCAGAGGCCTTGCTGTTGGACGTAGTTTATCGTCATCCCCAGGACGGTACTTTTCTCAGGTTTACAGCCATACCACATTGAAACAACGGTATTTGTATGATCATCAAAGTTAAATAATGTTGAGTGGTCACTGCCTAGATGGGCGATTGCTTGGTGATACCAGGTGCTGTAAAGTTGAATGTGCAGGTAGTCTAATGGATAATTAATTGGAGAGCCAAGTTTACATTCCATTTGACTTCTTTATACCCACTTATGTATAAATACCAGCTATGGGTTAATTAGTAAAACTTGTATCACTAAACCATTATCTTAAAAAAAAAAAATTACAATCTATAAATAGTTTCTGGCTTTAAATAACCTGCAAAGAGTTGATGACCTGTAGATAATGAATCAAACTTTTCTCAGAGATTGTTGTAGAGTAGCTAACACCCCTTCAGCACTGTACGAGATGGCCTGGCTCATAGCCTTAAATAGTCTACGATTAAGGACTTCAGCAGTTGATTAATAAGTTGATACTAAGTTGATTAATATTTGGACTGATCTTACTTTGTTTTGCTATACAGCATTTGACCCTCCTCTATTCCTTATAAGTTGTCTTGTTAATTGTTTTCTAA
This sequence comes from Acanthosepion esculentum, assembly GCA_964036315.1. Lineage (NCBI taxonomy): Eukaryota > Metazoa > Mollusca > Cephalopoda > Sepiida > Sepiidae > Acanthosepion > Acanthosepion esculentum. Next base: position 114,382,517 of record OZ038482.1, on the reverse strand, counting down.
CTTATTGTTTTTTTTTTTATATATCTGTTAGCAGTGGATATTGGTGCTGAATAAATATATTAAACACTCATTCTTCTGTGTATCATTCACCTCGACGATACAACAGAGATTTACCAGAAGACAATAGCATAATAATGCAAT